>CM052087.1:8157938-8213114 GCA_028453745.1 Agapostemon virescens
GCCGGGGCACGACTTCAAAGATTTGCCAAATATTGGTAAATATTGCTAAATATTGAAGGTACCGTGTTAAACAACGAAATTGAAAATCGAAAAATAATTGCAACGGTTTCGATGAAATTGTAAAGCTAACGGTAAAACACCGGCGACGATCTCTCGCGCAGTTGGCGAAAGTTGCGGGCAAAGAAACGCCATTCTATGCGCTCGACACGTTTTTCAGCTCGAAATTTCAACGTCCCTGGTCGCATTACCGGCTCGCCAGTTCACTGACACCCTGTATACACGGCTGGGTGAATCTCGAGGGGTTTTTTTCGTACAGGACGTTCCACGAAACGATCGCATTCGCCGGCACGAAAAACCTATTCCGCGTGCCGCGGAATTACAGGATTCGGGCGAATCGTAATGGAGCAACGGGGATCGTAACGAGTCGCTTAACCCAATCCGGTGTGAATTGACTTCGTCGTGGCCACGGGTAAGTGACTGCATTACGACGCCGTTAATTTTCTTGTCGCACACCAACGTGCCAGGATATTGCCATGGCGCGCTTCCTTTTTTAATGAAACTCCGAACGAGATGAGAGAGGACCCCGCGAAAGGGACGAGAACCGACGACGACGTTCCCGTGTTCTCTCTTTCTCTCTTTCTCTGCCTCTCTTTCTCTCTCTCTTGCGCGCACAGACACCTTGCAAAAGTTTCTTTCGAAAGTTACCAGTTGGTAATGAAGTGTCTCACATGCATTATGGAAAAAAATTCAAGATTCATCGAACAGAACCAGCGCGGAGCACCGTCGAAGCCTGCTCCCTTTTTCGAGCGGACAGGAAATAATTACCTGTTAACGCGCGAATCTAAAAAACGAACCTGCAATTCCTTTAATTGTCGGTTGGGGGATTGTCTGGCGATCAGCCGGAGGGCGGGCCGTTTCCGATCCGCGATAAAGTTCATCATTTATACATTAGGAGATCGTGCCACTTCGCGAGAATACTTCTCGCTATCTTTCTTTCGAAAACCGCTGTCGAGATCCGCGCGCAAATTCTGTCTCTTTTCGGAATCCATTTCTCGTTCTGCACCCGTTCGCTCTATTCTGTGCGCCATCGCTGTTTAAACAGGTTTACCGTCTAATGTCAATTTCAGAACTAGACACACTTCTTTTTAATCCAGAAGATAAAGTTTTACGGATACTGGCTAAAACATTGAGAACATTCTTATCATATGTTGCATCGCAAAATGATCAACGGACCCCTGGCTTTTATGGCTTGACCTGAGCCTACGTCAGAGAAACGAGCAAGCGGAAAGCGTGAGATTCAAAATGTAGTAAAGGGTAAATCCATGCGGCAGGTTAGGACGGCCATGGAAAACAGACGGGGTTGAAACCGAAAGAACCGAGAGAAATAGTCGAAAAACAAACGTCGTTGGCGAAATATTAAAGGCGGATAGTCGTAATTAAATGTAGTTAATTTAAGAACTAAATAAACAATTCAGATTATTACTTCATCATCTCTCTTGATCCTACAAAAATATAAACTATTCTCTATAAAAAGATAATTAGAATAATAGTGTGACAATTTTCAGTGTCGCCTCAGAAGCGCCACTGCATTGCCCAGAGTTCAACTTGCTATTCCAAAGTCGTGAATTAAAGGAAATTACTGCAAACGAGAAGTGTAATCGTACGAAAATGAGAATCTACAGCGAAATTGAAGGGTTTTTATCGAAAGATCGCGGCGGCACAGGCGACAGCGCGTTATCCGATGAAAAATGTGTATATTACAGCGGTTATTACGTAGTTCGCTAACGGAAGCAACGGTGAAGTTTTCAGAAAGGTAGCCACCAGCTTCCGACGTGCTGGGAACAAAGGGACGAAGAAACAATGTGCAATCGAGTGTCGGGGTCCCGATCCTCAGAAGCAATCTGTTCATTGCCGTTCCCGTTTCACTCGTTTCCGCTTGCGTGTTAGAAGCGAACGATTATGCTCGTTACCATCTCCTCCCGTCATAGGCGCGTCAAGTCTCACCTTCATCCTCGAGGAATCGTCCGAGCTGATCGGCTAGAAGCTGTGCTCGCGTGCGTGTGCCGCATTCTCGGCCGCGATTAAATCGTCCGCGGGAAAAACGCGGGCCCCGGCCTTGGCCGGGACGGTTCCCTCGGCTGCTGGGCCCGGTTTTTGCGGCCGGCCAGACAAGACAATTACTATTTTTCGTGGCGGGCTGTTTAATTGGACGCCACGGAAGCCGACGAAGGCTACTTTTTAGCGTCCGGGAACGGCGCGCGTAACTGCCCGGAGAATTCGTCCATTCCGCGCGAAATCGCTTCGGCGACGAGACGCGGCGCTCTCTCGCTCGCAGGCCCGACGAAATTAACTTAATTAGGAGGCGCGGCCCGGATAAAAGTGCGGAACCCGACACGCTGCGTCGCGGTAATTAAATTTCCGATCGAAGGAAAAATGTTTAATTATGCGCGCCGCGGAACCGCCGCGCGTAAATCAATCCCGCGTGTCCCGGGTGGTCCTCGCGGTACGACGAACGTGATTGCTCGACGTTACGCATAAAATCGCGCGTTTTTCCACGGTAAATAAATTTCATTTGTGCGCCCGTGTATTCCGCGTTCCCGGCGCATCTCGGACTTCCGTATTCGGTTCGTGTTTTCTTTTACGTTAATCGATTAACCCGATCGTTTGGACTTCATCTCGCGCGCACGCTTTCATTTTTAAATCCGCTTTCTCGGGGTCTTTATCGATTCGATTAGGTTTCGATAAATTCTTACTTTGTCGGCGGTGTATTTGTGCTTACTTCTTTGTTAAAGAATTTTTAAAGATTTCGAAGATCGGATGGGAACTTCTGGCGTTATTTTATATTTATTTTCTTAACACGTTCGGCATCGCGCATCCGCAGCATTGACGATTTTGTATTTCACGTAAAAAGAATTAAATTAAAATTCCACGTGTCGTTATTTTAATTTATAATCACATAGCACGGTATCCGGAGGATTTATAATTTTCCTGCGGTGATGCATTCGATAAAATATTACAATTATGCGGACTGCTGGTGAAACTTGAGATTCGAACGTACCCGCGGTTGAGCTTTGAAATATTTGTTATAGAAATGATCTACTCGAAGAAGGCAAGTAATGCTTGAAAATAATATCGCATTGAATTGTATGTCTTTTCATGTCTCCGGTTGAATGGATTCTTCTTTAGATTACTTCAGCTTTTAATCGCATTAAAGACTTTCCATTGTTTAATAGAACGGAAATACCGCTTGGTTATTTGTATAAGAGGAAGACAAGCCAATGAACGCGAACTATTCACGTTTGGAAATTCATTGAAACGCGGCGCGAGGATTAAAAAGAAAAGCATTATTCGTTGATACGGCGCACCGAGCATTCTCCTTCAGTTTAACCATTTTTACTCGCGTCCATCGCATCGGGGTTCCCAACGAGCGAAGAAAGGAAACGTTCCCCGAGTAACGCGCTAGTACAGCTAAATATTACCGCGGAATTTTAACAGTCAATTTTCACTCCAGCTACGGGGAAGAAATTGCGGAAGTTCGAGCGTTCGCGAGGATGGCGTGTGCGCGCGCGACGGTGAATATTCAAACTTCGCCGATTCTTTTTTTCGCGGGGTTTTCCAAGTGAAAATTGCTCGGTAAAATTTCAACGGCGGACGTTCCCGCTCGTGTTCGCACAGCAGAGGCTCAGGTGGTGCTACAAGTTTTTCATGTTCCCAGGCGTGCTACAAATTTTTCGCATCCAACTATCATCGACTTGTTGTGTTCGCCCCTATTTCCATTTTAGATCAGAAAACCGTAAATAAACTCCGTCGAAACGCGAGCCTCTTCAGGAGCCGCCAAGAGGGAACGAGTTTGCCGCGGAAGGGACGGGTTCTTGATTAAAAATGCACCTGGGGGCGATGCAGTCGCCGAATGCATCCGCGCCGACAAAAAAATTCGAGGCGAAATTTTCTGAGTGGCGTTCCGCGAATTATTACTGCCTCCGAGAGAGCGAGTCTCTTTGTATCTTATGAAATAACGCGCGTTTGTTACGTCGCTGATAATCTAAACGAATTATGGTTTGCTAGCTGGCTGGATTCCGCTCGTGTAAAAAGGACAAACGTCGTTATTGGTGCGGTATGCACCGATTCTACTTTTTAAGCGACGAGGAAAACGTATTAAACCGTTTCGTTACGTCGAGTCAGACCGAAGATCTTGAACATAGTAAGTTTTATTCTTTCGTAATCGGTATTTAAGTACTGAGCCAAATGTAGCGATGTTCGAAATACAAATTGTCTCCTCTCTTCTGTAAGATTTTCGGGGCTGAAGACGTTAGAATAACTGCGGGCGTTTGACATCTTTTAACGCGTTTCAACACGTAATATTTGAACTGAAATAAATTTTCGTATTATGTCACTATCACTAGACCGCAAAATGAGAAATAAAATATAAGTAAACAATTAAACATCAACAAACTATTAAATTGAAAAATACGTACAAGTCTAAAATTAATAATCCTGCATGGGATACACGATCCCATTCGAGATATTCATGCTTGACCCGAGATTAAGACCACGAGTCTGACTCGTGATATTAAAGTTTGGTATAAACTTGAACGACGAGTCTAACTCGCGATATTCAAGTTTGGCCTAAAATGCTCATCACGAGTCAGACTCGTGCTGCGGTTTAAAAATTAATTACCGTGAAAGAAATTGCCAAAGTTAATATTTTTTTCAGGTTGCCTACCGCATAACAGCCTAACGCGGCAAATAAGCCCGCAAACTGGCGGCCCGACGATCGAGTTCGTTGCACCGGCAGCGTTTTCCGCGATAAAAGTTCCCGCGCGGCTATTCGAGTGTCACGCGAGCCTCGTCTAGCGTTCCACGCAGACTGGTTGGCACGATTCGAAACCGTTTTACCTGGCGAAAGTCGCAAATATCGCGCTCGTTAAGTTCTCGACGGCATTCGATGAAAAACACGCGTTCCCGCCTCGGCATGGCGGCGTTTCACGCGACCCGCAGACCTAAACCCCGGATCCGCGTCGACACGCGAACAGGAAGGTCAATTTGATCCGGGATTGTTTGACTTTGGAATAAAGCGCGAAAATTCCAGAGGGTGGGAATGCAAATAGCGGAAGATAAGTGGTATGTACCCGGGGTACGGTAGCAGGGTTTGTTTGGATGCCAGCCCGGGCATGGTCGAATCAAAATGCTGGCTGATCTTCTAATTATTTTTACACGTTTAACGATTCGTTCGGCGGATGAATTTTTCAGCTCGTTAGAACGGAGTCCGGGATATTTAATTTTCGGTTCGCGTTGGTAATAGCGTACGTCGTTACTTTAATTATTACCGTGGCCGAGTTTACGTGGACATGCTCTGAAAAGAATCTACCGCGTTGACGAAAGCCAAGCTCGTCAGGTCAGTTTCCCCTAGCTTCCACTTTTAATGTTTATTATTGCATTTACTTCTTTCTTGGAATATTGATTACAAAAGAAGGCTTTGCTTAAAACCTTCGACACGAGTCTGCCTCGTCGTAATATGGCAAGGGGTTAACGATTAGCGTTGGCGTAATCGTTAGTTATCAGAATATAGAAACAAACAATATTTCATATTAGTAACCATTCGAATAAATGCGACCTGTAGCTTTAAAAGTATCCTACGTACCTCGAGCAGTCTCATCGGAGGAACCTCCTCAAAAATTCATATTGCATGGTCTCCAGGGACATCGGATTTTTAAAAAGTCGAACCAAAAGCAAACACAAGGAAACATTCGACAGAGCAAGAAGTAAACCTAAGAAGTACTAAGAAGATCTAAGAAGAACCTAAGTAGAAGTAACCAGTGAAGCTTTGTCCTTGACCCCTCGGACGCTGCCAGGTCCTTCGAGAAGTCGCGTTCCAGCAGCTTCTCTAAGGGTGAGCATACGCGTGGCCGTGAAGGTCGCGTTCCAGCGTCATTAACGGGCCACATCGCATCATCGTCGAGGTGGTTGGGGTTGTATGATCCGGCGCAGCGAAATAAATCAGCATTCGCGCCCGCTCGGTCGGAAATAAGAAAGAATGACCGCCTTGTTATCCGTATCACGAGCGCGTGTATAGGTGAGGCGGCTGGACCTTGACGCACGACGCGGCGGGAAGGAAGGAAGGAAGGCAGCCAGCAGAAGAGAAGATATATAGACCATTCGCGCAGTCCATTCGCCTCGACGCGTACACCTACCTATGGGACAAATAACCGTATAAATTTCGTCGCGCGACACGTCCTCTTATATTACATGGTAATGTACGGGAGTCGCCGGCTTGCGAAACAACCACGCGGTCACCGCTTGCTCGATCCACTCTCCGCGTTATATCTTTCGATGTTACGGGTTCCCATGGATCGACCATCGCTTCCGAAGAATCGTCTGTCGGCGTACATTCGACGAGATCGAGCTGGGTGCTCCGACACCGTCAATCTGCTTACCGTCCGCCATGTTCCATCGCCACAACATTAAATATACTGTAAAACATACACATTTGCCCGTGGATTTCATCCAGGCACCCGGTATATTTTAAGTTGAGGCATTTGTACTTTTCAACTGTGAAACCGTCGAAATTTCTTCCACGTCCATCTTGCAACCAGGCGCAGGGAAAACCCAGGACAACTACCTGCGATGGCGTCGCTCGACGAGCTCTAGCTGGGTGCTTCGACTGCATCAATCTACTTACCGTCCGCCATGTTACATCGCCACGACATTAAATATACTATAGAACATGCACATTTTCCCGTGGATTTCATTCAGGCACCCGGTATATTTTAAGTTAAGGCATTTGTACTTTTCAACTGTGAAACCGTCGAAATTTCTTCCACGTCCATCTTACAACCAGGCGCAGGGAAAACCCAGGACAACTACCTGCGATGGCGTCGCTCGACGAGCTCTAGCTGGATGCTCCAACAGCGTCAATCTCCTTACCGTCCCCCATGTTCCATCGCCACAACATTAAATATACTGTAAAACATACACATTTGCCCGTGGATTTCATCCAGGCACCCGGTATATTTTAAGTTGAGGCATTTGTACTTTTTAACTGTGAAACCGTCGAAATTTCCTCCACGTCCATCTTGCAACCAGGCGCAGGGAAAACTCAAGACAACTACCAGCGATCGCGCCGCTCGACCAAGTCACCGTCAACCCTGATTGGTGCACTAATCTGCACCACATTTTGTATAAATACCACAGATTTTTCTGCGCTCGCTTAGATTTCAAATTCTATCGTCACTGATTGTGAGGCAATTTCGATTCGACTCGCACTTGCTGGTTTGCAACGGTTATTTTAATTGTTAAAAATCGTACCCGAGTCTGTTAAAATCTAACTTTTATTTTCGGACAAGTTGTGTATTTTGTAAAACTATTAGCACCACTCTTAAATGTTCAATCATTATTAAGTTGATGCTCGAAGCACCAAAACTAGCCTGAAGTGTCAGCATCTTCATCATTTTTCCAAAACGGTCGATGAAAAGAATTTAAGAGCATCGACGTAATGACCGATTAAGATTATTGGGACTAAAGTATTAACGCTGTACGAGGTATTAAAAGTAATTGAAGCTTGAATAACAAACTTCGTTCAATCATCTTCAATGGGAAGCGTTTACAAACTGCAATAACAGTGGAACGAAAAAATTTCATTTTCCTGTACGTCTCTTGACCAGATTTGGTAATAAAGAATTCCATCTCGATCTGCTATTTACAATTTCAACTATTCCGGAAGCAAGTTTCCGTTAAAAAGAAAAATTCTAACGGCAGATCGGACTACCACGATGAACTGTAAAAAGAATCGATTCGATTGGTCGAACAATTTCCGAGGTGAACATTATTAAAGCGAATATCGGCAGAAATTACGGTCCACCTGGTCCCGGGTTCAGCATTTTACGAACCAAGTGGAAGCCAGCAAATTGATGACTTAAACTACCCCTAATTTCGGCTGTGTTACACCGTGCACAATTTTCGGTAACATCCTCGGTCGTCGTTCCACGGCACCAGACATTTCGAAGACCACAAGGCAGGAAGTACCCGCGGCTCCGATGTCCAGATACGCTTCCCAGTGCTGCGGGTTATTGTTCCCGCGGCTTTTATTGTCTTTTCAGAATATTCCCACTAAGTAGACGTTAAATACGTACCATCGGGAAGCAATATCCTCGCGAGGGATTGTCTGTGGTGGAGCAATTACGATCGCGGGGGCGGATCCACTTCAGAATCGAACAATAATCTGCAGTCGAGTGCTTCTTCATCCGCCGCATTACACGACTGCTTGGCTCGTGTTCCCCGCGGCGAACCGCGCACTCGTCGATGGTTAATACCGAAGAAAATATTCGAGTGGAGGAGTGGGATATAATAGTGGTCTCTTTCTCTCTGTTCCTCTCTCTCTCGCTCTTTCTCTCTCGCTCTACCTCTCCGCATAAATTCGCCAGCTCGTACCGGACCCATATCCGAGTCACAATGGCACTCGTATTATCCAAATATCGCGGATATCCGTATGAACCGTACAAAGCCGATAGCCTTCATTATCCGCATAACGCAATACCGCCGGTTACACCGAGAATTGCCCTCGAACCTTGCCATTACATCCCTGAAGGCTCTCTATCTGCGATCTACGGGCCGAGCTATTCCAGTCTCTTCATTGTTTAAAAACCGATCGCAAGGCCGCGAACGAACTCGTAGCAACAGTTGGCGGCCGCGAATAACGCCCGTCGATGTTACCGATCGACGAAGAAGCGATTCCAACCGCAATGGGACCTCCTAATCCGCTCGCGATTTGGCTGGTTATCGCGAACACCGATAGCTTGCGCGATCTGCCAAATGCCATTCGTTTTCTGTACTCGTGTTTTCGATTTATTTCACAATTTTAATGTTGTCCCGTTAATTCGTGTGATTTTGAAGCACCAGCGTTACTAAATTCGCTTAAAAGCGCCGTCAGATGTATTCGAGCTTCCTAATTCGTATCATATTCCTTCAGCGTAAGAATAGAAATAATATTTGATCCGTAACATTTCCAAATGTCAATCACACGTCGTGCTGCATCATGATCTAGTTAAATGCTTCGCCAAAAATGTCTCCAGGTCTTCTATCACGTTCTCCGTTCAATCAGAACGAGAATAGAAACGATTCTTTTATGAAATTTTTAGAAGTGTCGATTCTGCTGCATACGGTACTATGATCTGGTTAGATGCTCCGCGAAAAATATCTCCGGGGGTTTCGCATGGTCGTTCAATCAATTACGGCAAGAATAAAGCTAGTAATTTGTGTACGACGTTCCTCGATGTCGATAATCGCTTTCGTACCGTACGGTCATCCATTTAAATGGTTCGTCAAATGTACCCGAGGGTTCGAATTCACCTACGGCAATAATAAAAATACTGCTTCCAAAATGAACACTGCAATTTAAGTACACTAATGGACAGAATTACACACAAAGTTGTTGAAAGAAGGGGACTGACAATGCGACAGACCGACAGACACAATAGCTGTTCACCCCATTTCGAGCACCCATGTGTGATCCGAAGCCATTGTGGTACGGTGAATAGCCTTTGTGGACCAATTTAGCTGTCACGTCAAAATAAGGAGCGCCATTAACGTTTTATTTGTAATAAATATGGCCGTATTAAGACGCACTCGGGCTGGAGACTTCTTTAACGAATATAACTATCGATTTCTGCCCGAATGCGCGATCCTTTCGTTAAGATCTACGAAGCGCCAAGAATTTCATTTTTACTATTGCCAACGGGATTTAATCCTTTGCACTCGAAAGTCTAGGTATTTTTTTTTTGACTCAGGATATTCTCATTCCACACGATTTATTTCATCTTATGCGTGTGGGTGTTTTTACTATTAGTCGTCTTTACAACAATTGAAGTTTTACAAATTTCTTAGATATAAACACGGGGATGTGAAAATTGTTTTAAACAGTGGTGTGGTGATTTTTACTGGCGCCTCAGAGTCGCCATTCGAGTGCAAAGGGTTAATAAATTCCCAAAGTTTGTGCAGTTGAAAGTACAAAGAGAAAACAATTAAAAATTTCATTCAACAATGTTTTTTTTTCGATTTTTCCCTTGAAACCAGCAATTAGCAGACGCGCGATAGATCAATCGAGCAATTTCCCGCCGAACGAGGTCCAGCGACGGCAGATCGTGATGCCCGTGGAACAATGGCGGCGTACGAATCGGTTCGGCTCGCTGTGCACTTTCCCCGGGCGTGTCGGGGAGGCAGGGGTCAATCTTCCCAGCAATAAAATATGCATTCCACCCCGGGCCGATCTTTTCAGCTCCCATCAGCGGATTACAATCATCAATCTTCCTGAGAATGAGCGTTGTCGAAAGGGTACCGGTTAAAGAGGCGGCGTTTATCGGAAGAGCTTGAATAAACGGGGAGCTGCAATCAGGAGGCAATGATCAACGCCCCCGAGAAGTGCTAGGCAAGCTCGAGAACTTTTGACTTTATTGGCGGAAATAAGAGCGGTCCGGGAGAGCGATTCGAAGAGAGGAAAGAGACGCGCGCGGCTGAAGGGAGAGGAAGGAGGAGAGGTACAGAAACGGACGGCGACGTTGGCGGGGGATGAAATGATTTCGGCGTGGAATCGGATGTGCATAGAAGGGTCGTCGGGTGGTGTAAGGGTGATCCGCACTTGCAGCCCGAGGGGTGATGTAGCCGAGGGGCTGGGGAAGGATTCATTCATATCGCCCAGCCCTGTGTCTCATTGTCAGAGCCCAACGACGGACAAAGCGCGCGGGCGCAGGGGACGGTGAAGTGCTGTCAGGAGCAGCGCACTCTATTGCGCGACACAAATGGCAACCAAAAGTGAAGCTGACGGAAAACGAGAGCCAGACCCTGCGGGGAACGAATTATGTCTGTGTGTTACGAATTCCCTGTCCCGGCTACCTGCGATTTTTTAAATTTGATGCAGACACGATCCTCTGTGTGTCGGGGCCACGCCCAATGCTTTTTCTTTCCTCTCCTCCCTCTCCGCGGAGCAGCTTTTCCTGCTGCTCCCGTGCTCGGAAGTATTAATATTTCACTGTTTCAAGATGCGGCTGAAAAACGAACAAGCGGACACAACGAAGAACACAACAGACGGGTAATCGGACTTTGTTTGAATCTCTGTTAATAATCCGCAACGAGAGGAAAGTAATGAAAATTTTAATGGCGCGGCAGCAACGTCTTCCTGATGCGATCCGCCAGACCGGCCAGGGGCCATATTTATATTTATTGTGTCTTCCAATTAGCTGGAACCGGTGGACCGAGCTCCGAGCCATCGATGCTGCAAGATTTAACCGGAAAATAATTAACCTGACGCAAAACGTTGCACATGTATAACGGACTCTCTTAGAATCCTTCTCAATGCAACTCATATTCAATTGAAATTATTTTAGCGCGTCCATTGTAATTCTTTATATACTTGAATTTTTACACTAAATAAAATTAGCTTCGCGGCTTTCAACAATACTATTTTCATATTTCTAAAATGTTTTCTTTAGACATATATGCACATGATCTGAAGTACAGCGGGGACAGAATTCAACTTTCGTTCGTCCGCCTTCGCTCTCACAAACTGTCAACCGATTCAAAACTGAACAAAACCGAACAAAATTCAAAAATCACGACCAGATATCGAAATATTGCATTCATTCGTCAGAAATGAAAAATCTGTTGGTGACTTGTGCCTCGTTTCAAAGAGAAATCAAATCGATACTCGAAGTTCCCAGCAAGTACGACGGAACGGTACGATTTTTGCAATTACTGTATCAGCGAATCAGGTTCTAGATTGCGGGAAGAGATGTCAGCGAGGAGATAGCAGTGGCCGGTGACTTATGCGCGAGATACCGGCGCCGCATTGTTAAACGAGATTCAGCGAGCTCCTTCAGCATGGTCGTCGAAATGGCCGCCGGCTGCGGAAAATATCGAACACTCGGTCAAAGGTTAAGGTAATTCGAACAAGAGACGCTCTAATTGTTCCCGGTATTTCCGACAGGATCCCGGCAGCAGAATCCCGTAATTATAAATATAATTCGATCGTTAGGAGGTTGAAGAGCCATCGTCGGTGACCGGGGGAGGATGCTTCGAAGCACACGGGGCAGAGACGGAGGACGGGGGTTGGGCGCGCGGGGGTGGGACAAAGAATTAAGCGTAACAAGGTTTCCCGGCGGGACCTGTTATTACGGCGGCGATGCACTCGGCGACTTCTCGTAATTTTCCGAGTCGCGGGTCCACGGCGAATAATTATAAAAGTGGGACCCGGGCTGCCTTTACGGATGTGCAAGCAGCTTTCAGCAAAGCCCGTGTAATTACTGCGCCCAAGAACTACCCTTTATGACATGTGGCAAGTGCGCGCGAGTGCCGCACTCCGCGAGAGCACGCCATAAAAGATAGCCCGGCGATACGGAGCTGCGATTCAACCCCCGACTCACGGAGATATATTAACCTATATTTCAAGAAAACGCCCCCGCGTCGGGCTCAACCTCGGAAGCGGGATTCGACGGAGTCGCGTCCACTGTTTACCGTAACAAAGCGCTTGCGACGAGGCTCCGCAGGTTTTTCCACTGGTAAATTATCGTGTTCCCCTGATCCTAGACTCTGCACCAGGTAATAACCCGAAGTCCCATCTTAGACAGAATTGATTGAGACAAGCATCTTCAGGAGCAGTTCGTTCCTCCTGTTCGGTAGTTAGGGACTGTGTCTGGTTCGAAAGCTTTGTCGATTTTTATGTTTAAAGTTGTATATCTTTTGTACTGAAACTTTTTGCATCTGAATAATTGCATCTCTATGCAGATCTCATGAATTTTTTATTAGAAAATATTGATGATTGAGAATCGTGGAATATAATGAAGCGCGGACTCCCTTTTTCCGTTGTTGGAGGCTGTGTGTCTAGTCGTAAAGTGAAAGTGGAAGATTGACAATTCTTTCTCTTAAAGTTGTGAACCTTCTGGGATGCAACTTCTTGTACTTGAATAACTGTATCTTCATGTAGATCCCATGAATTTTTTATTAAAAAATATTGATAATTGAGAATCATAGAAAATAATGAAGTGCGGACTCGCTTGTTCCATAGTTAGAGGCTGTGTGTCTGTAAAGTGAAGTGAAACATTGGCAATTTTTTTTTCTTAAAGTTGTGAACCTTCTGGGATGCAACTTCTTGTATTTGAATAATTGCACCTCCATGCAGATCTCATGAATTTTTTATTAAAAAATATTGATAATCGAGCACTGTAGAAAATAATGAAGCGTGGGTTCGCTTGTCCTGCAGTTAGGAGTTGCATCTTGTCCAAAAATAAGAACAGTACTTTGCGAAATTGTTTTTTAAATTTGTAAACTATTCATAGTGCATCTGGTTGCATTTTAGGGAACGTATCTTCGAGCAAGTTTTATAAATTGTTCATTGAATATTATCCACCATCGGGAATGTTATTATCACTTTATCGAAAGTTATTTTCTAGAGACGAAAAGATTCTCTGCACAAAGCACACATTTTTAAAAAATTATTCTACTAACTATAGATTGCAATCCAATGTTAAAAATATTAATATTTCGTGTATTGTTGGAATTAGTTGAGGTTGGAATAAAATTTGTCTTTGTCCGGAATTGTTTCGATTCATACCATAAGCTTATAATACTCTACGTAACAGTTGTTCTAGCGGTATTATATAAATATATATTTTGTAAATGCGGTTTAATGTTCTCCGTTTTAATCGGATTAAGATAAAAATGGTCGAAAATATTTTACGATCCACTGTCCGAGCTTGAAACTTGATCAGACGAAACAAATTGCATTAGAAGATGAAAGAAGAGAGAGCGAAAGAGAGAGAGAGAGAGAGAGAGAGAGAGAGAGAGAGAAAATAATCTTAACAAAGGATCTTAACGCATCAGCTTTTGTTGTATCGAGCCAACGACTTGGATTTTACGAGACTTTTACGGGCGCTCTTGTAGTTAAAGTGTCGATAAAGATCTAAACTTCTAATTCAATTTAACATTAATTACCGATTGGAAACTAGCTGTTCGCGAATAGCTCAATATGATGTACGATACACGAGGTTATTATAAATCTGGGTTGAGCACATGCCGTTACGATTAAAACACAATCATTTTAAATACTTAATAAATTCGAGCATTATATAATTTTCATTTTCGAAATAACTTCAATTTCTGTGAAAATCAAATAACTTCTCGTTGAAGCGAATCGACGCGTTCGAATGAAAATCTTACTTAAACGTTTACATTTAACTACAAGAATACGTCTCCTTCAAACTATTCTTGATTTAACACCGTCATCTTTATACCTCATCATTGGTTTTATTCTCATTCCATAACATCCTTCCCGTTCAATCCACCCACTATAAAAACGACGCCAAGTCTCTGTTTCAGCGCCAAGTTATTTCTTTCAAAAGGATCGCAGTAAAAATTCGCTGAAACACGAAACAAGCGATAGTACACGAGAATTATTTCATTCGATACAGCCAAACGATAAAATCATTTCCCCCATTGTGAATAAACCGAGGAATTTCGGAAGAACGTGGCAAAACAAATTGATTTCAACTGTTGATCTCGCAACTGTAGGAATCGAGTAATTTGCAAGCACGCCACGAATTACGGGAAGAGTCTCGGAAGACGGAAGATATTAGCGTCGTGAATCGTGGAAGCTCGGGGTACAACTTGAACCGAGGTTTGCTTTTTAGACGCGGTTGTACCGTAGTTTATGCACGCGAACCAGAGCCCCGAGTAATTAGCTGTTGCCGGCAAGAGTGTGACTTCGTTTCGCATTCCGCGGGGCAGGAGAACGTGTAGGGCTTCAATCGAATAAGGGAAAATGATTGAAGTCACCGTTCGTATTACTCCGCCGGGGATGGAATCAAATTTTCATGACAATTTACGTGCAAATGTCTCTCTCTCTCTCTTTCCTTCTCTTTCCCTCTCTCCAATCTCTCTTTCCTTGGGAAACCTAGCCGTCGTATTTCCTCCTGTATTCGGTCTCGCGCGCGGCTCGTTTATTCGAGCACGTTTGTCGACGTGTCACTCGCCGAAACATTCTCGAACCCGATAATTGTTTCCAAATCACGCGTCACCGGCATCGGAAAATAATTATTTTTCCCGACGGAGGAATCACGTTGATAGCGCGGCCGCCGCCGCCCTCTGCTCCGCCCCGTGGACCACCGGGGCCTAAAAAATATCCGGAGAATGGCGTTGACGGGCCGCGTGATACAAATTTCATTTGCCCGATCGGTAATACGCGCACTTGTTGCCCCGATGTTTCTCAATCAAGTTAATGTAATGGACATTGCCGGGCGCGCGGCCGCGTCTCTCTATACTGCCCGGGAATTAATAATGTCCGTGGAAATTTGGAACAAACAAATAGCCCGCGCTCGCGCGCCTCGCCTTTCTCCTATTGTTAACCTCCGCGACACACCGTTTCAACGAGGATCGTGTTTGACAACTCTGGAAACTGTACTCCTATCCACCTGTCTCGCGACAATTACCACGCGAACCCCCGTGTTCCATTAAACGTCAGACGATCGCCGATTCTGCGAGGATTATTTCAGAAAATTTTCGACGCTTTGCGGAAAATTAATTTTTATACTGGAGTCCATCGTATTTCCGTAACTTTCTTTAAACAGACGTAGCATTTTATTTAATTGTTGATCGTGTACAAATTTGTCTTTTCTTTTTGTCGTTCTACGGAGGACAAAGAAAGTCTAGTCGCCGTTATGGTAAAATAAGTCATAGGCCAAGGGGTTAACACGTTTTAACACGTAATATTTGAACTGAAATCAATTTTCGGATTATGTCACTATCACCAGACCGCAAAATGAGAAACAAAATGTAAGTAAACAATTAAACATCGACAAACTATTAAATTGAAAAATACTTACAAGTCTAAAAATAATAATCTTGCATGGGGATATACGATCTCATTTGAGATAATCATACTTGGCCTGAGATTAATATTTTTTTCAACTTGCCTACCTTGCTAATTGGCTGTCCTGACTTTAATTTTAAAGCGTCCACCTTTTTTACGATTGGAATCGAAAGGCAAAGAATTTTTAATTTCGATTTTTTAAAAATGTGAGCATTTAGTTAAATTTGCAAAATAAAATTATTTTAAATATTTAGATTAATTTCGATTAATTGAATTTTGTCATTTTTACAAGACAATGACAATGAGTATATTTTTAATGTATCAGGTAATCAACGGTGACTATGCTGCGTCCAGAATTCGAGATCATTCAACTACGTATACGCATTCGGTATCAATTAGAAGTGTACCAATGTATTCTGCAAAGAATGATTGTGCAATGGAGCATTGAACCGCACGATTGCTATGTAACAATTACCTCGATCAAATATTAAACCATTTAATAATTTACGAAATTGGCAAAATTGCAGCATTTACGTGTAGAAACTTTTCATTAAAACGCAATAAGAAAATAGTTAAATAATAGCGAACAGTTAACCGGACTCGGAAATTACATTCTCCTGAACATTGTGTTATTATTTGTATTAAGTTTACTTTAGTATTTGTCTGCACGAATTGAAACAGCATAAAACGCGTATTTACATGACGAACGTTGTCGTGTAATCGTTTATTTAATTTGCATGCGAATAAACGATTTTCCCGCAGGGATTTATTACAAATTAGAAAGCATTGTGCAGCGCGAAGAATGATTTCGCTCGACATAACATTTCGTTTTAACGGCGAAAACTGTTATTTAGTATATTTAATAGAAGTTCGAAATACGAATAGGTACATCGATTTTTTGACAGGCGGTGATTGCATTGTGGGCACCGCCACATTTCACCGTGGCCGATTGTGTTTCATCAGTTTTTATGATATAATGTATAGACAATAAAATAAAAATAACAGGACAGAAAGTTCCAATATTCAGGCTGCAATAAATTGCGCGACAGATATGAAAAGTCCGTACACTCTCTGGGAAATGTGAATTTGAATAAACTCGCGGGGACGATTTCCTCGAAAATGATTTTTATATACGTACCGCACCGGTGGAACTTGTTATCCCACTGTGTGTATGTGTACGACGTGCACGGGCATCCCCCGGTTCTGGTCGATTATGGCAGGCACAGGCGGGGTGCTCGATCCTGCGGTTAAAATGGCGACGGGAGAAAGGAGATCGTTCAGCGATGTTGTGATTAAAATATATATAAATAACTTTATTGTTTATAATAAAATGCCCTATCTATTTTACAAATATACAAAACTCTCGCTATGTACAGTAAATAACCTCCGCCCGACGAAACAAGAGACAATCTTTCGCCCGGGGTGGATCTCCCCGTTGAATTTAATCTTTCGCAATTCTTTAATAGTCGATCATTGGATTAAACTATCGTGTCGAGTAGAAAGAGAGAAAACTTGTTACTTCGTTGCAATTACGAGTTAATAAAGGTAGGTATGCTCGGTGTGTGTCGTGTTTCTCATTGTATGCATGCGTGTCTGTGTGTTACGTGCTCGCGTGTGTATATCCTGTTCGCATTTTCGTAACGTTGCGTCGCCCGTGTACGTGTACGCGTCCTCGAGCGTGTGTCCGTTTTTCTTTTCCATTACGCTTCTTCAGTATCCTTTCGTTCTTCTTCTTCTTCATTTTTTTTATTCTTTTCCTTTTTCCTCGCGTCGACCTCGTCTCGCTTGTTTTTTCTGTGTTTCGTTTTTCTTCCTCTTAGTTTTGCCCTAATTACATTTGCACACTACGAAGCTATCACGATTCTCAAAAATACGAATAACCGTTTACTTTAGTTTGGACACCGTGTTACGGAGTACATTGCGATAGTAAGAAATACTTCTTGATAATAAGTAGAGAGAAACGTCGCGGCAACCGGGAATCCTGCAACTGCAACAGAAAATTCAATGTCAAATTGTTTGTATCGTTTTCATTCATAGACTGCGAATCCCTGCACGAGATTAGACTACTATTATCCGCTTACTAATCTTTTACATAAATACATAAAATCCGCAATCTAACTATTGCATCCATACATTTGTAGACGTTCGCGCGTTCAATAATTGACAAAATAGTTTTAAAAACATTTAGAGTTAAAAAGCTGGTTGAAAAATAAATTTACTTTTTCCTAATATAAAATAAACAAACGTGCCAACAAGAGACAAATAATTTTCCGTCAAATTCATGGAAAGAATGAACAGAAAAATTGAGAATAAAAATCCCGCTGATGTTATCTTAATACTCTACCGACCGGAAGTCCGTTGATAGAACTTCTTAGATAAAGAGAAATCCTAGAAATTATTAGACAACTTTACTGAGGACGCCTTGCTGATTCATAATAAAAATTGCGGTTAGTCCCAGGAGATCTGTTAAAAAGTTTTCAGTGCTGGACCATGGACTTTAAAAAATTTCAGAAATAATCGCCGGTGGTCGGTCGGTAAAGCGTGAAGTGTCCAGAACTGTCGAAACGTTTCCAGACGGCAATTCGCGGCGAGAAGACGGTAGTGGGTAAAGTGTCTCCGACGAAATTGAAATTTCTGAACGGTTCGGTTAAGGAAAGTCTGGCAAGAAATTAATAGAACAGAGAGTTACACCGTGTCCGCCGGCGTAGAACGCTAAACGAGTCGAGTTACTTGAAGTTCCCGCCTCTGAAACGCTCGAAAATATCAGGAACCGTGTATCTCGTCTCTTTGATCTCGTCGCCCGTCGTCTTGAAATATTAACGCGGTATCTCGAGCACGGCCACCGACGCGACGAAATCTCATGCAAAATCCCCGAAGTTTTGCCAGCTCGTGCAACTGGAAGGGATTTTCAGTCGCTCGGTGCTTCCGCCCATGGTCCAACAAAAAGACAAAACCGATGTGCGAACCTCACCTTGCCCACTGCGATTTCCAATTACTTCATACGTAATGCGAATCGATAATACTTCTGGCAACAGTTCACATCTGAAACAGAAAATACCGGGCAATCCGTTAGACACTTATCGATATTACCTTTCGAGGATCAAACGAGAGCAATTATTACACAGAGCGTTTTGTGTCGGACAGTCTGAACTAATACGACGTTGCTAAAAGTTAATGGTTTCGTTGATTGTCATTTGAAAAGATATACGAACATATATGCATAAAGACGTACGAATATTATGAAAATGAATCAAGACGTATGAAAAGGTATGAAGATGTAAGATGCATAAAGATTTGTAATAATATCTAAGACACATAAAGATGTATAATCATCTACGAAGACACATAGAAATGTATAAACATGTAGGAAGAGATATGAAGCCGTACAAACATGTACAAACATGTACAAACATATACGAAAATGCATGAAGCTGTATCAAGACGTATGAAGAGGAATGAAGATGTCTTTTATCATTTATCAGCTCATTGTATACTTCTAAGTACACAGAAAATGTAAAAAATGGCATTACTTTCCGATCTCCCTAATATAATCATATATGTAGATACATAAATATGTATAATCATTTATGAGAACACATAAAAATGTATAAACATTTAGGAAGAGGTATGAAGACCTACAAACATTTGCAAACATACACGAAAATGCATGAAGGTGTATTAAGACGTATGAAGAGGAATGTAGACGTCATAATCGTATATGAAAATAGATAAAGATTTACAATAATATATGAATATACATAAAAATATATAATCATATATGAACATAAATAATTGGCATTTTTACCAGACGATACACGCCAGTCAATCGTAATGCTGTTTGGGTTAAGCGTTAAGGGTTGAATAAATCGAACGCACGGCGATCGATCGAGTCCGCAGAGCGGATCATCGAATGACGATGGTTTCTCGAGAGCGGATACAGGCAGTGGTTCGACGAGTCAATAAAACGCGACCGGTCCGAACGAAAGCCGTGCTGCGATTCGTGTCGCGCACTTGTACCAATTTGTCCGGGCATCCGCGGGAAGATGGACGAGGCAACGAGTAGCCGAACGGACTCGCCGTCATATTCGTTCATCGGGGCGTAAGGAGGTTCAAGTAACCGGAATTGCAGTGCGCGGACATTTCCGGGGGAGAGTCGCGATCCCGACACCAAAAAGCCCGCAGAGCTTTTTCCTCGGATATCCAGACAGGTCTTGTCTAGACGCGACAACCACCGCGGAGAGAGAGAACGTGGAAACGCGTTCTGACGCAGGGGGAGGGTACAACCAAGCGGAAGTTTAAATGCATTTCTAAAAGCGCGCCCGACGAGCGGGGGAGTGAGCCTGTCGCCTGTACCCGCCCGTACCCGCCTGTGCCCGAGCTGATCTAAAAGAGGATCAGGGGGACCAACAGAAACGTATAGTATTAGGGAAACTGGAGGAACGGCGATCGCTTGACGAGGGTCTGAAGGGACCCCGCCTCTCCGAACCACTGTCCATTCAAAATCAACTACAATGCTTCAGATTTGTAACTGCTGGATACGGTTTTAGCAACATGCTATTACTAGATCGCTTATCTTTCCCGGTTTTCTAGCTCTTCGGGAGCTGCAACCCTTTCGGTATTTGGTGTCCGATCGGGGCGAAACATTTTCATTTTGCGCTTGCGAAAGTAAAAGTTTTCAATTTCTGGATTCGTCGTTGAGGTTACGGAATCGGTATAGTAAACAGCAAAAGTTAACGAAAATAGTTAAGAAATACGTAATTTCCTTACAGTATCGTACTTGTACCATTTTCCCCCGTGCCTGTCTTTAACCGCGACCGAAATTAATATGGCAGATAAGACAGAGGACTGCAGTATAGCCTATAAAACTTTACGATGCTCCTGGCAGCACATCTTTTTACAAACATTCGCATAAAGTTTCCCATCGTTTCCAATGAGATTGCGCCGCGCCGTGCACTCGATAAATTGTTTCGGTGCAAGATCGTCCGCGCAACCTTGTCCCCGAACAGAAAAAAGCAAGATGGCGGGGGAATGTGTCGCGAGTTAACCAGGTTTGCCGGAGTTATTAAAGAAGCCTCTCCCGGGCAAGAGAACTCGGGACACGTCGCAATGAAAATTCTTCCGTTGGCAAGATCGACGAAGGATCACGGGTCGGTTAAAGGGAGACGGGTAACGTACGATCGCTGACATAGAATCTTGATGAACTATATTTCAAGAGACCGGAGAGAAGTATATCGTGCAAAAAGCGTGACAGTGTCTCATCAGTCGCGAGTAGCGGCCGAGAGGGGTCTAAAACTTTCGAACCGCCTTCGATCAATCGGGCAAAAAGCTCAGGGCCCCGTCCGCAATAAACTGCGAGCCGTAAAGCGCCAGATGCATCGGTAGAAAAACGAAAGGTGGCCGTCGAATGGAGAAAGAAAAAAAGGACCAGCTCGTCGCCGAGGTGGACGAGTTACGGGGATACGACGGCTGCGGGTTAGAACGGGTACTCGTGGACCCGGTGTCCGGTAACTTTCTACCCCTCTTCCTCGAAACGCCAATTTAATTGAACTCGCTCTCGGAAAATTAATAATAAACGCTGTCGTCCACTTAGCCAGCACTTAAACGGCGCCGCGCCGACGGATTTACAGCTGGGATCGAATTAACCAGTTATCTCCTGCCTTTTTTAAACTGCCGTCTGTTTCGTTTAAACCGTTTAAGTCGCACACGCATGGCATTTTTCTAGCGACTTCGACGCTAAACCCGACACCCTCGGTCGAACGACCGGTGTTCAAATAGAACCACTAAATACTCAGGTAATAATAAATAATTAAAATAATAATAATAAATTATCAGGTATATTTTGATGTATTCTAGTACATTCTTAACAACTCTTGTATAACATGGTACATTCTTGTATATTTTTATATATTCTGGTACATTCTTGTATATTTTTGTATATTCTGGTACATTCTTGTATATTTTTGTATATTCTGGTATGGTATGTCACATGTTGTTATATTCTGCTTTCTTCTAGTATATTCCTGTATATTTTAGTTTATTCTTGTATTATCAGGTATATTCTCATATATGCTAGTACATTCTCGACAACTCTTGTATGTTATGCCATACGTTGGTATCTTCTGCTTTCTTCTAGTATATTCCCGGATATTCTAGTATATTTTTGTATATTTTGGAATATTATGGTGAATGCTAGTACACTCTAGTCAATTTTGTGTATATCCTGATGCATTTTGGAATATTATTATGTATCCTGGTACATCCTATTAAATTCTTGTATATTCTGGTATGTTATGTCATATGTTGGTATATACTGCTTTATTCTAGTATGCCATGGTACATTCTAGTATATTTTTGTACATTCTGGAATATTATCGCGCATCCTTGTACATTCTAGTCAATTCTTATATCATGAAGCATTTTAGTATACATATTAGACAAATGATAAAGTTTCTTATTTCGTACACATATATTAAAAACTGCAGAAAATGTAAACGATCGCTAATCGCTTTCGGTGCTTGGTTATAACCTCTTTCGTTATACGTACGATAAACATTCTATAAAATCATGAATTATTCTTCTCCTCCGAGTGGAATACAGTGGAAACTAACGATGAAGTTTTATGGAAATAAATGTTACTCTTAGCAACCTCTTTAAAAAGTGTTCTCGTGGAATAAATGTTTGCAAATCCGAGTGACAAAAGTTTCATGGAAAGAAGTTAC
Source organism: Agapostemon virescens (assembly GCA_028453745.1). Taxonomy (NCBI): domain Eukaryota; kingdom Metazoa; phylum Arthropoda; class Insecta; order Hymenoptera; family Halictidae; genus Agapostemon; species Agapostemon virescens. The sequence goes on from CM052087.1 coordinate 8,180,508, forward strand.
TTGTGAAACGTTTATTAAAAGAGGTTTCGTAAGAGAAACGCGAAGCAGCGTCGAATTGTGAACTATCTACGTAGATATCGCGGACAAATAATACTATAATAGCAATATTTAATTAGTAGTATTCGGTGCATATTACAATGTTTAAATTAGGAATCGAATTTCTTACAAGAACCAACTTGTGCTTTGAATTGAACTTTATTCTGCAACTAAGTCAGCTGGTTTGCCTGATGTTGTTAAAGAATATCATTGTCAAAAATACTTGAGATACATCATTTACTATTGTAATACATATACGTCACTGTAAGACTAAAATATGAACAAATAATACCATAGTAGCAATATTTAATGAATAGTATTCGATACATATTACAATGTTTAAATTAGGAATCGAATTTCTTACAAGAACTGACTTGTCCTTAGAATTGAGCTTTATTCAACAATTAATTCAGCTGGTTTGCCTGACGTTGTAAAAGAATATCATTGTTGAGCAAACTCGACGACGTTAAAGAATGTTGTTAAATTAAAGAACGTCGTTAAAGAATATTAAATTTGCCCAATGTTGTTAAACAATATCATCGTCGTACAGACTTGCAATACAGCATTTACAATAATAATACACGTACGTCAAGATGAGAATAAAATCATTTGCTAATTTATAATACAGCGTGTAAGCACGAAACTTTGCATTTCGACTGCTTTGACGGCTAGCTGTGTGTACCTCTTTTTATGGATTATGTCGATACCGTTGCGGTGCAGCGGTCGCATTGACGACGATATTTTAAGCACACGACAAACGGTATCAACGCGATGACAACTTGCTCGTTGCTTTCTTTTGTCAGGGAAACCGACTGGGTCGTTTGTAAAATTATCCGCTGCGAATCGATCGCAGCCGATTTTCGTGTGGAATCGACCGTAAAAGCTGGTGCAGATGTAATTACAACGTCAGCCAGCCAGCTAGCTGGATGCTCTCGCGAACGACGGAGGAAACATCGCGTAAACAGTGAAGTTATTGATTGCGAAAAATCACTCCTGACCCGGTACACACGCCGTTCCCGTTTCGACGTTTAGTGCGATTGGCCTGTTGCACCTGGAGCACCGCGTTTTCCATTATAGTTCGTTTCCGGTGAAAAGAAACCCTGCCGGGGCTTGCAAAAGGGGTTACGCCGCAGAAGAATCGCCAGCGATTCCAAATATTCCTCTCTAACCTAAATGACAACGTTCGAGGGTCTAGAATAGTGATGGGCATTATCGACTAATTACTATTTAGTTACTACATACTATCGAATATTTAGTCGATAGTTTTTAGTCGACTGAAATTTCGTTTTAGTGGTTACGTCTAGATTGCGGGTTATAGTCTATGCATACGTATAGATCTCATTTCTCACTCACTCTTACAGCACTGTACTGCAGTGCTCACTCAGTATTATAGGCACAATAAGAGTAAATTACAGTAAATATACCAGATTGTGGTGCAGGAATCTGAATTCACCATTATATGGTGATACATTCTATATATACAAGGTGTGAACAAGTTTTTTACTTTAACAATTACTAATATTTCCACTTACCGTAAACTATTTATTATTGGCATTTAAAAAATTTTTGTGCCAAAATCAATTATAGGTTATATGTGAGGTATAATTTGCTTCGTTTTTTAAATATTCTTTTTATTCTCTTTTTATTCTCCAATAAGTGTTGCTGTTACAGTATAACATTGTTTAACTTTTTATACATGAAAATGTAAATCGTTAATGAATAGGAATGCTACCGGCTATAAAAAGAAACTTTGTTTACAAGTCCAACTAAAGTCAATTCTTGGTCAAAGGAATAGATCAATAGAAATTAAAGTATTGAAATATCTATTAAATATTTTTATCTATAATATCTCCATTGTAGATAGTTTATTTTCTTTCGTTCATACGAAATTAATTACAATGACTCGTACTTAGAACATTAAAATTTTCATCGATTTCTCCGCTGCACACTTAGCGATGTAAAAGTTGTTTAAATAATAGTATGGCAAGTTTTAGTGTCGCCTTAGAGGCGCCACTCGAGTGCAAAGGGTTAACCCTTAGCACTCCAATAGCTCCTCTCAGGCAACACTAAAAATCGCTGCACAATTATTCAGAACAACTTTTACATCATTGTGTTTGCAATTAAGAAATCGGTAAAAATTAAAGTGTTGTGCGTTCGAATAATAGTAATAAATTTTATATGCACGAAAGGAAATTAAGCATGTACACTGGAACTGTTTTAGGTGAAGAAAGATATTTCGATTCTGGAATTAAAATTGTTTGGTGCGCTAAGGGTTAACACATTATAATATAGTACAGAATCCAATTACTATTACTTTGGCCACTGCAAAATAATTCCAATAATTTTTTATTTTTAATATTTATTGTTTCTCATCAATAGTAAAATTTTAAAACAGCCAATGCCTTTATATGCGTCCATAGTAGTCAAACGGTTAAGAATCTCAGGAAAAACTTTGTCTCTCGGACACACGGAGTTCTAAGACATTTTCTAATCTCCATAAATATTTAGTCTGGGTATTCTACAACCAATCCACTAACGCGCATCTTCTTCAGCTTCGTCGCATCTTTTAGGGAACATCGACTTGCCTCTCTCCTTCTCTCTAGTGCCTCTTTTGCTTCGGTGAGCGTCTCGTCCGTTGTCGTCATCGAAGCAAATTTAATCAAATTGTTTGTTAATAAAAAGGGAATAGTTTGAGAAGTTTTCAGCCGAACTCTCCCAGCTGATCCTCGCTCGCAATTCGCATTCATCTTCACGGCTGGACGATTCACGCGCATATGTACACGACATTCCTCCGCTCGCGCACCTACAGAATTTGTTAGTTTCCGAATTACTGGGTTAGAAAGCTTGCCGTTTAGAACGTGCTAAAGCGGAGAACAAAACTGCAGTCTGACAGAGCAAGCCTCTCTTTTATAATCCGCTTGAAAAACCGGCATGGGTCGTTACACTGTTCGAACACTTTACCGTGTGTTACGTGTGCTCGAGCAAAATAAACCTGATCAATGGCGACCGATAACGAAACGCGAACGCAACTGTGCGGCGTTATTGGTTTGCAATCTTGCCGCGACCTGGTTTCCGAAAAATTTCCCTGTAATATTTAGCGTCACCGAACGTGCGCGCAATCCTTTCGAATGGGAACCAGACGAACAAAGGAAAGATATTACACGATCGATCCGGAAGTTCTCAAAATTCTCGGCGAAGAAAGGTTGTATAAGTAGAAGTTTGTATTGAGAATTCTTTATATTTTGAATTTCATGTTTTTCGCTTTGCGTAGGGTCGGGTCAAGCCATAAAAGCCAGCTAATAAGGTCTTTTTCCATGTTTTAGTCAGTGTCAGTGCAACTGTCTTCATTTTTGCCTCCGTCTTTTTATATTAACTCTATTAATTATATTAACACTTTACCGACCGGCGATTGTTTCACCATTTTTTAAAGTTCACAGTTTATGATTGAAAAACTTTTCGACCGATCTTTCAACGCTGATATTTATTGAGAATTCTTAGGGCATCTTTAGTAACGTTATCTAATAATTTCGTTACAAACTATATTGTAAAAGTAGTTCTTTTAAACTTCGTTCTATTCAGTGTAATTATTGTAGTGAAAATATATGGGAAAAATTTCGGTTTCATATTTACAGACCTGATATACATCCGCTAGAATTTCTTTCATCGCATGTCGCATTCTTTATAAACATTCTTCGTCATTTACTGATGTTACAGGAAAAAATTGTTCAGAATAATGACCTTGACAGCGTATCTCAAAGTCAACATAAAAATTCGACATGTTCAGCGCTGTTAAAAACTATGCTGCTTTATAAAACTTCTATGGTTGAGTTGAAAATCTTTATGAGATGTCGAAACAAGAAAATGGCGTCAATGACGCGGTTTGATGGTGACTGCATTGACAGCTAGCGCAGCGTATGGGCAAATTCCGGTTTCGTGTTCACGGACCTGTTAGAAAACAGTCTATTTCGGAGTTGCAGGCTCGCCGAACGCTTTGAACTTTGTCGTTCCCGGATTCGCTCGGTTCTCGTCGTTGGACCCAATTTTTCGAGACTCTTGCAAATTTCGCGGTTCGATGAAGCGCTTGCGCCGCGTCCTTTGACGATCGCGTCTCAAAATATCGCCGGAACGTGACCCAATGCGTAACTAACCCCGTGACTAGGTTGATCGGGTCCGTTGCAACCGCTGGAAATCAACGAAACCGAAGTTCACAGTGTACAGAGCCCGCAATCGGGCGCGCCATGAATCCGATGTTTTCATTACCGGGACAAATCGAATTCCCGGCGATTGTGTTACTTGATCGGCCGGGGCCGGCTTTATTTCCATTTTAGTTAACTAGCAACAGACACACGGCCGCATAGTTCCGCGTTATGGACTTTGTCGCGATCCCACTTCGAGAAAGAGAAGTCTTCGTATCGACCACTGAGGACGCTAAAAACTTTTTATATCTCGCGTATAAAAATACGCAATCTCGAATGCGAATGTGAAATGCGAATGAATCCGTCTTTGCGAGTCTCGTTTGCGTTCGCATCGATCATTTACACTCGAAAGACTGACTTCCAGCGACGGGAGTCGCGTATAGCGAGGGGAAAGACAAGTTTCGCAGAATGCGTCGTTAAACCGTGGCTTGTTAATCTTTGCCCATTAACATGAACGTTAATGCGCATGTTAATCGGTATCCGTTAAGAGAGCAAGAATAATGTTAGGAAGAAAACAAGTTCAAGTATGCGGCGCTGAAGATACTTCGCTGAACTAATAGCAGAACGTCTAAACGATTAATCAGACCGGCATCGATATATTCAGCGAAGTTAAAGAGATTCTGTTCTCCCCGTATAAGGAAATAGGAGTGTCGATGCTATCCTGTTGTTAAGTGAATACACGGCTATTAAAGTATATAGACGTAATAATGCGAATGCGTCGATGTTGTTCGGACATCGTTCGGCTGCTGTCCTGTTATACGACATTAATAATAATGAGATTGACGAGGCTCGATAATAAGCCTACGGCTCTAATCGACGGTCGTAAAAGCATATTGAAGCGACACGACCGTCGTATCCCAACTAACCGATGAACAAGAGAGCAAACAAACGAAACACGCGTCGTACAATCGCGCCTGAATCAGCAATTTGCGCGATGCTGGGACTCCCGATGGTCCACAGCGATTTCATCTTTTGTCGTTCGTAGTTTCTTGGTAGAAGAAGAAGAAGGAGGAAGAAGTTTGTATTTGTTGTACGCTTATGTGTTCTGCAACTCGGCTGCACGTCGACAGCAGCAAGATTGAATTTTATTTTGGTGCGGACAAAATTGACAATGTACATTTTTAATGGTACGAAACGGTCACGAAACCGACTCGACGTTATTGTTGAAGTGAAGCGTTAATATTTACTGTACTTCGTGGAAAACTTTATATTTTAAGATAATAAGTTGCTAACGGATTCCTCTTCTCCGGCAGTTCGATAACATATCGGGTAATTAGGGTTTAGGGATGCCTGCGAACTATAGCTGCGTTTTGCGAGCGATTCTAGTTACGCTCCTGTTTTACAGACGTCACCGACGACATCTTTACGTATTTCTCTTCCATCGTCCTTTCAAGTATAGTTACTTAATTCTGAAACCACCGAAAAAATAAATTTGATGAAAATATTTTTATAACTTCAGCAATTGCGAAAGGCAAAAATTGGGGACCAGCAATTTTTACTGGTTAGGCAGTTCCAGTGTTAACGTATTAACATAAATCGAACGATATACATTGCTTTGTAATAATAACAAGAATACATCTATTAAAACTTTATACTTCATTCTTATTGTAAGGTATATGTCATTAAAGGCGTCCATCTGAAAATTTCTGACGAAAACATTTTTATAACTTCGATAATTATGGAAGAAAAAACTAGGGATCAGTCAAAATCAATGGGACCCATTGAAAAACATACAATTTAAAAAAAAATTTACTTTCTTCGACCTCTGGTTTTCGAGATATCTCAAAAAATATGATTTTGACACTTGACTGCACATCACATGCAGAGCACATTGGAATGAAGCTTTTGATAACTAAATTATAATTCTTTTTAAAGATATGATGCATATACTTTAACTTTAATAATTCTAGAATGAGGTTTTTCATAACTAAATTGTAATTTTTCTAAAAGATACGATGCATATACTTTAATATTAATAATTTACTGTAATAATTATTAACAGATTATTTTATATTAATATGAATAATAGATTATTAATAGAAATTAATAATAGGAAGTTTTTAATAACTAAATTATAATTCTTCTTAAAGATATGATGCATATACTTTAACTTTAATAATTTTAGAATGAGGTTTTTCATAACTAAATTGTAATTTTCCTAAAAGATATAATATACTTTAATATTAATCATGTAATAATTAATAATAGAATTGAGTGTGCTTAAGCCACTATAATGGCGAACATCCGCGGAAGCCACTATAGTGGCGCATCGTGCCTAAGAGGTTAAGAATGAGTAACAGTAAAAAACCCCATACACACAAGGTGAAATAGTTAATTAAAATTAATAGTTAATATGTTAGGTCAAAAGAAATGCTTTGGTTTTTTGGTTAAAACAGCTTCGAATGCAAAGGGTTGAATAAAATGTAAAATCTAGGCAAAATAGCTTCGCTAGTCTTTCATTTCACACGGCCCGCGAACAGTGCGGAGCGGTAAGATCATTCCCGGCCGGACAAACGTTGAAATCTGTAACAATGACGTTGACGAGGAGAAATATCGCGGACAATGATCGCGTTTCGTTGTTCCCGGGACGCGAGCATCTGTGAATCCTCCCAGAGACAGCGCTGCGCATCGATCCGCTCTTATTTGCATGCGCACGTGGCGCATAATTAATCATTCGGTCGGGCTCGGGCCAGCGCAACGCGCGATTGTATCTAATTGATAATATAATACGCTGGCAATCGCGACCACTTTGTGACGGCGCGGGGGACATTCATAACAACGCGACAAGTTGATGCGACGTCATCACCGAAATTGTATGTCTGGCCGGGGTGCGCGGGGGTGTGTACGGGACGGTGAAAATTCTCACCTGGACTTCCGCGGTCCAACCGAATTGATGACCGACGAGTCGCGCGTCATTTCGGCCATTGAATGAGTCCCGTTGTCGACGACTAATTGAACCCCTGTGCCCGGGCCCGCTAATGGATTTCTCAATATTCATGCAGCCCGGAGAGTGCCCTACAACCAACTGCAACTTCCTCGCAACAACACGGTCGAGTCGAGATTTTTATTAATTCTGTTTGCCCGATTCGACGCGAAGAGCTAGCAATTTATTTGCCAATATATGGCCAAGCCATATTAGCGATTTGCGTGATTACTTTTAATCCCGGGTCGGAACACTCTATCAATTTTTCAGCAGTCGACTTAATGGTCTCTTCGACGTTTACGTTGTTTCCAAACAATGGCTGCTTCACTTTCGGCGGATAAACGGTTTTGATTGCTTTAATTGTTGCTTTCCGGACTCACTTTACCTCTCTTTTTTCCCCCACGAAATTACGAGTACGAAACTGTGTGCGTCTGGCGCGAATTTGTAAAATACAAGGGAACGTTTATGTTAGCCAAGCGTCGTTTGTATTTGAGCGTAAGGAATTTTCTCGTTCGGCGAGATTTTTCAGCGATTTGCGTAAAACGACTTGAGAATTTCCAGATAATCGCGACTCGGTCTATTGGATATCCATCGGAGCTTCGACGGTAATTCGAATCAACGCGATGGCGGAGTACAATGGCGTGGGTGCTTGGAGAAAATAAATTATCAATTTTGCGGATGAGTATCTTATTGCTCTCGGTACTATTCGGAGGGGTTTCTCGAGTATCAATGGGTATCGGAGGAAGTTAATGCGATTGTTCGGCCTCGATCAGGCAGAAACACGCGTCCACGATGAACTCGGTGTGTATAGTCCAGCGGAAATCTTTGTCCATGAAGAGAAAGAGCGCGTGCAAGTGCTCGGAAAACATCGAGCGTTCGATCAAAAATAGATTTTCCAACGGTCGGCCGGGGTTTATCATCGAGCTATTGTTCGCCGCGGCTCAACTTTCCACGGACTTCTTGAACTTCCGGCTTTGCTGTTTCCCTCTCTCTCTTTCTCTCTTTCTCTTTTTCTCTCTCTCTCTCTCTCTCTGTGTTTCTCTCTTGTCCTCTATCCACCACTTTCTCCCACTCCCTCTTGCCTTCTCTTTGCGGCAGACCGCCCACGGAAAACACAAAGACTGTCCATTTGCCATCTGATAATAATTGGAAAAGTTATCGCGGAGATGAAGTTTTCCCCGCGACTAACATCTCCTCCCGCGGACTATTCCTGTAATGTAAAATGGAGAAACTTTCGCATCGGGGAATAACTTCCGGTGCTTTTGAATGATATTACTTTCTTCGCGGCGCAAACACTCGCGCGGACCGGCCTCTTCCGCGGTCTTCTTCCCAGCCGGAATTTCAATCAGCGATCCGTACGGGAGACGCTTCGCTGCCGGAGATCACTTTAATGCGACAGGATCGTGGCTGGATTGCGTGAATTACTTACGGCCGAGAACGGACTGGATAGACACGTTCTCGTCTATTTCGATCGCGCAGTTTTGATGCCTCTCTCTTCCGATGAACAGAGATATCGTTCTTTGCAATCGAAGCTAGAGCCGAGACGCAATCGCGCTTTTTCTGCTGGATAGTTTACCGTCGAAAGTAAAATCCTTCTATGGATACTTTTAACACATTGCGTACGGCATTCTGCTCGTCGAAGGCGCTTTCAGGGCCCGCACATTTTTGGGTATTCCGGAAAAAATTTATACAATGCATATATGCATATTTTTAATTCGCATTTGGTATTAACATTTGATTTAGTTCACATAAGGTATTCTTAAATATTAATATATATTTTCTGTACATCTATTTATTATGTAGACTTTTTTACATTTTAACTATTATTTATTTCTATTATTTATATCTGGTGAATCATTCTCCTTTGTGCAATGGTGTTTGGCACAATTTTCAATTATATTGTGCCTAAGAGGTTAATACTGGATAGGTTTAGTGTTAAAGACGATGCTAGTTCAGTATCAGGATCCAAATATGTCAATCGATATTTTTAATACTTAATAAATACTTAATAAAATTAATTTTAAAGTAAGTAATTGATCTTTGCCACCGAGCTCTAGAAACTACACGCGAGTATTTTTAGAACGTGATTTAAGTACAGCGACGATGTTTTGCTAGACGTTCAATGGCAAGACTGAAATAGTAGGTCGCCGAAAATTTTAGAAATTATCTAATGCCGATTCCTTCTTTCTTAAAATAGAGGAGTCGATCTTTGCCATCAAGCTCTAGAGACTCGACGCGAGTATACAGTTTTTAAAAAATTATTTGGGTACAGCAAAAATGTCTAGTTGAGTATTCCTTATCGAAGTATTTCAAATTATTTGATGCTACTTTCTACTTCGACAATGTTTAAACTACAGGATTGATCGATAAGATTGAAACACGCCGATCGATATTTTTAACCCTTAGCACTCCAATGGCTCCTTTAAAGTGACGCTAAAAATTGCCATACTATTATTTCAAACAACTATTACATTGCCATATTTGCATTTAAGAAACCGATACAAATTAAAATGTTGTACGTTCGAATAATAGTAATAAATTCTATATTTTCGATAGGAAATGAACCATGTAATTGGATTTTGGAATTAAAATTGCTTGGAGTGCAAAGGGTTAGAATTACAAACCGCCACTTTGTTCTCGAAATAGAGAAATCATTCTTCGCCGTCAAGTTTCAGAACCGTGAGTATACATTTTTAGAATGTGATTCGGGTACAGCTGTGGTGTCCAGCTGTGTAGTTCATTGTGATAGACTGAAACGCTTCGATATACATTTTTAGAATCGTTCAGTGTCCGTACAGCAGCTTCGTCATCGTGTATTTTCACTGGGAACAAATTTTCTTAGGGAATAATAAATATTCCAAAGATTCTCACAATCATTTCGTGGATTGTTAATGTGACTAACTCTTCAGTCATGTATGAGAAAGATTCTTATAATTTTATAAAAAACAACTTCGAACGACAATGCTTGCTGACATTCCCCATTAATCCCTCATCATACAATTTTCTTTGCAAGTTATAATAATATCTTCATCGCTAAAAATATCCCAGAAGAAAAAAGACTATTTATATATTTAATACTGCTACAACTACTTCGATGCTTACATATTTATCACAAACGAACAACACTTGATTTCGACTGAAAAGAAAGACGTAATATTTATATTTGTTAAACGTTTATCTAAAATCTTCAACGCGAGTCGGACTCGTAATACAGCAAGTGGTTGAAATGTGCTTACCGCGGTACGCAGTAAGAAAACTTAATTCGCCAAAACAATAAGTGCATTTAAAAAATAGATTTTTGATCAACGCAGCGATTCGCGCGTCTAATAAAAGCTCTACCGATTTCCTTGCGAATTTCGATGTTGAATCATCGCTGTATAAAAATCGTAGACGTTCTTTGAGCCCGAAAGATTCTTCGCAATAAACTAGAGTAAAAATACAGAGCTCGTTATGGCGCTGAAAGACCCTCTGCTAATAAGTGGCCAGAAGAGAAAAGAAAAAAAAGAAGTAAAGTAAAGTAAGTTCCAGCAGCCGCGGCAGAAGATGCTGCTCGAAAAAAGGATCATCAGCGTATCAGGGTATATTTATCTCTCCTTAATCGGTCGGTTTCGTTGCGGGCGAAAAAGAAACTAGATACAGGCGAAATAAATGTCGGGGGTGGTCGGGGGCGTGAAATACAGCCGCGTGGTCGGTGTATCCGTAATCGTTACCGTCGTGAATTAAAACTAGATTAAGATATCAGCAACGGCGGCGGCAGGTTGCCTGGCAAGCGTTGTCGGATCCCGGGGTGGTGGTGGTCGGTCCTGGCGACAACGGTGGCAACACACAGCGAGAGACCAGCGGAAATAATGAAACGTGCTAAGCGGTCTTGAAATACCACCACCCCCGTTCCGAGCGGAAAGTCCTTCCGTGTTTACAAACAAGTGGAACTGGTTCTGAAGGGAAGAGAGGCCGGTAGAGTGGACACGCCCTAGCCTGTGGCTCTCGAGCGTGTGAAAGAGCCTCGGCCGATGAGATGAACAAAGAGCCACTGTCCTTTGTCTCAACCGTTCACGACAGAGTGAATATAATGCGAGCGTGTTAATTAAAGCCGATAGCGGAGGCCGCGGATAATCGTGCGTGTAGAAGGATCGAAAAAAGTAAAAGAGAAGACAGACGACGAGGACAGAAAGAAAAAGAGCGGGGAAGAGAAAGAAAGAGAGAGAGAGAGAGAGAGAGAGAGAGAGAGAGAGAGAGAGAGAGAGAGAGAGAGAGAGAGAGAGAACCAGGAGAAAGATAACGACAAAAATAAATAAAAAATATATGACAGAGAAGGAGAGACAGGAAGAGACAAAGAAAAAAAAAAGATCGAGAAAGAAGGAAGGTTGGACCCGGTGGATTTATCCTGCAAAACGACGTCCAAAGACGCGGAGAGGATGCCGAGCCCGCAGCAGCGTCGCCTCGTCTCTAATAATCCCGGCACGTTAATTAATATCACGCATAATAACGAAGTTTCGATTGCGTTCCGATTCGTAATACTTTTATTACCGGAATGACCGGCAATTAAGAAATCGCGTGGGCCGAGAGGTCCGCGCGTACCGATGCACCGGCGGCCATCATTAACCGCCATTACGGTTCCATGATCGTCGTTAACGTAGTGTGAAATTGAAATTCCCCATTGTCCCTTGTCTATTAACATTCCGCGGGATGGACGGTTCACCGATGACCCTGTTTCCTCGACTAATAAGGGTGTCCCGGCTTCGGGGGATGCAACGGGAGGGGTTGCATTATTCCGCGAGTTCTTTCGATGGCCCGCGCTCATCCGGCGAAAACTTCGGCTCCAATATTCACGGCAGAACGGCGAAATCCACCCGGGCGGGATTTTCGAGGAGAGAGAGAAAACTTTCCTTCGGCCGAACACATCCGCCCCCGCGTCTCCACCCCTGCTCTATCTGTACTTCGTGCTCGGTTCATTAAAATTGAAGGTTCCCCGTCGTTGCCGTTGCCAAGTCGAAAGTCTACAGAAACTCGCCCGATGTATCTACCACCCTCCCCTCTCTTTCTTCGTCTTCTTCCTCCTCCTCTTCCTGTTCTCGCTCTTCTTTCGTCGTCTTTCCGCCACCCGCATGCCACCCCCGCTGCCGACATCCACGCCGATACCGGCGACGATAGTAACAATTCGCGAAGCGCGCTTTTCGTTTCGCCGCGATCCTGCACCCTGGAATTGTCTCCGCCGCACCCCCGCGAAACCGAAAACACCCTCACGCACGGAGACCGGAACACCCCCTCGCTGAAAACTTTTCAGGAGGGACCAGACCCCCAACCCTCTCGATATTCGGAGTCTACATGTAAATTCGACCGAGTCTCCCCCTTTTTTCGGTCCAGCCAGTCCGAGAGGAAGTTGCTGCCACCCCCTGCTGTGTTGCGTTTCTGCGAGTGGCGTACAAGCAACTTTTTCCGGGGTTGTCGCCCGAGAACGCCACTCCGGGGTTGGCCTGTGAAAACGATCAAGCCGTATCGCCCGGGACATCGGGAAACTTTCGAATTTTCTTAGGCTTGCAACTTCCACGGGGTGGATCCTCGAATATCGAGCTGGCGTGACAATAAACTTCGAGAACTCGTCGCGGGAAAATTGCTGCGTATTTCACTGTCCAATGGGGGCTCACCTTCGGAGGGGTCCTCCTGGGATTCCCCGTACCGACGTTAGACCCTGAACTTTCCTTCCGAATGATGTTAAAAATTGTTTTACCGAGCGACGTTTAGGAACGCCGTTGCGTAATTCTTGATACGATCGACGCCTTAAAATGTATTTGAATAATTCCATGAACTTCAGGGGTACATTAAACGGGGAGGGGATCTTACGATCGGGGAAAGTATTATTTATATTCTAGAAATTATTATATTCAATTTATTTTCTTACTGTCTAGAAACTTGTGTAACTATTTGTAAAAGTATTGCGGATCTTACGATCGGGGAAAATATTATTTATATTCTATAAATTATTTTTTTACCGTCTAGAAACTTGTGTAACTATTTGTAAAAGTATTACGGAATCTTGATGGTTACCGTCGCGATCAATGTTGCTGAAACACAGTTCTTTTAATATTTTCTTTATTCTTGGGATGAAGAGAAGGTCACTGGAGATTTAACGGCGAGTGACGGTACGCAGCTATCTTTTTGATAAGCACGGAGCCCTTTGAAAGCAAACTTTCTGCGTAGGAAGTGCGAATAAAGTTTATCCCCTTTCGATCCGATCGGCGTCACTAATGTGCCTTTCTTTTAATATTTTCTTTATTTTTAAGACGAGAGGAAGGTCGCTTGGAACTGGACGCACTAAAAAAGTATGTTGCAATATTGTTAGATTTTTAATAACATAAAAAGATTCTTAGAGAACTTCTCTCTAGAGAAGTTTTACCGTTTGGTGGCATGAACTGTTTTATTTCTGTTCTAGAACATGCAGGAAACAATATATATATTTTTTTTCTGTCCTTGACCTTGAATGACTTTGAAATAATATAGTCACTGAATTCCTAATGAAAGGGACTATCATTGTAGGTGTTTAAAAAAGGGTGGTTCCATTTTAAAAAAAGTCAAGGTGACCTTGATATCTCTAAAAAAATGACAAAAATAAAAATAAAAAAAATATATATAATATATAATAATAATATAATAATATAAATAAATATTATTATAATAAATTAATAATATATTAATTTAAATATAGAAACATTCGAATGGTTAATGGCAAGAAAAGCAAGACAACAGCATTTTCAAAGCTCAAAAAAATCGTGTGTAAAATTGTTTTCAATGTTTAGGTTATGCACCGACGGAGGTGTCTACGACATTCTAAAAGCACTATCGTAGAGACAAGATAATTGACGTTCGCCAATCGTGCGAAGAGTCGATAGCAAATTTTATTTTGCATAGCAAAGAAAGAAGACGAGCTCGGATGGTGTTCAGCTCGGATATACTTAGCGGCAACGCGGGCCAGGCCCGAGTGGGATTTTCCGTGTTAATGCATTCAAGCACCAAGACAATGGTAACGGTAAATTTTACATGCGAAGCGAGAAATGATAATAATAAAGGTGCCGCAATTGCAGTCGCGTTCCTCGTTTAAGAGGGACTTCGCTGACCCACAATCCGGCGAGCTCTCTCGGCCATTTCCCTGGGAAAATCTGACGGTTACCGGAGTCCACCGAAACCCACCGCGACGTATTTCATCCTCCCATTACACCTTAAGCTCTTGCATGATTCAAAGCCTCATCATAAACACGGTTTTCGCGAGGCTCGCCGCGTAAAACAATAATGACAGAGGTTAAAGCGCGCGGCTGCAGCAGGGAAATGAATGTCGAATGGCTCCGCAAGTGAAAAGAGTATATATACTCTGTTGAAACGAAGCCTGGACGGTTTGCTCGAACAGCATCGAATTCCCCGGTGTATTCTGATCCTCGAACCTTTTGTGTCTGGACTTCATTTTCCGCGCGGTCGATCGCACACGCTCGCGCCTCGATCGATTTCGCTCGTTCGGCCGCCTCGAGGAAGAATCGTAGAAATTATGGGGAATACGTGTACAAGGATTTTCCGGGAGCTAAGAGAATAGCTCGCACAAGCGGGCAGAGCCAGTCAAAAATCTCGTTTCGCGCTGCTGACCGTCGAAATCGAATGTGAACGGGCGGACACGGCCGACGGGGAACAGAGAAAAACTGCTCTGAATGGAAAACGGAAAGAGTTAGAGAGAGAAGGAGGGAAAGAGGCGTGATCGGGAAAAGCATCATTCAAATTTCGGCTCGATGCACGCGCGCCGCGGCTTCTGATGCGGAATGACATGACGAAATGACGTCGCCGCAATGGCTCGCTTTTTTCGGTTCGACCGGCTATGAATGCGAATCTATCCGGTCGGAAGGCGCTGGCCTCGTTCGAATAACGAGCATTGCGAAAGTGCGAATCCCGAACGGGACTAGCAGCCCTTTTCCAACACTTTTACGCTCTTAATGGGACGTTAAAGGGATATTGGGCCCCATTGCCCCCAAAGTATCGATCTCGTCACCGCACCGCACCGAACGCAGCTGCCAAAGCTGTCTCCGTGAAACGGTACTCGTACGTTCTTGAAACCGACGTGGTTACAACTCCAAATTCGGATGGATCAATCGATAATTATCGGAAGAGTGTTCGGCAGATTGGTGGCATCTCAAGGTCCGTTGGATCGATAGAATTTTGAACCGGTACCATTTTGGTTTTTATTTTGCAGACGAACGATTAACGCGTTGAATGGAATGTTCGTCCGACTGACGGTATCAAATTTACAAATTAATATGTCATATATAATTCATATAATATTAAAAGCACAAACGCGAGTGTTTTGCTTACGCACAGTTGCATTATTTCCGTTTAAAGGTAAATAAAATGTGACACGAAAGCCAAGTAAAGTGGCTCCGCATTCAACGTGTCAAATACTAAATAGAAAGATCGTTTAGCGAAGAATTTTCTATAATAAATAATTAAGATTAGGGATTAAGATGATTGGTTACATATCATTTTTAAAATAATAATGAAAGAATTTTTGAAAGGTAAATAAAATGTGACGCGAAAGCTAAGCAAAATGGCTCCGCATTTAACCTGTTAATAGACGCTCAAAGAAGTCAAGTACTGCATCTTTGAATCGCATCTACTTCTCTATATGTACCCATCTTACCGTTTAATTCCTTGTCATATTTTTGCGATATTTAATTTGCAGATATGCAAAACAGCGTACTGAATTTCTTTTCGAACGACAGGTTACTTCCCTTTCCACGTATGCGTCTCAATTTGCTCGTAACAGGCTCGATTTCAAGCGTTTGACCGTCGAAAAATTTGCAAGATCTATTACAACACAAACGAAAGAGTACAACGAAGTTCGCTACTAAAAAAGTTTCTCTGTTTCCCGGGTAAAAATTTCGAAAGTCAGCCGCCGGCAATCCATTACTTCCTCTTCGATCTTCGAGCTGCTCATCGATCCTACTTTATCCGGCAACGAGTTAGACCTCGCAATAGAGAACCGAAAAATTACACTCCGATATTGACGAAGTGATTCATTACGCAGCCGCCAATCACTATTGTTAAACGAACCGTTCGATCGATCACCGGCAGCGAAAATTCTTCCATTCGTGTAACGGGCGTACGGGGACGGGGAAACAAAAAGAGGGGGATACTTTTTTTCCACGCCGGGCGCGGCAGAATTTCCGAAACACGAACTTTTTCCATTGTGAAAAGGTTCCGAGACGAGGATGGAGGGGCCTCGGAATCGACGCCGCAAATCGACGACGACGCTCGAATTTAGCGCGAGCACGCGCGCCTTAAATTTCTATTTGTAATTGCACGAGAACAGGGTGGAAAAGCCTCGGTCTGGAAAACGCTGCGGAATAAAACAGAGGGAAAAAAGAGACAGGTGAAAAAATGCGAGAGCGACAGAGAGAGTGAGTGAGTGAGTGAGTGTGAGAGAGAGAGAGAGAGAGAGAGAGAGAGAGAGAGAGAGGAGAAGGTGAACGACGGGGTGCGCTGCATGGAAATTTCGGTTCGACTACCGACCACTCTCCGGGAAAGTGAAATGACGCATAGGAATGACGACCTGCAGCCACGCTTGTACCCTCCGTTCCGATTCGGCCATTTGTGCCGATCCCGGACCGGTCCATTCGGCCGGGCACAATGTAAGAGCACTTTTCATGCTAACGAATGCGCCGTGTTCCGATTTTGTCCTCCGGTCATCCGCCCGGCCATCATTTCCGTTTTTCTCTCGCGAACGAACGTCTCGAAACCGCCGCCCCTGTCTCTTCTCTCTCTCTCGTGTGTGCTCCCCTTCGCCGCTGTTTCGCGGCGGCGTTTTACCCGCTTTTAATCCGCATGGAAAACCGACTGCAAACAAATCCCAAGGCGAGTCCTCCCGGCATTTGCATCATCATCAGCCGCAGCCCTCCGCGTCCCACGCTTGACCCCGCCGTCCCTTTTCCACGGTGTTTTGATACCCGGCCGCGGCTGTTTCGCCGGCGGGTTCGAAACGCGCAATTTTCGAAGGCATTTCCGCGGTCTCCATCGACCCGCGGCTGCATACTGAACGATAATTGCGTGCATGTAATTAACGCACCAAATGTATTCATCTCGAATATGCATGTGTAATTTGCCTCCGCGGCACCGCTGCACCGACCCCGTCGCCCACGACCTTTCCCCGTTGTTTCAAATATCAACCGAAACTGCCGAGAATCGTAATGGAACGTTCTTATAACGATAATTACGCCAATCCCGCTCGGAACGAGGCTCTCGTACCCTTAACGACTGTAAGGCGCTACCGCGAAACCGTTGGCAACCCTGAGATTCTTGCGCGGTTAAGTATTCTTGCGATTCGATCGAGCACATGATTTTTGGGATTGTTTGGTTAGCTATGAATTGATTTAGAGGGACGTAGGCTAGTTTTGTGCTCCGGGAGGAGAAATATTCGAGTAGCTTGGAGAGGAAAAATGTTCTCCAGGTCTTGAACATCTCTCGCATCACACTTCTTACAATTTTCATAATTATCCATTTTTACATTAACATCTATTGGCGTTGATACGCTATTGCATTCATACATACCATACATAAGTAATAATTTTTCTATACAGTCTCTTTGGTGTACATAAATCATTCCCTTCTCCTGTTCCACTTGCATCCCTAATACATATTTTGCATCGCCCATATTCTTAATATCTATCTTTTGACTTATTTTTCTCATGTAATACTGTTCTATTTCATCATCACTTGACACCACCACTATATCGTCCACATGAATTGCACAATACAAAAATTGTTGTCCTTTATTCTTATAAAACACACACGGATTCTTCATCTGTACACACACACACACACACAGTTATTTCGAGTAGAAATTAAATTCAGTAATAATTGCTCATTTTATCCAACCTAGGCGTTGGTCCATGCTGCGCTTCTCTTTAACGAAAACTTTGTTATTAACCCTTTGCACTTCAAGCAATTTTAACTTCGAAATCGAAACATATTTTCTTACACAGAGTAGTTAAATTGTACATGATTAATTTTCTTTCGTGCATACAAAATTTGTTGCTATTATTTGTATGTACAACGCTTTAATTGTTATCGATTTTTTAAATGCAAAACATGGTACTGTAATAGTTTGTTGAAGTAATAGTATGGCAATTTTTAGTGTCGTCTCAGAAGAGCCAAGAGCTATCTTCATACCTAAGAAATTGATAAAAATTGAACAGTTGTAAGGACGAGTAACAGTCAAAAACTCCACACACATAATGCGAAATAATTTATAAAATGAAAATATCCCAGGTCCGAAGAAATACTTTGACTTTCTAGTTGAAACAGCTTCGAGTGCTAAGGGTTAACACTTTACCGACCGGAAGCCTATTAGTAGCCTTTTCAGTATTCGTGCTGTATCAAAATGAAGCTTAAAATTCTATTTTCACATTCCAATTTGTAACAACATTATTACACAATATTATTGGCGATGCATTGTTGATCCGCAATAAAAATTGCTGTCAGCGTTGTAAGACCCATTAAAAAGTTTTCAGTCATGGATGATGGGCCTTACAAAAATTCTGAAATAACCACCGGTCAATAAAGTGTCAACGAACCCTTTCTAACATTTTATGCGATTAGAAATACCGCCATTTTTAATATATAAATGTCAGCTTCGGCAGTTTCCTCGTGTTCGTAATGTTATTAATTATTCTGCTATAAATTTTCCCAAACGCCTCTTATCGTTCTGCCGACACGAAGTACGGACGAAACTGTGAATGGTTTAAAAATTGGGCCAACGTTAGCAGGTTGATTGCTGAACAAACGCCAACAATATTTCAGGATTTTTTTTAAGGTGAAAAAAAAAAATGTTCCGTCAATTGTAGGTCAGCCGACAGATGTATGCGTGCAGAAAGGAGGTTAATTGGAATTTTTTATGTCAGATGAGTCGGAAAACAGATTTGAATATCGCGCAAAGTCTCTGATTAGTTCATTTCACTCGCCGTATCCGAAATACGCCAAAACCATAGGGGGGAGGGGCGGGGAGGGTGTGCCTTATTCAAAATGAAAAGACCAATTCCTCGCCTAAATGGTTCCATGCAGAATTAAATCGTAGCACGCGGATTCATTCGTGACGGCCGGCGATTCGCGTTTTATCGACGATCTTCCTTTGGTTTTTTCGTTCGGATAACCGCGGCCAATACCGTCCGCGTGTTTACGTTATTCGACGCGTCACGGCCGGAATTTTATCGAGTGAAACTCTCCGGCCGAGTAAAATACATTTTTCATAGTGACCGAACCGTTTCTATCCGATAACGATCGGCCAATACCAGCCGGGACCGCGCAAGGTTGAGCGCGGGCACAAATTTTTCCTTATCGCGGGCCGCCATCTGCGCGAACCTTCTCGTTTCACGAAATTTCTGATCGTGCGGTGGAACCAAAAAAAAACGAGCAAAAAACAAAAAAACGTAGAACAAAAACAAAGAAAAACTAAATAAATAAACCGAAGAAGCGAAACGGAAAAAAAATTGGTAGCAAAATAATAAAAGTCTTTTCAGCGCGAAAAACGCTGCCGCGCAGCGCGTTCCTGTTGCTTGGCCCGGATACGAGCTCGTTCTCCTTCCTGAAAACTGGAACGTATGAATTTCCCATACAATATCATGCAGACGGCCGCCTGCACGCTGACGTTTTCGTGTGCACCGACATAAAAGTGGCTATACAATAAAGTTCCTCCTTTCGCCGTACGTGGATTCCAGTGTCTGCGGCTCCGCGTGCGACCGACTCGGTTCGGAAACCTTTGTCAAACAACGCGCTTTGATGTGCTCGGGAAATGGTGAATCGAAGTTTCTTACGCCTCACGACGCGCGATATCATAATACTAATCAAAAACGCTCGGCACGGTCGCTCTCGGCCCCACGACGCGCGATATCATAATACTAATCAAAAACGCTCGGCACAGTCGCTCTCGCCGTCAATGGAAATTAGTTTGCGCGAGCGCCGATTCGTTCTTGTCTCTGTGTCTCGCACCGTTCCCACGCTCCGGCTTTGATGTGCCGATCACAAAAATCTACTTTGAACACGGCACGGAACTGCAATCGAACACTGGCATTCCTTACGGATACACTTTTTTAGATATTCGCACAAATTGCGCGCGCGATTCTGCATCGAGAAATCAGTTTTATATGGCACCTTTTGTTCTGCCAATTTTTATGAAGTCTTTGAAGGTAATCAGCGAATGACAGACTTCACAGAGTGGTTGCAGCCCTCAAACGCGAGTCTGTTCATCAATGTCTCTCTTAAAAAGACAATAACTGTTTTAACACTTTGACTGCCATGTCAGCCATATATGGACGACAGAATTGTCTGTACGATTTTTAAATGAATTTTCACGGTGATATATTCGTTGTATCCAATTTGACGATAATCCAGGAAATGCAAGAAGGTCGGAGAACTACTTATTGTCATAGAATTATATTTTTCCAATTTTTATTTCACTCGTTAACTTTCTTGGATTTTATGGAATTTTTATGGCTGTTAATTTGGCAGTCAAAGTGTTAATAATAGCCCATACGATTTGAATCTTTTTGAGAAGTTAGAACAATTGGTTTACTACACGTTGCGAAGGAAATTAAGAAAGTTGTACTTCATAGTTTTTCTTTATTCGTGTCTGTAATAAAGAGTTAGAAATATTCTCTCTGTAACTGCGACAAGTCGAAATTTTTTACAAAATGCTTTTTCTCACAGCATATGGTGAACTAGTTGTTTTAAACCGAATTAAAAACAAATTTTTGAGAGATTCCGAATATTAAAACTCTGGGGCACCACTAAAAATTGCAACGCCATTATTTAAAATAATTTTTACGTCACTATATATATCATCTAGGAAACTGATAATAGTTTCACTGTTGTTAAGACGAATAATAATATAAACCTGAATATGAAAGAATACTTTTATTCTGCACAATCTATTTCCTATTATGTGTATGAAGTTTTTTATAATTACTCTTCCTTGCAACACTAGATGTATAGTGCTGCAGAAACTGTTTTAAATAATAGTGTAGCAATGTTTAGCCACCTCTGAAGGCCCATTAAACTGAAAAAGTTTTATTAAAATCGAAAAGACACGGTTGTAAAACACTGCTGGCTATTTATATTAGCCTACTTCTTCGGTAGTTCTCCATAATCTGATAAAACAATACTGCAACGACGCAGGCAGTTTTCCGTTCAGCCATAAAACATTGATATTTTAAACTGGTATGAAAATATTTGATCACCTACACCGTTCAAAGTTTACAGAACGAAAAAAATACAAGACCTTACAGTTTATAGAATTGTGATCGTTCTCCACTATTTTACTTCAATATATATGCAACAGTTTAACAAATACATTATTAACATTTCTATTCGAGACAAATTTACTCAGTTAATCGACCAATTAACCCTTACCACTCGAATAGCGACTCTGAGGCGCCATGAAAAATTGCTACACTATTATTTAAAACAATTTTAACAACAATATCTTTGTATCTATGAAATTGACGAAAATTTAACAGTTATAAGGACGAGTAACGGTAAAATAACCCCTATATATATTGAAATAAAGCAATGTATGCTGGTTTATGCTTTCACTCAAAATCAAAAAATTGTGTCTCCTTTTGTTAACTTAATTTACTTCTTTATTTCTTATTTGTTTATATTAATTAATTTTTTCTCCGATATATTTGCACAGTAGATAGAAACGAAAAAATTGTTAGTGCTAAACATAATGTAATTGAATTTAATATACAGAGATGGCGCAATCAGCCTGAATATCTCCAACAATATACATAAAATAAAATAATTTATATAGAATGAAAATATTTATGTTAGAAGAACAACGCTATGGTATTCTAGTTAAAACAGCTTCGAGTGCAAAGGGTTAAGACAGTAATTTCTACAAGATTTCGATATTCCAATCTAATGTAGCATTTAGCAGTTCGAACATACTATGGTAACCGTACTAACCGAGCTACATCGCTTTTGCCAATAAGCACAGGCAGTGACCCGAAATCAATGAGGTTCCTCTAATATTAATAATATTCCCATTTCGATCAATGGAACTAGTGGCTACCTGTTTCGAGTACACAGCTCGCCAAACAACATTGGAATTTGATTCGAAGTCATCGCATCGGCAGAGCCCTTTATTAGAGACAGCGGCGTCCGTAGATCATCGCGGTACGGCTTGTTAGAAGTCATGATTCCCATTCCCGATGCAAATTTTCTGACCGCTAGACGAGCACCGAAATTTCAATTTTCATTCTCCGAAAATTCCGCTTAACTCGTTGCGTATCGGGCCACGAGATATCTCGTTTTCACATTTATTCGACCGAATCGATTGCTCGATCAATACCCTCATGTAAAAGAGTCTACATAATAAATAGATGTACAAAAAATATATAGCAAGATTTAAGGAAACCTTATGTGAATGTAATACCAAATGCGAATTAACAAAGTGCATGTAGGCATAAATAAAGTATAAAGTGTTTCTGGATCGACCAAAAATAAAGCAGAGTACTGTAGGCAATGTGTTAACCTTTTGCACTCGAATGGTGACTCTGCGGCACCATTAAAAATTGCAATGCCATTATTTGAAATAATTTTTACGTCACTATGTATATCATCTGGGAAAGTGATAAT
Source organism: Agapostemon virescens (assembly GCA_028453745.1). NCBI lineage: Eukaryota > Metazoa > Arthropoda > Insecta > Hymenoptera > Halictidae > Agapostemon > Agapostemon virescens. The sequence continues at coordinate 8,203,326 of CM052087.1, forward strand.
AGTTCCACTATTGTAAAGACGAATAATAATATAAACCTGAATATGCATAAGAGAAAATAAATCACGTAAAGTGAAATTTTCGAAACCAGAAGACATGCCTTTGTTTTTTAAGGTAAAACAGCTTCATCTGGGAAAGTGATAACAGTTACACTGTTGTAAAGAGGAATAATAATATAAACCTGAATATGCATAAGAGGAAATAAATCACGTAAAGTGAAATTTTCGAAACCAGAAGACATGCCTCTGTTTTTTTAAGGTAAAACAGCTTCAAGTGCAAAGAGTTAATAACAATTCGGTAGAAATGCGTACACGGGAAACCATAACCGAACTAAAAACGTATTTGCCATGTTCAAATAAGTATTTCGCAACTATTTAACGAACAACGTGAAATACAAATTCCATGTAATCAGAAATGAACACGCATCGAATGTTACACAGTTTCTCCGGGGTGTCCAGTGGAAGGGTGAATTCATCACACGTAATAGTCACATATATTTCAACAAAAAGTAACACAAGCACGCGAGACTAATTATAATACAATGCACCCCGACGTTCCGCCCGTGTCGAGGTAGCGAGTTCCCTAATCGATCTGCCGATCGTCGTCTCTCCCTCATCTCACGAGGCCACTCCTGGAGCCGTCTAAACCTTGTAAAAATGGTACAAAGTAAAACTACATTTTCTTTTATTTTCTTCGTCTCAACCCGAACTTTATGAATTTTCACTTTACCCAAACATCGGCAGTCGAATCGCAGCATTCCTCGAGAGTTATCGCGACTTCCCCGAGAATATTGCCCGATTATGTAAATTTGTGGTGTGCAACCTATCAACCTAATGAACACAAAAAGCTCATTACCGAGCGAGCGCGTATCCAGGCCCAATGGAAAAACAGAGCTTCCAAATTGCGGCTGCTAAAACGCTCGGCTAAAATTGTTCCAGAATTTTCGAACCGAAGAGCGATCGACCGCAATGGATGATCTGCTCGCGGAATCGCGCGATCCATCGGTTAACTAATTCTCCGCTTTTCTCCGGAATCGAGAGACATCTTCTCGGGACTGGTCCATCAGCGAATTTCGAGTTTACGAGAGGCTGGATGCTTGGAAGCCGAAACAGCGAGCCATGTTCGGTCGTCGTAAAACTCGAATGAAAACGCGGAACGCCGCCGGAAGAGTGGGATCGCGGACAAATGGCGTTTTCGCGAAAAATATAAAAAGAGGGACGAAGGGGTTGAAGGGAAGGGCGGACACTATCCATCTATCCGTGGTTTCGAGGGACAGGAGGGGTTGCAGAGATTTTTCGACGAGTCCGACGATAAATCCCAGGGCTCGTTCGCGCGGGAAGGACTCTTACATTGTGTCGGCTCGGATAGCTCAATTCGTATCAGGATCACGATGAACGGCGGATCAGAACGATGGGAACAGGAGGCCACACGATTCCTGCGGGCCGGGCTGAAATTTCTGGGACACCGTCGTCGTTCAACCAAAGAAGAACCGCACGCCCGGCTTCTCTTCTTCCGCCATACGTCCACGTCCGAACGATTCGCTGTGTTCCCACTTAGCTTCGACACGAGGAAAAAGGAGCTGCAAAGTCCGCGATCGATCAGCCTTTATTTGTCAACGTAGACCGCCGTGTTCGTTCAGAGATTAATACGCCGGCGACCCTGGAATCCCGATGTTTGCGAGCTCTTCGGGAAGTCGGCGTTGTTTCTTGAAATGGGAACGCTCTGTTTCATTGGGTCGAGTGGCCGACTCGTTTGAACGAGAGGCTGACACCGGCGAACCGGTAGGTTGGAATTTCTCCTGAATTTTTCTGCGACGAACGATGGAAAATATACAGGGTGAGTCGCCAAACGTTTGCACCTCAAATATCTTTGTTGTTTCTAAGGATACGTAAAATATGGCAAGGGCAAAGTTGTATTTTGTTTTTATGTCATCTTTTTAGAGATATCAAGGTCACCTTGACGTTTTCAAATGGAACCACCCTTTTTTAAACACCTACAATGATAGTCCCTTTCACTGAATGGGAAGTTTCATTCAAGTTCCTAATGAAAAGGACTATCATTGTAGGTGTTTAAAAAAGGGTGGTACCATTTAAGAAATTCAAGGTGACCTTGATATCTCTAAAACAATGACATAAAAACAAAAATTTTTTATAGCATCGTATCAGCTCCATTGCACCATTCAACTTTGTCCTTACCATATTTTACGTATCTTTAGAAACAACAAAGATATTTGAGGAGCAAACGTTTGGTGACTCACCCTGTATGTCTGAAAATGGTTCGATATGAACTCGTTAAATCCTCCTCGTCCCTTATGCTTCCAATTTCATTTGTCACTTTGCTGATGAATTGATAGTTCGGCGAAAATACTGCACGAAATTGTGCAACAGTATTTCGATATTTCTCAAATGTTTTTACCGTTTCCTGCCTCGTCTAATAACTTTTATTACGGATTCGAATCACTTTCTAGAAACATGCAAGCTGCTTTCAATTTTGTGGTATGAAGATTTTGTAAGAAGTAAATTTGTTTAAACGGGGCAAGAATCGTGCTTTTCTATAAAGCAATACATACTTCAAAACTGTGGGCAGTAATGGAGAAGTTGAACCGGCGTAAAGCCGAACGGTTTTCCATAACTGTTAATCACGGTAAAATGGCGTTACACGATCGTGTTCGAAACGTCGTACGGTAAAGTCGTTATAACCGCGCAAATAACTACAGGATAACTGTCAAAATATTACCTCCACTATTGCGAGGTATACGCTTCGAGAGGTCGCAGATATCGTATCTTTACACGATAAGTACAACATTTTGAATCGATGGTAGAACTTAACGCGACTCTGAAGATTCTCCATAACAGTTTCAACGATCGAAATCAATATCATAGAAATTTCAAAGCCTCGCTTCTAATTCACCGTGTCACGAAGCGTGCATAGCGCCCTGAACCGATACAATTAGATTGTTCAATTTGTTTAGAACCGATACATTAGATTGTTGGTCTGCAAGTAGAGAGGGGTCAGGAGTTTTCGATAAATACCGCGGCGGCCCGGAGTAATTAGAGCGGAGTAGCTGGTCGGCTGTCGATACAGAATCTCATTTTCGGAAAAAAGCGTGTTATAGGGTTGCAAGTTTAACGGCTAATGCAATCGCGCGACTGGTTTGATGTATGCGCGGCGGAAGGCCGGTGGAAATTCAAAGCACCGTCATAACGCCGGCTGCGCGCAGGAACGAGCAGCAGCGCCATGAAAATATTGTGGATTACGTTTTTTCGACGTAACACGTAATTTCACGGTGTTTCACAGAGAGACAGGCTAGTTACTTTGCCCTCGGTCTCTTTTGACGCTGTCGCGAGCGCGCGTTCGCTCGTTCCCGCTCGTTCCCGCTCGTTCCCGCTCGTTCTCGCGCGAGCGCGCTACCGACGACGGCAGGGGAAACGCGAAAGAGTTTGTCCATCCATTCTACTTCCGGTGACGAGCTCATAGCACGATGCCTCATGCTATGAGCCTCATACATAGAGGCCAGACGCGTCATTGGCCGGACGATAAATCCGGCTCCGTGTTCACTCGGCCAAGGGGAAATTACGCGGCTCCTCGTTGAATTGTGTTCCTCCCGACGTTGCTCCGTTCTGCTATCTCCTACTCTATACACCCCTTCCCTCTGCCTCGTTCCAATTTTTCCTTTTTTTCGTTTTTCAGCAGGCTCAATTTCCACCGTCGCTAATTTAGGGCAGCGAATATTATTTTTAGAATCACCGCGCTAAGTTTAATCGCGCCGTTGTCATGCCGCCGCGCTAGAGACCATGCTAATGGAAATTAGTAATCGCGCTGCGAATGTTGCGCGTTCGCAGTTCTACTCGGCGAAGTAGCCCGAAACGAATGTTGCGATTAAATATCTTGCAATTTTGACCACGCTTCAAATATTCGCCGGCTCGGTTTAGGTACATTTATTTTTTAGGGGAATTCCCGCGCGGTTACGGTGAAAACGATTTTTCGGAAATTTCTTTCTCGGAGGCTATTGACGATAAACGAAAGGACTTTCGCGGGATCGATAGAGATACATTTTTAGTCTACTGAAAGGCACTCTTTAATTTGCGTTTGTTTAGGCAATTAGTGGACAAGGAACGAGCGTGAGGATGTAAATCCACGGGAACCACCCCTTAACCCTTTGCACTCCGAACAATTTTAATTCCAAAATAAAGACAGTTTTTCGACCTAGAATAGTTCTATTCTACATAGTTAATTTCCTTTCGTACATATAAAATTTATTACTATTACTCATATGCGTAATTCTTTAATTTCTACCGATTCTTTAAACGCAACCATAACGATGTCACAATTATTTTGAATAACAGTATGGCAATATTTAGTGTCCCCTCAGAGGAGCCATTGGAGTGCTAAGGGTTAAAACTGCAGGCTTCTGCATTTTCTGTTTTCTACTGGTCTGTACGAATCAAGATACGAATAATACACATTGTATCGAATTTATATAATTTTTAAACTACAGGATTAACTTTGTTTCTTTTAACCCTTAAGTTAACGTCCAATCCCTGATTTCAGGGGGTCATGGCCATTTTTGTGTGTCTTTTTTTTTCAATAAACAGGGTAGCTTCTGATAATATCTGAAAGTCATAGAAAATGTTGGATATTTTGGTAAGGATCAGGCTGCAGCATTATATTGAATTTATTATTGCATGGCAATTATTTGAAACAGCGATTTTCTGATTTACGAATAAAGGATTAAAACGTCGTTGCTGTAATAAGAATTGTTTCACTGTACAGACTAATAAGACAGGACCGACTTGGTTTCTTTCGAATAAAATAAAATACTTTCAATGTGGAGGAATCTCAAATCTGTTCTAGCAAAAAACACCAGCTGCAACGCTGCAAATTCCATTGCACCGAAGGGTGTATTGTTCTTGGCAATAACAAGGCATCTCCACGAGATTGCCGAGTCTAATAGAAGGCGGAACTTTCGGCTAGAAGAGATCTGGCAGTCGTTCCGGTTTCCACGTCGCCGTGGAACGAACGAAGGAAGCTTCGAATATAATCCTTCGATCGGAAAATCGACTTCGTCGTCTAATCTGATTACGAATACAAGCGGGCCCCGATGGGTCCGCCAATCGCGACGGTGCTCCGAGGAAATTGTTCGATTGTCGAACGAACGGTAAGTATGTTTGCCTATCGCCGTGCCCCTCTCCGAGCACGAACGTCGAGGGGGGTTGGGAATCGAAGGGTAGCTGTTTTGAATCGGCCCCGTCAGTCTGTTTTAAAACGTGGCGGGAGTTAAGTGCTGCGCTCGATAAATTTTTTCGAGCACTCTTTACCTTTCCCACCCTCCCACAGCTTTGTACTCGCTCGCCACCGACCCTCTTCCTCACCTTTCAACCCTCGTCGAAGGCCGGGAGCCTTGGATCTACCCCTGAAAACTGCTACCGGATTTTCCGGCTCACCTGACGCGCGCCTCCTCTCACACCCTCTCTCTCTCTTTCTCTCTTCGCTCTCTTGCCATCTCTTTTTTCTCTCCATGAATTTCCTTTTCTCTTGGTTGTTCTTTTCTCCCTTTGACACTCCACCGATCTCGCTATCCCCCTCTCTTCTTCTTCTTCTTCTTCTTCTCTTCTTCCAGTTTTCTCTCTTTTTGCCGCCTCCCTCTTTGCCTCTTTGCCATCCGCCTAGTTTCCCCTTTATCTCTTTGACATTTCTCCGTTACCCACCCCCGCCGTCTATCATCCGTCTCGCCCCTCTCTTATCTTCTGGTCTATTCCTCTTCTTCTTCGTCCTCCCGTTTCATCCCTCTCGCAGATAATCTCCTCCCTCTTGCTTCGGCGCGGCAAGCTTCAACCCCTTTGCTCGTCCCGGCTGCTCCGCTGTCAAATTAACATAGTTTTCGCAGTCGAATTTAAATAGCGATCCGGGTAACCGTCCGCCCACGCCGATTTCGGCTCGCCGCGCCCGTGAAACTTTCTCTTCTCGAAAACCTCGCGCGGATCCTCCCCGGTTGCCTCCGAGGCCGGGGCAAGTGGGATTCGACGCGGACTTTTTGCGGGGATTAGTCGGTAATTGGAACAACCGAGACTCGCGACACCGGATCCCGGTAAAAACAATGTTTGCCGCAGTTAATTCCGTTGGTCCGTTTCTCGCGGGACGATCGATCCGCAAACGATCCGGCTTTTTCGGCCGGGAGATCGAACCGAGCCCGAGCTCTCGCTTAACGGCGAACGACATAATTCGCCGGCGGGCCAACTTGAATCGGGGCTTACGAAGTAATCGGAAACTTCGGGAGCCGACTACCGGGCGCCAGCGTGTCTCTTCTTATTCTTCTGCTTCTTCCTTCTCGTCGTTTTCTTCGTCTTCCCGCTCCATTTCCTCCTCTTCTTTTTTCGCCTCCTCGTTTTTTCGCTGGCGCGCCCGTGAATCCTTCCTGCAGGCCGGCCACGTATTTGATCTAGACGAGTCAAGTGCACCGACACGAGTTTACTCGACGCGTGTCCAACGTAAAAAGTACCCGGGGACAATTTCGCGACGATCCGACGCTAAGCACCGCCGGGAAAATTTCTCGAGAGAGAGAGAAAAGCCAGAGACTAAGAGAAAGAAAGAGAGAGAGAGAGAAGAGACGAGCTGCAAACGGCGAACGTGATCGGCGAGATTAAGCGAGCTGGATTATGACGTTATCGGAATTAAAGGGATCCTGGAATACCGGGTTTCGGACGTCACGAATTTCTACGGCCACTCTTTAAGGCGCACCCCCATCCAGCAACGTAACGGACGTCGCGTCCGGAAACTTCACGATTACGCAGCGTCTCGGGCCGACCTGCCTCCCCCCGCGATCATTCTTAATTTCGTTTTAATACTGTTATCGCTAAATGTTATAACAGCCCTCTAATTGGTTTCATCGATAATCGAAGCTGTCCGCGACACGGCACTTAATTATCGTCTATTTAAATTGTCTCGTCGCTTCGGCGCGCGCAATCTTGCAACGAGTGTCTTCGGGGAAAGCTTGCCGATCGAGATTTATAGGCAGCGGTGGGGTTCAAATGTTGTTGTCGAACCGTGGGTATTTATGTACTTGCGGAACATGCAAATATTTGGAGTAGAGATTAAACCGCTGCAAACTCGTCTGCAATTAAACGCCTTGCAATAAGAACGTACATTAAATTATAATATTATGTATATATTGTGATCGATCCGAATATACCGTTGTTCCATTTACTTGAATAATAATCGCCGCGGTCTTGCATAATTCATAACAGTTTAATGCAAACCTTTTTTGAAAGTGCTCCAGGATTAACATAAGCTAATAGCGTTTTTATTGTATTTTCTCCACGAGTAAGCTTCGGTTCGACGGAAGGGATTTTCGCTTTTCTTTCGCTCTCATAATGCGAATAAAAATCTGTGTGAAGATCCACCGTTAGGAATTCAATTAATGTATTATACAGTCGATTTAAAAAATAGTTTTTGATGGAACTTTGCAAGTACGTATAAAACACTTAGATTTATAAATGGCAACTTTAAAAATTTTCATTATTGGCGTAGATAAAGAAAATTTACATATCATGACTTTTACCTTTGCTCTCAATCGTTACCATTAGTTGGTAAATTAACCCCTTGCACACGAATGGCGCCTCCAAGGCGATACTAAAACTTGCCATACTATTATTTAAACAACTTTTACATCACTAAGTTTGCAGTTGAGAAAACGATAAAAGTGTTAAAGTTCTAAGCACGAGTCATAGTAATTAATTTCGTATAAACGAAGAGAAATGAACTATCTACAGTGGAGCTATTATAGATAAAAATATTGTTTCGATTTTGGAGTAGAATTGCTTCGAGTGCAAAGGGTTAACACTCCAATGGCTCCTCTGAGGCGACACTAAAATCTGCCATACTATTATTTAAACAATTTTTACATCGCTAAGTTTGCAGTTGAGAAGACGATAAAAATGTTAATGTTCTAAATACGAGTCATAGTAATTAACTTCGTATAAACGAAAGAAAATTAACTATCTATAGTGGAGTATTTTGTAGTGGAACTGCTTCGAGTGCAAAGCGTTAAGCCAACCGGTCCGCGTTTCAAGAAGTTATTCGTTCATGATTATTATTTAAAAATAATTCAATTTTTCATCAAAGTGCGTTGAAAAATGAACACGTCACAATCTGAAAGCTTGGAATTAGATTGCGATTCTGAGAGATCGACCGTCACACGATTCTAAAAAGTAATCACATCTTTTTCGATCATCCCCAACTTTCAATTTGCACTTAAATATGCCAAAACAAGCATTGAAATGCAATTTATCAGATGGAACAAAGGAATTGCAACACGATCACAGAGGCAGCGAAGATTGTGCGATCTTCGAGGCAGAAAACGGATGAATTATCACCCGAGGATCGCGCGAGGGTCGAATTCGTGCAAGGGATGAAAAAAGATATTCGATGGCACAAAGTGACATCAAAGCGGAGGGTTCGTACGAGAGATTAACGAACGGGAGGGGATGATTCAGCCCGAAGAAACACGGGCAGGGCCGAAAATTCTCTCGGAACGAACGAGGGCGAGAGGATTCCCGGTCTATACACAACTAGACGGATATAATCGTCGCTAATTCGCCGTTCAAAGTAACCGATTTTAATTAACGGAAGTTTGCGCAGCCGGGGACCGCGTATTACCCGGAATAACCGAGCTGGGTTGTTCGTGATCGGGGCGTTCCAGTTACGTACACAGAATGTAAGAGGACGAGCAGTCGATTGGTTCGATTTCGATAAGTAGAATGGCTCCGGGGGGTTAGGTTGGAACGAGCCAAGGGAAAATGGCGTATGTCACGATTTCCGTTATCGTAGAGCCGTGCTCTCGCTCTCTTCCCGCTCTCACACTATTTCTCTCTCTCTCTCTCTCTCTCTCTCTCTCTCTCTCTTTCTCTCTTTCTCTCTCTCGTTCTCTTGCCTCGCTCTTTCGGTTCTAGCCACCACCGCGCAGTTGCATTCCGGCAACTACTTCGGAAGTGCACTCAACCGGCGCTCGACGTTCCTTAGCTGGGCACGGCTGAACGTGTACCACCCACACTTTTCAGCCGTGGTATTATGCGCAAGTCTCGGCCCGTAACTTTTCCATGGATGTCGACGGAAACTTTTCCACCGCTTCCCTTCATTGAGCCCGAGCAAATAATTACTGTCTCGACGAGAAAGAGGGACGCGGAAAACCTACCGCGCCCCGAAACTTCCACGAAAACATGTTCATTTGCGACCGACGACGAGCCAACGAGCGTAATCGCGACGACTGCTCGCGAGACTAAGCGGAAAACCGTGATTGTGCTTTCCCGATCATTCGATCTGTATCCCTCGTACCACTCCGAAGAAGAATTTAATCTCCCGTAGTAAACGACCAAGTATTTAGACGTCTTATTATTTATTTATTTTTTAGACGTATTTAGTTTTGTATTGGTAATCAGATTATCGATAAAACTGAATAATACTCTTCGAACATTTCTTTTTACCAGGGCTCAGGCGATGCTTTTCAACGAGAGATATTGTATATCGTATTGAAACAAACGTTACGATACAGAGTAGTTCAGAAATCGCCTGTGCAATGTATAGTTGCAATAATTCTGAAAGAAGATATAATTGAGATATATTTTCTGTTTTGACGAAATTATTCGAAGTAATTTAACACGTTGTACGCTGAGTAAATTTTGTGTACTTAAGACAAGTTTCATTTATTTCATTCATAGAATAAAAATTAAATTTCCGTCATTTTCAACCACTTCAAAAAGCTGAAAATAATACCTGCATCCCTTAAATTCTACCAT
>CM052087.1:8224073-8247769 GCA_028453745.1 Agapostemon virescens
TTTATTTCGTTTAAATAATTCTTTTGATCTAATTAATTCTAATTAATTAATTAATTCTTTTGATCTCGTATAATCGGTGGAAAATACGCAAGCAGCAACTATAAATTTGACTTTCCTCTTCGTCGTTTCGCGAAGTATAAAGAAAATCTAGTGTTATCGGAAACTAAATCGTAGACGAAGGGGTTAAAATGCTCGCAGTGGCGAAAAATGAATGAAACGAAGAAAAGAAGAAGAAGAATGTGTGAAAATTGCTGCGAAGAGTGAACGAGGATTAACGGGCGTATGAAACTAGCATTCGGAAGAATGTCGGAAGGGTGTCGAGAGGAGGGGGATGAAACGCGGAATAAGCATAGCGACAACAGTTGGCTATAGCAAAATCGTTAAATTCGCAGCGAAGCGGATGCCAAAAGTTCGTTCGCTCCTTTGGAAGTTGTGCAACGTTCTTCGGGAATATTTAAGCGCAATGGTGCAACGAGGGGCGAGAGCAAGGACGAAGGGAAGTCGCGGAGCAAGGGCCGTACGAAAGAAACGAGAGAATGGGAGAGGGTGTCGTATAACAGAGCAGCAGGTGCTCCAAGGCCGCGTGGTTCCTCGAGGAACGGGTACACACAGGCTGCGCCCGGTAATTTCTCGAGGCTCGCCGACCCTCGGAAATGATTGGTCGCACCTTGCATCGGTTATGCGATTTTTACTGGCCGTGCCCCGGTCCCGCGTGCGCACCCGAAACTCTCGGTCCGCGCGGAAGCTAATAATTTGGAAGCTGGGTCTCGGCTGTTGGCTGCCACTCTCCAGAGGAGAATTTCTCAGAAACGAACGACCAGGTCTGATAGAGAGGAAGAGAGAGAGCGAGACAGAGAGTAAGAGAGAGAGAGGGACAAAGAGAGAGGAGAGAACAGAGACCGGGAGAGAGGATGTTCGTTTGCAGAAGTCGTGGTGGAACGGAACAAAGCGGTAGGAAAGCTGCAAGATCAAAAGGGTACGACGTTCAGCTAAAGAAAGAAGATTGCGCAACTTTCGCGCAGAATTTCTGTAAGCGGCGAGATGAAAGCAGAAGATGCATGCTGCAACAGTCGCGAAGACTTAGGAGGCTTGGAATAGCTTTCGGGATGACATTAGGTACCGGCAAGCTGCGGCGCACGCCTAGCTTCGCGGAAACTTCCGGCTTTCTTCCGCAAAATGTAACTTCGCTTTTCGACATTTCGAGTTACAAGCGCCGCTATAGCGCTGGAAGTTCAATTATGAAATTAATCCACTGAATAGGTCGTCCGACTGCGATGAGCATTTGTTCGGAAGACAGCATTTGAATTTCAACCGGTACGCAGATTCGACACTGCAAATATTTCTTTACTCGGAGGACACGGGAGCTGAACTAGATTCTCCGATAAATTAATAATAAATTTACGCCATCGACGATGTTAAATGAATTTTTCTTTCACGTAAAATAGACTTTTCGCTCTTTCTCTCGTTTATTTTTTTTTTTCATTTTCGTACTCACAATTTTCCATCGTTTCAATTTTCCACGACGGAAAAAATAACTCGAACGCTGGTTTAAAATTTCCCAACAATTATCCGAAAAGTTACCGGCACGGCGGTGATCGCGATTTTTCGCCCGGAAATGCTAATTCCGTGACGCGGATCGCGTAATGCGATGATATCCGTGCGCAAAACGCAAACAATCGATACGCTAAAATTTAATTACCAGCTGCTCTGTTCGGGCGCCCGACTCAGAACGTTACAATGGTTTAGAACGAATGGACATCGTCGAATCAAGTTAACCGAGCGAGAAATCATTGCCTGAGGGAGGACGGACACACTGAGCTTCCATTATTTGAATGTACCAATTACTCGAACCACTTTGTTCACCGACACGCTCCGATAAATGAAGTTCTACTTCTATTCGGTAATATTTAGCAGGCCGTTCGTCGACGCATTATACTTTTCTATTCGAGAACGATCGATCGCGAAAGCTGCGGCGAGCGAGCCTAAAATTTTCATCTATTGACTTGGCAATTACGTGATTGCGGATTTTGTCGATAGATGGATTTTACACTTTCTTTTGTTTCGTTAACGTGTTCAAAGTACCTAACCTATATGTTTTTCTTATTGTTTGGAATTCTACCTTTAATTTCGTAAAAAAATTATATCGATTGGTTCTTTAGTTTTGTTTTTATCCCAATTTAAATATGGAAGAACAAGACGTGCATTTCAGACATATTTTATTGTATTATTTCCGAAAGGGCAAGAACGCATCGCAAGCACACAAGTTATGTGTCATATATGGGAATGAAGCCTTGAAAGAAAGCCAGTGTCAAAATTGGTTTGCCAGATTTCGTTCTGGTGATTTTTCATTGAAAAATGCTCAACGATCTGGCCGTCCAGTTGAAGTCGATGAGACCCATATCAAGGCCATTATCGAATCAGATCGTCATAGCACAACACGTGACATTGTAGAGAAGCTCAATGTATCGCATACATGCATTGAAAAAATTTAAAAAAGCTTGATTATGTCAAGAAACTCGATCTATGGATCCTTCATCAGTTTAAGGAAATTCATTTGGCGTAACGCATTAGCATCTGCGATTCGCATCTAAAACGCAACGAAATTGATCCATTTCTGGTAATCCATTTCTGGTCATATATGATAAAATGTGTATGTTCATTTTTTAAAGAAACATTTCTTGTTCACAGAGAAAAATTGTAGAATTTCATTGATTTTCATCCGTTCGAAATTAGAAGATGCTTTAAAATGTCTTCAGCTCTAGATCATCGATAATTAAATGCTCGTGTAACATCCCTTAAGTTCAACGTACTTAGCTGAAACTTTTATGATGTATCACTGAACTAACATATGATAAAATGTATATATTTATTTTTTAAAGAAAAATTTCTTGTTCACGAAGAAAAATTGTACAATTTCATTAATTTTCACCCATTCCTTCATTTTCTAATTTCACATTTGAAATTAGAAAATGTCTTCAGCTCTAGATCATAGATAATTGAAAGCTCGTGTAACATCCCATAAGTTCAACGTACTCAGCTGAAACTTTTATAACATATTAGTCAAACAACATATGATAAAATGTGTATATTCTTTTTTTAAAGAAACATTTCTTGTTCACAGAGAAAAACTGTAGAATTTCATTGATTTTCATCCGTTCGAAATTAGAAGATGCTTTAGAATGTCTTCAGCTCTAGATCATCGATAATTAAAAACTCATTATAATCATTATAAAAACTCATAATCAACGCATTGGCATTTGCGATTCGCATCTGAAACGCAACGAAATTGATCCATTTCTGAAAAGACTAATTACTGACGACGAAAAGTGGATAGTTTATAACAACATTAATCGGAAGAGATCGTGGGCGATGCAAGATGAACCAGCCCAGACGACATCAAAACCAGAGATTCACTAAAAAAAGATTATGCTGTCAGTCTGGTGGGATTATAAAGGAATTCTGCACTTTCAACTTTTACCAAACAACCAAACGATCAATTCAAATGTGTGTGTTCAACAATTCGCCAAACTGAGCGATGAAATTCAAGCAAAGCGGCCAGAAGTGGCAAATCATAAGGGTATTGTTTTCCACCATGATAATACAAAGCCCCATACATCTTTGATCACTCGCCAAAAATTATTTGATCTGGGTTGGGATGTGTTGTCACATCTGCCATATAGCCCTCACCTTGCGCCTTCAAATTACCATTTATTTCGTTCCATGCAAAACTCCTTAAATGGTAAAATTTTTCATGACGCTAATGATGTCGAATCACACTTAATTCAGTTTGTTGATAGCAAAGATCAGTTATTTTATAAACGTGGAATTATGACACTGCCTGAACGATGGCAAAAGGTCATCGACAAAAACGGACAGTACCTAGTTGAATAAACTTATATTTTTAAGCAAAAATTTAGAATTTTTATTCTTAGTTTAGATCAGCAATCACTTAGTTGCCAACCCAATAGTATGACGATCGATGATCACATCACCGTTTCTCGCAGTTCGACGTGTTTAGTCGCTGGTTCGACGAGTTTGTCCCCGCGTCGTTTCATTAGCGAGTAATTGTTCATTGAATTATTCGAGGAGCGGCCGAAAAATATTACACGCGATGACCGGTCTCTAACGAAGCGACGCAACATGGCGGAACGAGGGCGGGGGTGGTTGCCTGACCGTTTTGTTACAATTATCGTTCGTCGCGCGGCAGGATATTTAATCAAACGTAATTGCGATTAATTAAGCCGTATGATAATAACAAAATAATATATGAGAGTCTCTTATTAGCGAGGAGCCGGCGATCTTCGGAAAATTATGCGGCCTGCGCGGGTGTAAGCGTGTGCGGGGGTTACGTGCGCGCCGAGGGCTTGGGAATTTTTTACGATACGCAATTACGGAGGTTCGCGCGAAACGGCGGTCATAAATCCCGCAAATGGAAATAGTTGCCGTATCCCGAAATTAAATCGACCGGCGACATTTCGAACTATTTAAGTACAATGGGACACGAATCGCAATTCCCAGCGACAGGCACGCGGCGGTTAGCCAGATAAATGCACAGCGCTGCAGCCTGCAGCTCTCCGCGCGCGCAACGCGTTGCAACGGCCGCGATGCACTGTGCGCCTCTCCCTTGAAATTCGTTCGCCCGCGGTGCACCGCTCTCTCGCTCTTCTCTCTCTCTCTCATTCTCTCTCTTTTTTTTCGCAAGCCCCCCTATACCTCCTGCTGGAAATTACGCGGTGCCGCGTAATGCGCGAATTATTGCTCCGTATAAATCCTCGCGCAGAGTGTTTCTTAATTGGAGTGCCTCTAAGAATTAATCCGGATCGACTAGCGCGAGAATGTTGCGCCACGGTGTAATCTCGTTGTCTTTTTATTTTCGCCAACGAGATATATAATCGTGATTTGTTAGCGCAAACGGATACCAACCGGAAGAATGTTGCGGACCGGTTGTAATCTGTTGTTCGGCCATATTTTTCATTCGTATTTCTGTATTTCGTGCTTCATTTCATCCTTTTTCTCTCGCTCTTTCCACCTCTTGTTTATCGATCTCGTTTTGTTTATGCATTTTCTTCTGTTTCCTCGAGACTCGTTTAAGGAAATCCGAGGTACCCGCCGCTGGAACTTTTTACTTACGCGAGTTTGGAGTCTGACCTTTATTACAGCCGCTACAACTTATGTCTTCCTGGATCTCAGCCAAGTTTCCTGCAATTTTGTTAACATTCGTTTCCATTGCACTCGCTCGAACGTCAGCCACACCGAGATCGAGGTATACGATTGAAAATAAAGGTCTGTTTTTATTAGTTCCAGCGCCTTAGGGTGTACGAATATTTAGGTTCGATCTTGCGAGTTTTAACCAGTTAGCACTTTATCGACCGGCGACTATTTCAGAATTTTTGTAAGGCCCATGATCCATGACTGAAAAATTTTTAATGACTCTTTCAACGCTGACAGCAATTTTTATTGCAAATCAACAATGCATCCCCAATAATATTGTCTAATAATGTTGTTACAAATTGGAATGTAAAAATAGAATTTTAAGCTCCATTTTGATACAGCGCGAATATTGAAAAGCCTAATCATAGGCTTCCGGTCGATAAAGTGTTAACTGTGATCGACGAGTATACTCGTCATGGAGAAGTGGCACGATTTTGTGTATTGGCGAGTATACTCGTCATGCGTACAAAGAAGTGGCCACTGGCTATTTAAATTGTAATTTTTTAAATAAAGCAATGTATGCTCGTTTATGCTTTCATTCAGGCTGCTCATTTTGTTCATATTTAAAAATAAATTTGTACATTAATATATTCGTTGCACTAAATTTAGTTGAGATCTGGAAAATGCAAGAGGGTTGAAGGATAACTACGTCTTATACATTTTAAGCTTTCAAGTGTTGCTTTATTAAATAAATCACTTTGACTTTGTGGCATTTTTGAGGTTGTTCGTCGGGCAGTTAAAGTGTTAAAGAAGTACGTCCGAAAATTTCTGATGAAAACATTTTTATAACTTCAATAATTGCGAATGAAAAAACTAGGAACTAGTTAAAATGACTGGTTTGGTAGTCCTAGTGTTAAGGATGTTTTCCTGAGAAATTATATGTTATATCAATCGAGCATAAATGATAGTGTAATCTGTATATCATCGAAAGAAGCTTGCCTATTTTTATTGGCATGCACGTACCAGTCACTTTAATTTTGATTTTCTATTTTGCTTAAAGAATGTACAATTTTAACCACGTTGATAAAAGAAAGGAAAGCTTGACAGAGAATCTTGAAACGTATTCCTGTACGATAATCTTTACCGAGAGGTTTTGAGTATATTCTTCTATTTTGGAATTACCTTCTTTTCTTGTATTCAAATAAATAGAAGTATCAAATAATTCCTTTTTAACGTATCTGTGAATTGTCGATCGATTCTAATTTAAAATGTTTCAAAAGTGTCTTTCAATACCTGAGATAGTGTTTTAATCGAGACAGAAAGACAGCAGTCCTCAAAAGAGATTGTTTAGGTCCTGAATTAAGTAAGATCGGTATAGAAAATCTAGAGCTGATAGTTGTGAACTGATCGTCAGATATGTACTGGTTAAAAATTGTCAGGGACGCTTTTGTGAGAGAATCTATGCGAACGGAAAGATAATTTAGCATGCGAACGGCGTAACAGGGATACAGTGATTAATTTTCTGTACGCGCAGCCTAATTTGATTTTCGGGTTTCAGGAAGCGCAGCGTCACGATTCTAATCGGACGTTTATCGTCGCCGTTTCACGTGCAACACCGATAAAGGCGTGTTAACACTTTCACAGACACGTATGAATCATTCTGATCGACAATCTCGATAACGCCGGTACGCGTCGAAAATTTTTAATAACCTGTCTTCCGGCGAACGCTCGATACCGTACGTCGGCAGCCGCGAACACGAAGAGACTTGAATGCATTCCGTCTCTTTGAATGCTGAATCGATCTTCACGGTTACGACCACGGTTTGTTATGCGAGCTGTATGCTCCGACGTTGAATGGAAGACAAGGAGCAATTCATTTTCGAGTTAGCCGAAGAATGTTGCTCCGTTGTCTCTTACATCGGAACTATTTCTACTTTAACCGTGACCCGCAATATTCAGGCGATTTCGCATCTCGCATTGGAATTTCTGACGTGAACGTTCGAGAACATATTTTCCCGCGTAACGTGCGCTTTAGAAAAGTCAAAATGCCTCTGATTTTAACGTCAAACGTACCGTTCGCCGAGCGACCAGGTTGTGATTTACTGTTTTGTAATTAGCGAAATTGTATCGATGGTATTCTGTGACACGATTAAATAAATTCAATGTTGTCAGTATCGCTAGACAACATTAACTAATAATTTGATTGGTAGCTTTAGTGTTAACGCATGATTGATTGCAATTTTATACGAAGCATTATATCGATCGAATGGCCATTGCGTTTGGTGTATAATGTTACAAGTTATAGCGTACACGCGTTTACTATTTTATCTATTTCGAGCACCTTGTTAATACTTTGCCGACCGGAAGCCTATTTAATGGGACTATCATTAATTCAAATGAACTCTTTGCACTCGAAGCTGTTTTAACTGAAAACCTATGCATTTTTTCTGACCCAGAATATTTTCATTTTACACGATATATTTTATCTTATGCATATGAAGTTCTTTTACTATTAGTCGTCCTTGCAGCAATTCAATTTTTACGAATTTCTTTGACGCAAGCACGGTGATGTAAAAATGGTTACTGCAGCTACTTTTAGTGGTGTCTCAGAGTCACCATTCGAGTGCAAAGGGTTAACAGAACGAAGTTGAAAAAACTACTTTTACATTGTAGTTTGTAACGAAATTATTAGATACTTTTACGTTGTAGTTTGCAACGAAATTATTAGATACTTTTACATCGTGGTTTGGAACGAAATTATTAGATAACGTTACCGAAGATGCCTTGAGGATTCTCAATAAAAATTTCTGTCAACGTTGAAAGATCGGTTGAAAATTTTTCAATCGTGGACTGTGGACCTAAAAAAATTCTGAAACAATCGCCGGTCGATAAAGTGTTAAAATAATATTGAATAATTGAATTTTTTCCTTTGTATAAACGTTTAAGTCGAGTCGTGTGTCGCTTTTTCTTAAAAAGATCGTATCGCTTTCAGTACGATTGAGATAAAGCGATAATACTTTTCTAACCTTTTGTCATATTTCAACGAATCAGACTGGTAATCAAGACTTTCAACAATGTCTAATTAATATAACTTTCACGACTTTCATTCTCGATAAAATCAAGTTTCATTCTTTTGTCATTGACATATTATCTAATCTAATAATATATGTATTATGTAAAAGTCATATTTTCTCTTCTGTACAATTTATAACGAAGCTGTTAGAATAACTGTAGAGTCAAAGAAAACAGTATGGTAAATGGTTAAATTAAATTTGAAAATAAATAAATTTCAACCCCGAAAATATTTATTAAAATAGAATTTTCAATATTCCGTGACTCAATGTGAATTTTGCACGTCGAAAGTTATATTAAGACAAATTCGACCGTAGGTTCAATTAAAACGAAACTAACTGCGTTTCCTTCTTAGATTTCCTTAGCTAATCAACATATAATCTAGTCTAATAATATGTATAAGTCTTATTTTCTCTTCTGTACAATTTATAACGAAGCTGTTAGAATAACTGTAGAGTCAAAGAAAACAGTATGGTAAATCGTTAAATTAAATTTGAAAATAAATAAATTTCAACCCCGAAAATATTTATTAAAATAGAATTTTCTATATTCCGTGACTCAATGTGAATTTTGCACGTCGAAAGTCATGTTAAAACAAATTCGACCGTAGGTTAAAATAAAACGAAACTAATCGCGTTTCCTTCTTATTTTTCCCTGGCTAAGCGATCTTTCAGGATCGTTTGAGAACAGTTCTATCGCTCTATCAACATTCCATAAAAACGCAGCGATCTGCTCGCAAAAATGAGCGAGCATTCCCACAGTATAACGAGCACTCTATCGAAAATCGGACGACATGTAACTCACGGCAGTCCCGATTTCACAGTTACAACTTTACGATTGTGGATTGCGGGAGCCTGGGGGAGCCGTCGCGGCGTCTCGATCGACATCGTCGTCGTCGGAGCCGCTCGCGTATCCGGTAATAACGATAAATAATCGTAAAAATCCACTATCGTTCACGGTTGGTTAACCCCGCCCCTTTCCCGTCCGCGGAGGGCAAAAGCAGCCTCCTAAGAATTCAATGCGCGGGGCGTCTAATAAATATTTCTCTCCCGAGCGTCGCGCGGGGGCGCACGAAAACGTGCTTTTTCTTTCTCTTTCTCTCTCTCTCCCTCTTTCTTTCTTTCTGCTTTTCTTCCTCTCTTCCTCGCGTGTACGACAACACACCGACACACAATGGCTGCGTACGTTCTATCATATAAAAGAAGATATACTCGAACGAGGAAACGTTACCAGGCAGTCACCGTCACAAAAGTTTCCCCGTCCGGGGCACGGCTTTCGAAGATTCCGGCGCCACGCTGCGGTCTGAAATCCCCGAACACGGAAAAATAGCACGAAAACATCAACCTAAGTACTCCCATTTGCGTAAAAACGTCTATCCGGAATATCTGAAGTCGTTGATCATAAATCTGGAATCTGGAGGCGAATGAAAAAAAAATATGTTCGTAACGGATAATAGATTGCATCCAGAAACGATTAATGAGACGAGTCCCTTTGATCCTTTCCTTGACCGGTTTTTCTTTTGAAACCATTTTCCTATTTTCTGGACGTTTTCATAGCTTTCAAACGTATGGCTTTCGTGTCACATTTAAATGATCCACGTTTCATCTTCGTTTCTCAGATGAAAATTGCCAGTTTTGAATTTTTTAAATCGATTTAATCGACTGGCGATTTACCAAGATCATGTTTAAGCTTCGACAAGCATTCGATGCGATTCCGCAGCAGTTTTCTTCGAACGGTAACAGAAAATCAATGCTGTCCGCGAATCGTATTTTCCAGGCTCAAATATCGACACGTTCAACGCTGTTACATACTATGCTGCTGTATGAAACTTGTATGGTTTTGAGTTGAAAATCTTTACAAGATGTCGAAACAAGAAAATGGCGTCAATGACGAGGTTTGACGATGACTGCATTGACAGCTGGCTCTACGTATGAGCAAATTCCAGTTTCATATTTACAGATCCGGTATGCATCCTCTACAATTTCTTTAATCGCATGTTGCACTGTTTATAAACATTCTTCGTCATTTACTGATATTACAGGAAAAAATTGTTGAGAATAAAGACCTCGACAGCGTATCTCAAGGTCAACATAAAAATTCGACATGTTCAGAGCCATTAAAAATTATGTTGCTGTATAAAACTTGTATGGTTGTGAGTTGAAAATCTTTATGAGATGTCGAAACGAGAAAATGGCGTCAATGACGTGGTTTCATATTTACAGACCTGTTATACAGAATAATAAAGACCTTGACAACGTATCTCAAAGTCAACATAAAAATTCGACATATTCAGCGCAATTAACACTTTAACTGTCTAACGAACAACCTCAAAAAGTCCACAAAGTCAAAGTAATTTATTTAATGCAGCAACAATTGAAAACTTAAAATGTCTGGCACATAGTTATCCTTCAACTTGCTTGTAGTCTGTGGATATGAACTAAATTGAGTGCAACGAATATATTAGCGTACAAATTTATTTCTAAACATGGACAAATAATTCTGTCACCCACATATGAGTGACATGGCAGTCAAAGTGTTAAGGGAAAATCAATACCGTCCTCAAATCGTAGTTTCCAGGCACAACATTCGACACGATCAATGCCATTAAAAACGATGCTGTTGTATAAAACTTGGTGGTGACTTGAAAATCTTTGTCAGATGCGAAAACAAGAAGATGGCCGTCAATGACGCGATTCGAGGGTAACTACATTAACTACAAGCGTCACTTATAGACAAATTCCGATTTCATGTTCACAGACCTAGTACATTTTGTTAGCCTATTTCGCTACGCGGAACTCTGACAAACATAACCAAGCACGACAGAGTTAATCGTCGAACTATGCCGTTAAAGAATAAACCGAAAAAGAATCTGCGTAGATTTAGCATCGAGAAAATTGATTTTTCCGCCCTTAAAGCAGCACGCGCTGATAAAACGCGGAGCGTCGACTTCAACCCTCTGCGCCGCCCCCGGAACCCATGGCCGGTGGAATAGAAGGTCGTTTCGTTATCTTGGTCACGTCCCGTCTGGACGTGTACCCCTGGGCGCGTTTCCACCGTGGAAAAGAGATACTCGAATATTTGTTGGCCGAATCTCTCGGCGATCTATAACCGCGGAATCTATATACGCGTGTACACGCACGGCTCCGCTCGGCGCCGCTCGAAGCCCTGCACACCCTGAGATGCATTACCGCGCGCGCCGCTTTTAAATCACCCATAATTTCGTTCCGAAATTCCGCCCCCGAGTTCACGCCAGAGGATGTTACAGTTTCAACGGTGACACGGGTCTCCGTGGCTGCTCGGTCTCGCCCCCGTCCCTTTTCTCTCGACCGATATTATCATCCTCCTTGCGTTCGTTCGTTAAAATTCATGGTGTTTCCCCGCCGAGGACCACCCCGTTCCTGGCGAAAAATACACGGGACTTCGGCGAGCTTCCAAAGTGAAACCGCGGGGGATAATGCCGCGAAAATCGCTCGTTGCCGTGGCACCGGCTGCGAGCAACTAGCGAGGCTTTCGGAACTTCGATGAAGCTATTCGGTTCTTCCGCGTAGGTTCGTTTCACTGCGAAAATTCGATTATGCGCGATCTCAGCCCTTCGTTGCGAACCTCTCTGAATTCTGAACGGAATCCTCCGATGGGCTAGAAAGATTTGAATTCGCGATCGTTATAAAATCCCATTTGTCGTTTGTCACACAGTGAATTAACCCTTTGCACTCGAACGACTCTGGGGCACCACTAAAAATTCCAATGGCATTATTTGAAATAATTGAAAGTGAAATTTTCTAATCACTAAATATCGTAGAACAAGTCTATCACGTTAAAAGCATTCTCGTGTCACATGGACGGTATCATTAATCATCAAAAAATTATTTGTCCATGTGTAAAAATGTATTTTTACATTAATATATTCGTTGCACTCAATTTAGTTAACGTCTGAAGAATACAAGAAGATTGAAAGTGACCATTCGTCATACATTTTGAATTTTAACATTGTTGCTTTATTAAATAAATTACTTTGCTTTTGTGGAATTTTTGACGTTGTCAGTTCGGCAGTTAAAGTGTTAAAAAGATTCAAAGTCGTCGATGTATTAAATTCAGTCTAGCAAAATAATTGAAAACAAAATTGCAACGCCATTATTTTAAATAATTTATACATCACTATGCTTGCATCTAGGAAAGTGATAATAATTTCACTGTTGTAAAGACGAATAATAGTAAAAACCTGAATATACATAAGGAAAAATAAATTACGTAAAGTGAAATTTTCGAGAGCGGAAGACATGCCTTGGTTTTCGAAGGTGAAACAGCTTCGAGTGCAAAGGGTTAATGTTCTCAGCCTTACGAACCTCGCTAAAAATATAAATAAATGGATTCTCGGTATTTTATAGAAAGTAATGGAAACTGATCTGCTTGATCCTGTTTAAATCGCCGTTAATATTACACCTAATCGTGCCATAATTGCCTGTCAACAATTTAATGATTAAATTTTCGCTGATTAATGCGAATCGGTAGCAGGAAAATTAGAAGCATCGGGAAGATTAATGTATCTTGCAGGAGTACTTCTAAAAATAAGTTTGAACAATGGTAAATGGTTCTAACCACCGAGTAGTTGTCAGAAAGCTTCGCTGTTCAAGAGTTATAATCACCGACGGTAGAAATCATTCACCAAGGAGATAGAGATATAATCTGTGGTTCGAAAATGAAGAACACGATCGCCTAATGATCAACTGCTAAGCGAAAGAGGAGATCAAGAAATGGAACTATATCGAATGCTGGTAGTTCTAATGGTTTTAAATAATTGAACTATCGCGGATACTGGGAGAACATGATTTCAGTTCTAAATAGTTCCAGAACTTCAAAAATGGTATTAACCCTTAGCACACCAAGCAATTTTAATTCCAACATTGAAACATTTTTTTCACGTAAAATAATTCCATTGTAAATAGTTCATTTATTTTCGTGAATATAAAGTTTATTACTATTACTCGTATGTGCAATAACTCAATTTTTATCGACTCCTTAAAAATACCAACAGAGCAATGTTAAAGCTGTTTTAAGGCTAGAAGTACCAAAGTATAAATTCAATGATATATATACAATGATATATATACATTGCTTTGTAATAACAGCAAGACTGCATTTATTAAAGTTTCATACAATTCTTATTATAACATGTACGTAATTAACCTCTAACATTGGAATGAAGTTTTTGATAACTAAATTATAATTCTTCTTAAAGATATGATGCATGTACTTTAATTTTAATAATTTTGGAATGAGCTTTTTCATAACTAAATTGTAATTTTTCTAAAAGATATGATGCATATATTTCAACATTAATAATTCACTGTAATAATTAATAATAGAATTGAGTGTGCTCAAGCCACTATAATGGCACATCGTACTTAAGAGGTTAAAGAAGTACACCCAAAAATTTCCAAAGAAAATAGAAACTAGAAAATTTTCAGTAATTTCACTCATTTTCACACTAATATTATTTTCGACACGATTGACGAAATACGAAACAGCCTTTATGAAAATTGTGGACTAAAATGTCACCCTTCAAACGCTCGTCGGTACGACGCAATCTCATTACTGTTTCCCGATATACAACGCCAAACAACATCAAGTGACAAAAATCTCTCAATACTTTCTCAACTATCCAATATTAACCCTTTGCACTCGAAGCTGTTTTAACTCCAACCCCAAGGCTTTTTTTTGACCTGGAATATTTTCATTCTACACGATATACTTCATCTTATGCATACGTAATTTGTTTACTATTACTCGTTCTTGCAACGTTAAATTTTTATAAATTTCTTTGATACAATGCATTTCTTTGAAACAATGCTGCAGCTATTTTCAGTGGTGCCAGAGAGTCACCATTCGACTGCAGAGGGTTAATTTTTACAAATGTCCGCAATAATTAGGGTGGTCGCGGTAATACCGAAGCCTCCGCCTATCGTTCCCTTTTAATTTCGGCGGATCTGGTGCACGGAGCCGGTCAATGGACATTTGTCCCGCGATCGTCGGAAGTATTAAGGAGATATCCGACGGAAGATAAATCGCCTGAAGTGGACGTTTTTACGTCGGACAGATATGATTCATCCGGCAGTCCGGAGGGGCTCTCGATATATAAAGGATTTAATTGATTTCTTTCTTTGTAACGTGGTCATCAATCTCTTCCGGCGATACGTCAGGAATATATCTGTTATCTTCCGCGCCAGATAATCGGTAGTTGCGTAAAATGATTAAGCGGCCCCCCGTTACTCATCGAATCCGTCGGGCTGCCTCTGCTCGGTGTGCTGCTCCCTTTCCCGCGGGTTACGCGCCAGCCCGAACCCATAAACGTCGACGAAACTTTCACCAAGTTTCAGCCCCTCGTTTTAATGCCTCGCCATCGGTGCTCTTTCTCGCGTTCGATTAAGATGCTACGCTTTTAAGTGGAATTCCAACGGGCAGCCTAAAAACTTCCGATAAAATCCGGCCACCCCTGCATGAATTTTATTAAGAACCATTCGATAGCCAAGCGCGCGAACTTATTGCGAAACCAGCGCAAGACTCTCGCTGCGTATTATACCGTTCACCGTTCTCCATTGGATTCGCCGTTTCCAGTTCAAAACTTGATATTAGGAATAGACATAGGGGATAGAATAGACATTAGAACCACTCTGAACGGAGATTCGGCCATTTTCTAACGTTTAGAAGATGCTTAATTTTTTAAAGATCGCATAATTTTGTTTGACACGTTGAATACCGTCAAGAATTTTTTTAAAAGTATCCTAAAAGAACCGTTTAAGAACGGTTATCAATAAATTAACAGCATTGAACATTAACGCAGTACTGCCAAAATTAACCAGATTATAGTACGAGGTGAAAACTTTAATTTTTAGTAACTAACAATTTTGTTCAATAACGAAGATCATTTCTGTAAATAAAACAAATGAAACTTGTTCGAAGTATGCAAAATTCGCGTGGCATTCAACGTGTTAAAGTTCGTTACCAAACGATACACTATTTATAGGCTTTACAGCAGCCAAGAATTCGAACTGGTAATAAATTCAAAATATTAAACACTCGTGTCAGTCGAACCTCTACCTCCCTCGAGATGAAAGGTCAAGTTGTAGTCTAAAACAAATTTACTGTCCTATACCCTCGAATTTCCTCAGAGCTATCCAAAAGTAAATTTGTTTTTAACCCTCGCCTCCGAGGGTTGTTTTCGCTACTGCGGTGTCAACGATGGCCGATTAAAAATGTATGGAATATTTTTCTGAGGACTACACGCTTTAACGAAAATTGGTTTGCGTTATTCTAATATGTTCCTTTGCTATTCCGTAGCATCCTTTTCTTTGAAACTTTCTCAGAATGGAATCATTCTAACGAAGGCCCTCGATTCGACGCATTCATGACAGAAATGTGGGAGAACGAACGGAGCTACGTTATTCTCAATTTCCCGAAATAATTCGAAGCAGAAATTGTATTTAACTTTTGATCTTTGCAATTTTTTGATTGGTCTCCAGACCGTCAACGACGCTTGAAAAATCCTTTTCGCCCTTCGGAAGCGAAAATTGAAGTGGCCCCCGGCGCAACGCTTCGGAGCACTTCGCGCATCGCCTAATTCCTCAGCGAATGGAGTAGAATCCGGACTCTTAAACCCTCTCGGGGCGGCTGGAAAATTCTCGGTGGCAAAGTTTCCGCGCGCCATCCCCTGGACCGAATCCGCAGCTTACAAATTTTCGAGTACCCGAGTCCGGGCGGGCAGGGTGTGGAGCCCTGGTGGCAGCCGGAAAAATAAGAAGAACGGGTCTAGCCACCCTACCCGAGCCGCCTGTATACATTACGGTTCGTTGGGGAAGTTGAATCATCCCCCTGATGGAATAAGTAGCGCGTCGATTTGCGAGAGTTCGCGGATAGAACGGAGCCGACGTCGTCGCCGTCGAGTCGTCGCGAAAACGAAGAAGAAGCCGCCGGCCGATAAAGATGGATACGAAAGGATAGAGAAACGGCGGATAACAGGCCGGGCAAAGACAGAGGCTCGAGGAGAGAGAAGCGCAGGAACTTGGCGAGCCGCCGCTGCGGAACTTATAATGGAATCATCTTGCTGGCCCGACCTTACCTAAGGAAGCCATGGGGTCCGCGGAGAGCCCATAGAAAACTAGTTCCCTGTAATTCCTCCTTTGATGGGGAAGCGACTCCGCCATCCTCTTGCCATTCCTCTTGCTGTCCGTCTCTCTTCCTCTTCGCCTTGTGCTATAGATTATTCGCTCTAGCTTCCTCTCTTTCTCTCTCTCTCTACGGACACACTCGCGCACGCTGGATACACGTTGTCCGAATAGGATCGCACTCGACCGTAAACTTGACACAATTGTACCTCTAGACGTAGCTCGGGATTAGCACAATGGCTTCGTCTCTTCTCGTCGACCCACACCCCTCCTCACCCTATCCAACCTTATTTCATCGCTGCGAACGGGAATATTTACGGCGGAGAGAAAATTGCTTTGTGCGCTAAATGCGCGAAACGTCCGAAGACGTTCGCCTGTTTCGGAGCCAACTTGGCGACGCAAGAGAGCTAAAGTGTTTGAAGCGTTTAGGACATTGAGATTATGTTGCACAGGCGGTTTGTTGTTACAAGGGAATATATTCAAATGAAATAGGCAAACTTGATTAGAATGACTAACGATTTTGGGAGTTAGAGATTGCAAAGAAGAAAGTTTACTAGATCTTTTATTAAAGAAGTTACAGTAAAAATTGAGGAGATGGCAATTAACAAGGGAACATATTCAGATGTGAAAATACGATTTTTATGAAACTTATGGGAGCTTGTAGTCCTTTGAAAAATATTTGAGACGTATTTTTTCTTTATCGGCAACCATCCACTTTAAAGGTAGAGTATGAACAGTATGAACAATTTTTATTTTGTATAAAAATATACAGTCTAACTATTATACGTTAACGTTGTTTCAACAATCGACATTGTACGTGTAGCACTTTCGTATTGTACAGTACGCTGCACTGTAGCTCGAACAATTTTTTCAAACGAAATGAAAAATGCATAAAAGTGAAAAACAAATTTCTAACCGATAAAAAATATACAAAAAGCAAAATAAACGAAGTTTCGTTCGGTGCTTGTAACGGCTATTTTCTCTACATTATTTAATAGTATACATGCTTATTGTGTTGTAAAGATGCATTTATTACGAAAATGAATAGTTATATTGTATCACTGTTAGTAACCAAGAAGAATTTAACAAAACAATATATATCTTCATCCAAATTCTACTTCTCAAGATCGATCTACAAAAATCTTATTTCGAAGTCCTCCACAGATAAATATCTACGATTATGATCGATATGAACGCCCTGAATGACCAAGAAGAACTGAACAAACTAAAATATATTTTTATAAAAATTCTATTTCTCAAGATCGACCTAGAACAATTTTTATTTAAAAAGTGTCCACAGATAAATATCTACAATTGTGATTAATATGATCGCCCTGAATGACCAAGGAGAATTGAACAAAATAGAATATATTTTTATAAAAGTTCTATTTCTCAAGATCGACCTACAATAAGTTTTCTTTAAAAAGCGTTCACAGATAAATATCTACGATTCATTTATGGGCGAACATAGGTAGGAAAAATTACAGAACATTATGATTGTGTATTTCGTCGTTTTTACGACAAATACGGCAATACGCGTCGTCGAATGACTATTGCAAGGTAGAACGGGAGACAAGGGGGAGAGAGTGTGAGTGAACGAAACGATTCATCGAGGTAGAAACACGACGACAGAAGGATCTAGGGAACGTTCGCGCAGTTTTCCATTTCACGCGCGTTTCCGGCCGGCAGAGGGAAACGAAACAGCATTCCTGGTATCTAATAAAACCGTATCGAGGATCGAACGAGACGTACGATCGTGTACACCGACGACGAGACACGTGGCCGGTTAGTCGTTCCTCCAGTGTGCTCCACTTTTCGAATAAAATTGTGAACGGATCGCACCGTCGTCTATAAATATTTATGTACCTCTGGATTTTATTATTCATTTCCCATCGAATTGATGGAACACTGAATTATATCTGACGATCAGTTCACAACTATCAGCTCTAGATTTTCTATACCGATTTTACTTAATTCAGGATCTAAACAATCTCTTTTGTGGACTTTCCGACTCGATTAAAACGCTATCCCAGGTTTAACTTTCAACTTTTAAATTGGAATCGATCGATAATTCACAGATACGTTAAAAGGGAATTATTTGATACTTCCATTTATTCGAATACAAGAAAAGAAGGCATTTCCAAAATAGAAGAATATACTCAAAACCTCTCGGTAAAGATTTTCGTACAAGAATATGTTTCAAGATTCTCTGTCAAGCTTTCCTTCCTTTTATCAACGTGGTTAAAATTGTACATTCTTTAAGCAAAATAGAAAATCAAAATTAAAGTGATTGGTACGTGCTTGCCAATAAAAATTGCAAGCTTCTTTCGATGCTATACAGATTACACTATCACTTATGCTGGATTGATACAACATATAATTTCTCAGGAAAACATCCTTAACACTAGAACTACCAAACCAGTCATTTTAACTGGTTCCTAGTTTTGTTCTTTCGCAATTATTGAAGTTATAAAAATGTTTTCATCAGAAACTTTCGGACGTACTTGTTTAACACTTTAACTGCCCAACGAACAACCTCAAAAATGCCACAAAGTCAAAGTGATTTATTTAATAAAGCAACACTTGAAAGCTTAAAATGTATAAGACGTAGTTATTCTTCAACCCTCTTGCATTTTCCAGATCTCAACTAAATTTAGTGCAACGATTATATTAACGTGCAATTTTCTCTTTAAACATTAACAAATAACTCTGTCACCCATATATGGGTGACGTGGCAGTCAAAGTGTTAATGACGTATACCTTGCAATAAAAATTGTATGAAGTTTTAACCCTTAGCACTCCAATCGCTCCTCTGAGGTGACACTGAAAATTGTCAGACTATTATTCAAAACAATTTGTACACTACAAACGTTTGTAATTAAGAAATTAGTAAAAATTGAAGTGTTGCCGTACGATGAACAGTAACAAATTTAATATGCACGAAAGGAAATGAACCACGTGCAATGGAATTATTCTAGGACAGAAAGATGTCTCGAATTAGGAATTGAAATTGCTTGGAGTGCAAAGGGTTAATAGATGCAGTCTCGTTATTATTACAAAGCAATGTACATCGTTGGATTTATTCTTCTGTAGTTCTAGTGTTAAAACTTCAATACTTCCAAGATAAGAAATCCGAGACATCCGCGAGTGTCACCGCCGAGTTTAGCGCTACAGGTTCACGCGGTGGTCGTATGAAACCGGTTGCACAAGCCATAATCTAAAACACAAATTTGAAATCATCGAAACAATAGCTCTGAGCTGCAAATTGAAGCCCGGCGCACCCACTCGGTCGATTAGAAACTGCACGTCTCGGATTTTCTGCGGAAGATGCAAGTGTCCGAACGGTTGCACGCGCGTGCACCGTGGGCGCGGGTTGCGCGAAACGCGGAGACGAGCGAAGAGAAAAGAAATCCGAGAAAAGGGCACAATAAGATGCTGCTGAGATACGCAATCCGGTGGGAACGCGGGTGGAAGGGGAGGGTTCGGGTACGGGGTAGATAGATGCGCGGATAAAGAGAGATGGACACTGATACGCCGTGGACGGCGGAGGGCGGGAGACTCGAAGGGGACGGATGCGCACCGAGAGATAAATGGAGGTAAAAGTGGCATGACAAAGAAGACTCCTTCCTCGCCCCCGGGAGGAGCACAGCCGGAGGAAAGGTGGGACCGTATTGAATCGGTTCATAGGTTTACAGCCGACCACCATTATTTTCGTCGCGCATTCTGGACCCATTGTGTCGGGGCGTGAGGCTGCAGAGTGAGCATCTGCCCGGCAAAGCTCGCAACACCGGCTGTCCCAGCCGGTCCCTGCGCACCTAACCATGCCTGCTTTCTGTCGAATCCTGCACGCGAAATATTGGCGCCGATGCCTTTTACCCGAAAAACGGCACCCGCCCCATTCCGCCGAACTTTTCTTCGGAACGTAAACAAGAGAATCGACGGAACCGCGGCCACGGGATTTTCGACCTTTCAGAAATCAACGTCACGGATGGTATACTAACTGCTCGATAAATAGTCGCTTTCTGGAAAAGGTCGAGTTGGTAAGTCACCTCACACTGTTGGGAACGGTTGTTCGCAAACACAAACTTAGGCTCTAAGCAAACTTTCCGATTTTTTGACACGAAACGGTAAAAGGCGTTTCGGTGTTGAACTGAGGTGGACACTTTTAGGCAGCGTTCACGCGGGTGCAGGCATTTTTGTACGGCAGACAAATTTAAGTTGTTCATCGTTCGATATATTCGTTCAGGTGCTAACAATTAAGATTGCCGCGTTACCCGTACATAAGTGCAATTTTTAAATGCATTTTCACGTTTAAATAATTGTTTTAACAAATTTGATAGCGTTACAGAAAATGCAAGTAGGTCGAAGCGGTACTTTCGTGGATGCTAGTTCGACAGCATAGTGTTAATTCTGATTTAACCCTATGGCCTACGACTTATTTTACAATAACAGTGACTAGATTTTCTTTGGCCTCCCTGGAAAGACAAAAAGAAAAGGCATAGCCATTCTCCAATGATCGTATACGATCAACGATTAAATAGAATGTTATTTTATTGAATTATTTGTGCGATTTTTAAATAAATTTTCACATTAATATATTCATTGTATTCAATTTGACGGTGGCCCAAAAAATGCAAGAAGGTTGGAAAACTATTCAGTGTCGTAGATTTTAGTTTTTCAATTTTTATTTCACTCGATAAGTTGCTTTGACTTTATGCAATTTTTTTAGCTGCTAGTTTGGCAGTCAATGTGTTAAAGAAAATTACGGAAATACATGTTTAGAAGATTCACGAGTCTGACTGGTTGTTGTAGGGCAAGGGGTTGAAAATCACACATTATCTTATTTATACTTATATTATCTTCGACAACGTAGTTCGACTAAGTCTTTGGGAATTATTGTTTAGATAAAGATTGTTACAGATTCTTTTTTTTTTGAGGCAGTCACTTTTCGAGCATCCAGTGGTTAACCACGACCGTTAACTATCCGTTTCGAGATCTGTCGCGTTAGCGGAACCGACACGGTTCTCAAATAGCTCGCAGCCCCAAAAGCGGCACTTATCGAGCGACCGCCGTGCCCGCCCACAGCCGGCAAAGTCTCGGGCGTTAATCCTCGACGATGACGAATCGGGTGGAGTGTTTATAGCTAGCAAAACTGTTCCTCCGTGGGCTTAAATAGTGACTGATGCTGTCCAAAGACCTCCCGAAGGATGAACGCGTCGATTTTGCGGATTACGTCGAACGCCGCGCGACATTTGACGAGAGCACTTCATCGAGAATGGTCGAATTACGGGAATGTTTATTATGCCCGGGTGCCAGCCGTAAACGTCGGATAGCCGAAACGATTTCGCTCGATCTTCAGGTCGAGTTTCCGCCGGGACTTTTATGAAAAATACAAATCCTTCGATGGCTCGTAAAAACGGGCAGCAGCGAGCCGCGGTTACGGCGTGTTAAAACTCCGAGTAATTAAAAAGGACGTAAAACCGGGGAACAGGACCGTAAAACCCGTGCCCCTCCCTGCTCTTTATCGTTCTCCGGGCCCACGGCCCAGCAGTGATACATTTTAATCGATACTTAATTAAGTATGCAAGCGCTGGAAAAGCCGACCGGGCTTTGCAAAGCGGTGCCAGAGATCAGAGACTCTGCAAAGATTCGTCTTAAATCTTCCTGAAAACGACCTTGCAAATCGTCTATAGCCCGAACCGTTTTTTACTTCATACATAATAAATCCCGACGCGACAAAAACGGCTCAATGGTTTCCAAACGAAGTGCCTTATAATCGTAAATAAATGGTCCACAATTTTAACTCTTAGCACTTCAATGGCTCCTCTGAGGGGACATTAAAAATTCGCAGAATATTATTCAAAATAATTTTAACATTGCAATGTTTGTATTTAATAGTAACAAATTTGTTATGCACGAAAGGGAACGATCACGTACAATGGAATTATTGGAGGACAAAAAAATGTCTCGAGCTAGCAATTAAAATTGCTTGGAGAGCAAAGGGTTAAGAAGCGCCGAATTCCATGTATCGTGTTGTACAGACATTTTCGCTTTGGAACGGCAAAAATGGTACTGGCTATTTATGAGGTTATATTTTTGCAGGTCTCGTTCGGAATTACTTGAAGAATCGAGAACGTAAGTATTCTTAAATCAATTACGTTGAATGTAATCGAATTTTTATGAAGTTACATTCTTTCGTGCACATTCCTTGCATAAAATAACAATTTTCTTACATATCTCCAATTTATTAATTATTTAATCAACGTTAATACCTTGCAAGAAGAACTTCATCATTTTGGCCATTTGTGCATGGCCATTTTTCCAAAAGTTAATTTCTCATTTTTAGTTTCTTAACACGTTAAGCGCCACGCCGAATTTCTGTGCCGTTCCGTTCAAGCCACGGTTAGCCGTCAGGCGGGCCTTGCCGGACCGTTCGCCGATAGACGAATCAGAGTATAAACAGTCGAGGAACGTAATGCGCTTAACGTGTTAAGCAGAGCTCTCATTTTCTAGGGTAGCGTTTCAGGGGACTTCAGGAAGCTACCTTTTATCAACCCCATTTTTCCCATTTTCGCCATTGAACGCCCCGAAATTTCAAAGTCGCGCCACGGTTGCAATTCGATTCCGATCGAGCTGAAATTTGGCGTACACTCTGCCTACGTGTCTAGAAATATGTAGCCAAAATTACAAAAGAATCGGAGACCTAATGATTTTTCGCGATTTTAAGAAGGGGGTTACCTTCAATATTTAGCAATATTTGGCAATATTTGGCAAATCTTTGAAGTCGTGCCCCGGCCAAACTATTAGAGCTATCGACATGATTCCAACGCTAAAATCTTCCCCAAACCTTCCTCTTTAAAAAGAGCCCCCACAATCTAGGCTAGCATATCAGGAGACTTCAGGAAGCTACCTTTTATCAACCCCATTTTTCCCATTTTCGCCATTGATCGCCCCGACATTTCAAAGTCACGCCACGGCTGCAATTCGATTCCGATCGACCTGAAAATTGCCATACACTCTCACCGTGCGTCTAGAAACGTGTAGTCAAAATTACAAAAGAATCGGAGACCTAAGATTTTTCCCCAATTTTTCGCGATTTATAGAAGGGGGTTACCTTCAATATTTAGCAATATTTGGCAATATTTGGCAAATCTTTGAAGTCGTGCCCCGGCCAAACTATTAGAGCTATCGACATGAATCAAACGCGAAAATCTTCCTCAAACCTTCCTCTTTAAGAAGACCCCTCATTTTCTAGGGTAGCGTTTCGGGGGACTTCAGGAAGCTACCTTTTATCAACCCCATTTTTTCCATTTT
>CM052087.1:8252769-8264447 GCA_028453745.1 Agapostemon virescens
GAGCTAAGTATATATCTATCGTTATTAAAATAATAATTACTGAAAAATTGAATGCACGAAGACGCAGCCATCACTGTATCGATGTAGAGCAAGTACACAGACATGTCTCCGGTGCAATGAAAATATTTTAATTTTAAAATTGAAGGTGTAAAGAATGAATTACTACTATCTATCTGTCACTGAATGAAGGATGCAACATAGGTATCATCTAGCTAGCGCTAAGCATATATCTGTCGTTATTAAAATAATAATTACTGAAAAATTGAATGCACAAAGACGCGCAGTCATCACTGTATCGATCTGAAGCAAGTATCCTTGTGTCTCTGCTCCAATGAAAATAATGTCAAATAAAAGTTGAATAAGCGAAGTACGTAATCGAGTTGTCGCAATTTATTTATCGCTGATTTAGAGTACGCGCTTACCTATCTGCAGCGATAGAAATTGCTTTAAAATCGAATGAACGCGCGGCGTGATTTAAGAAAGAGGGCTGCAGGTCTCCAAATGGATTTCGAAATCTTTACCGATGGAGACTCTCCCAATACTATGGAAGATTCTTCGATGATTACATTAGCCACACAGTATCGCGTAACAGGATCTCTTCTTCATTCTCTCGACGAAGCGTACCGCGCCCGGAACAATGGCGATTTTTCCTCGTCTCCGTCTTCGGTCCCTTTAGACACGGCCGGTATCGCGACGTTACGAGACAAAGAAAAGTAATTTCGCGAGCAGAGTGTCCTTCCAGGGCGAGAGGAGTATACCAGAGTCCCGCAGGAAATGCAACCAGGGGCGAGGATCGTTTTCCTCGGTCGCGTACCTTTTGTTCCTCGCGTTAACGCTAAAATTTACTTGTTGCGTGCTGCCGAGCTTACCCGCGACAAATCACCGTGCCGCCCTTTATGATTCCGTAATTAGTGGACGGTATTAATTACTTCGATGCGCTGGGAACGCTCCGAAATCCGTTTGTGTTTCTCGAATTCGAGCGGCGCGGAAGAATATATATTTCTTCATCGATTATTCGCTTCATCCATTATCTAGTGGCTACTATGAAAGATTAATCAGGCGACTAAAGGGTTCATTTAGAACTGGAACATAATTATTCCCCGCATACGTGAAGCGTGTACACGCCAAGCGGGAATATTTGAAAGGGAAATTTAATTTCTTGAATATACTATTTGATCTTGTCCTCTAGAATTTTTCGAAAATTAAGATCATTAACGATGGTAGAACGTGTATCGACAAGTCTGGTAAGTTAGGTCTGAATATATTAGAATTACCGAAAACAAATGACACGCTTGTCGACAAAGGTTGTCGACAGAATGGCACTTATATAATTTAATAAATATATACCAAAACTTAAATGCATTACGTTTCAATCTTCCGAATAGTTACCATTTGTACTTCACCGATCAATTTTTGTTATAACGGAGAAAATGGGAAAACTACAGGACTTTTTAAATTTTCCCAACGTGTAATAATTTTAAATATCGCCGGCTCGCTTTTAATCGCAAAAGCGTAAAGTCCGCCGTTCCGTGCTCGCCGAATATTCAAAAAGTTAATTTTAGTAGAGAACTTTCTATTTTTCTATCGTACGGATTCACCGGATTAAACATAATCTAAATAGGGTACGAAAACCTGTGAACATTTTCCATTTCGCAATCTCCTTTCCAGAATTCGAACAAGCCGTGTGTTCGTAAAAATTCCCGGTTAAATAATAGCAGAGAAAATGTCGGTGAAATTGAATATTAGAGATACCGTTCTGTTAGATTGACACGAAAACCATGACTATTCGAAAGCAGTGAAAAATCATCGTTCTTGAAATCGCACTTGCTCGTTTCCGCCAACAATGGCGGACGGTCCATCCAAATAGAATAAAATTTAATTACCATCGCTAATGAAATAAAATCGAACGACCCGTGCACCGCGCAAGAACTTTATCACTGGTTGGTCATGGCAGTGCGGATGGACCGGTCGTCCGCCTGCATCGGGGATTAATAAATGAACCCGTCCGCCGAGCGGAACAGAGAGGAGAGCAGAGCGGATCCGAGCAGAGCAGAGCAGAGCAGAGCAGAAGAGAGCTAAGCAGAGTAGAGGCGGATAGGCAAAAAGCCGGTGGAGTCGATTCGGGCAATCGAATAAAGTGCAAATGATTTTGAAAAGCGAGCTTACACCGTGAAGTTTGCGATGCATAATTCCGAGGGAATATCGTCCTCTCGGTTGCCGCGGCGACTCGTTACCGATCCCGTGCGCCGATCCGATCCGCTCCGATCCGTCCCGGGGACGAATCCACGAGTAGCGAAAACACCATCAATAATTTCGAAGTAACGAGCGTTTTATTTACCCGTACCGGTAAATATTTGCGCCGGCTGATATTCGGAATTATCGAGCGTCGTCGCTTTGAATAAAAGCCCGGCTCGGCGAAGATATTCGGGGCGCAGCCGCCGCGGCCGTGCCGCCGCGCTCGTATTTTATGTCGGCCGTATTTCCGCTTATTAATTAAAACGGCGCGGCGGCGCGGCCGCGAAACTGTTTCCAACCGGGTTTCGCTCGTTCGTTTGGAATTCGCATAAACAGAGAAATAGTTCCGGCGGCCGGAGACGCCGCGCCACGCGGCGGGAATCTCGCTTTCATTTCGCGCTTGCCGAGAGAGAAAGAGAGAGAGAAACAGAGAATTCGCGCGAGCCAACTTCAGATTGCGAGCGTCTGCGAACTCGCTTCGCAAAAATCAATCGAAACTTCCACCATCGCGGCCTTTGCCCGCGCCGGAAACCTCTCCGGCCTATTTGAATTCTCGCCGAGGAATTCTTTGTAGGCGCGCACAATCGATTTCCACGCGGATATTTTCACCGATCCCCGCGCGAAAAAGAAAATGGTTCCGCTTTCGTTCGAGCCGCGTTTCTTAATTAATCGCGCACCGACGCGACCCTGCGAGAACTCACGGAAACGCTAATAGAGGAACTCCCAGCACGAAGTTTCCGTACGCCTCGCCGCGGAAAGAGAGGACACACGCTTAATGACCCATCCGCCGGATAAACTGCGGCTACGTCTGGAAACAATTAACACGAAGGCGTGACGAATCCGTGCCGTAAATTATCGATTTCTCGCGGCGTTGATCCAAGACCCGCTCATTGAATTATATGGCGGTGTTAATGCGCCATCCGGAGAACGACCGGACGCGTCTCTCTGTCTTAGCACGATTCTTCCAGCACTCTGTTTGTCGAATAAATTAACGCCGACAGGAGGAGGTTTGATGACTC
Source organism: Agapostemon virescens (assembly GCA_028453745.1). Taxonomy (NCBI): domain Eukaryota; kingdom Metazoa; phylum Arthropoda; class Insecta; order Hymenoptera; family Halictidae; genus Agapostemon; species Agapostemon virescens. The sequence continues at coordinate 8,256,024 of CM052087.1, forward strand.
GGCCGCTCTGGCTGCGTCGACTTTACGGGTGCCGGGATTTTGACACACGGCCGCGCTTAGGTTTGCGAATTTATTTAACGGCGTCTGCTAGCTTCAAACGTTCGCTGTTTGTTTATTGTTGCGGTATTTGAACTAACATTCGGAATTTCTTGTAAGAAATTCGTAGAGGCACGAGTGACGCGCGAGTTCCTGTCGATAAGTTAATTTTACGTTGAATTTGTTATTCAGCTGATCCGCATGAATCATTTTACGAGAACTGTAAACTTCGGTGATGTTGCGTTTTACATAAGGTGGAGTGAGATAAGTGCACCGCAGTTTTTAGTAAGTTTGACTTTCAACTCAAATATCTTGAATTTGTTTTATAATAATTTAACATTTATTGATATCAACGAATACTTGAGTTAATACTCTTTAATTTACACTTTCCCAGAAAATGGGGCAAGTGCACAATCGACAGTTAAAATCTATTTGATGCCTTATATTGTATGCTACGAGGCAAGAGCATAACTATTGATATGTCTGCTACAGAATACTTTTCACCGCATTCAAATATGTTGTTTCGTTTTGGAGTAAAGCAAATAAATAATATAAATAAATAAATACAAAGGGATTCGTAAGATAAGATTTCAAATATTATAAATATTGCAATTTCGCTCATATTATATTAATAAGAGTCCGTTTATGCACTTATCCCACTCCACCTTACGTGTTTTAGCATGTTTGAAGTAACAGTTGGAATTTTTGTAAGCACTTTCGTATGGAATTCGCAGAGTTATGGCCGATATACGAATCTCTAGAAATAGAATCGATTTTGTCGAATTTATTTTAAAACAGCTATAAACGTCGGGTGTGAGTTGCTTCGCGTTCACGTGTTGGCATGTTTGAAGAAACAGTCAGAATTCTTGCGATAAATCGATAAAGATGTACACAGCTGACGAATTATTCTCCTCGAATGAAATCGATCTTATCAATTTTATTTCTACACCGAGTTTCGCGAATTTATTTAACGAAACCGCAAAAAGTTCGTATAAACGACGGTTCCGTGCGCGTGTTCTAGAACGTTCGAAGCGAAAAATGTTGTCAGGCATTTTCATCGACGACGCCGCAAGGTTACAACTTCGCCGTCCGAGCACCACCGGAAAATTCCAATTCTCGGACCGGGTAAAATTATTTACGGTTGCATAATAAAAAGAGCTCACGGAACCACCGACGACAGCGCGGTAATATGCCGGACACGTACGGCAAATCGCAACCGGTTTTGTCCAGCAGTTTCGAAGGAAAAACGCGTTTAAAGTTCGTGTCAGCAGGCCATGTGACTTTCGAACCTGCACAGCTTTGTCAATTTTACGACGCTCGGCTGCAACGTTTTTCACGGAGGAGTGGCGCGAAGAGAGGATGCAAGAAAAAGGAAAATTCGATGATCCATGAAACATCGCGGTCGGAGCCGCTCGATGTTGTCCGTGGAGGGAAAGATTATGAAAAAGGAAACAGGAGGCCGCCACGGCCGCGAGGAAAAAAGGAAAAACAAAGGAGGACGCGCGGCGCGTTCTAATGGAACAAAGACACGCACGCGGGGGCCTCGGAATTGGAACGTACGGAATGAAAATTACACGGTAGATTTAATAAAGCGAGGATCATACGGGGATCCGCGCGTAATTTCGTGCGCAGTCTCCGGAGCCTCTAATGACGGCCGCGCCGGTTCCAACGGGAGCGAGAGCATCGCCGTTCGGATTTTTCACCTCCGCCTTCGGGCGTTCGTCGTTTCTCGTTCCTCGTGGCCCGAAACCTCTCTTTCCATCTCACATTTCTCTCTCTCTCTCTCTCTTTTTCTCTATCCCTTTCTCTCTCAATCTTCCAATCCCTTTCCCGTCGCCCACCTCTTTCCCGTTCCACCGAGAAACCCTTTTTTCTCGTGCACGCCGTTAATTCGTACCGGCGAACGGCTACCCTGATTCCGTCCGAGTTCCGAGTCCCTTGCCCCCGTTTCTCCCTCCTTATTCGATTACACAAACCCGCAAATTATCGAATGCTCGACTCGCCACGCCGCGCACACCCCCCCGAGTTTCCGGCGACTCGACCCATTGTGCGTCCTCGACGGTGTACAAGCGATAGAAGCTCCGAATATCAATAAGCTCCGCCGCTGCCACGGAAGAAAATTTTATCCGACACTGCTCAATTGGCCTATTGTTGCTTACCAAGCCGGGGAACAACACGCGAAACTGCCTCGGAATACGCGCGAGCTTTCGATCGGGCCCGTACAACTCGATCTTGCAACGGTGAAACCGTCTGCGGTTACCATGCGAACTCGTTTCGGATCGGTTTGAAGACGTTGCTGTATCATTTGCGACTTTTTAACGCTAAACGTGACCGGTTCATGTCGCCTTGTGTAATTGAAACGCTTGAAATCATTTAATATTTGTACGATTTTTATAGCTATACTGGGTGTCCTGGAAATGGTTCTTGAAAAGGGTAGTAATTAGTACGTATACTTTTTGCGTCGCTGGAAAAATAAATACATTAACATTTTGACTGCCATGTCACCCAAACACGGGTGACGAAGTTACTTGTTACATGCTTAAAAATAAATTTGTACATTAACATATTCGTTGCATTATATTTATTTAAGATCTGGAGAATAGAGAGAGGTTGAAAGGTAATATTTTAGGCATTAAAAATATTCAATTATTAATTCGTTAAATCAGTTACTTTGATTTTGTAGAATTTTTGAAGTTATTGCTTGGGTAGTTAAAGTGTTAAGGGCAGCATCACTGTAGAAATTATTGAAAAATTGAGGTGGCAATGTTGTAAGTAAAAACTTTCGTTGTAAAGCAACCGAGAAATAATTCCAGGACAAAATACGTTAACCGCGGTGTTTGCTCCGTTGAACAAACTTTATTTCGCTAAGATTTATGTCAAACTTTTACTGTAGACATTTTATGCGTAACCGGTCTAACAGCGTTAGCAACGAAGTTAATGGATCGCATAGAAAAGCGTGGAGAATCGTATAAAATTTACTGGGACAACGTGTAACGCGCTGGCGGAACGTCCTTCCCAACAAAGGAAGCAATTTTCGCAGAAAAGTGTCAGCATCTGGGTCAGGGGAACGGCGTGAACAATAATCTGAGGCAACGGGTCAATTACTTAAAAAATTGATTGCCCTCGCGGCGGGGCATTCAATTACCTTAGCAGCTTACGGCGATTACATCGCGGCGAGGATTAGAATCCAGCGAAGGCGTTGCGCTCGCTCGCCGGTACTCTCTTTCCTGGTTGTTAATTTATATTTTCCCCGGCGTCCATTACATCGCATTAAGGCGTGCACGGTAACAGCGCTTTAATATCCGGGACGGGGTAGCGCCGGGGTTTCTAAGCATCGATACAAAAGAAGCCTGTAATCGCTATTGCATAACCGCTCGAGAGAACCTCGGGTTTTCCCGGTGAATTTCACGATTCGCCGTGCCCGCCCCGTTTCCCCGTGGCACCGTTGGTCCGCCGTCGTCCCATTGCACGTCTCGTTACGCCGTCATTGTTGTCGTGAAAGCGAAGATGTTATGATAGGCCGGCCCCGGCCCGTTTTGCGGATTCACGGATAGAATGGGAGAAAAAGAGGGAAACGACTTGGGATCGGCCGAGATGGAACGACAGAGGGATGGAGCGAGAGAGAGAGAGAGAGAGAGAGAAAAGGGGCGGGAAAGAGAGAGAAGAAGAGGCCGCAGAGACACGACCAGCCCCCGAGTCTTCGATCCCTCTTACGGTTATCTGGCCCTGAATGGACGCAAGAGGTAGGAAACAGCGCGTTGCCGTTTTGCTCTTTTCAGAGGGCCCCGGCCGACACTGCGATGACAGGTAGAGTGGCGGAGCAATTGAAATAACAACGGAACGTTAAGAAGGAAGCCGCTGCACCGGCAGAGAGTGAGGAGAGAATGACAGAGAGAAAGAGAGAGAGACACTCAGGGTGTGCCCGACCGAATCCCCCGAAAAGTTTCTTTGAAAAGGATCCGAGCGCGCGCGATGAGACGCGATGCGACGCGACACGAAACGACGCGACCAGCAGAGAAGGCATTCGTCTTCCGTGCCGGATGCGACGAATTGCAAAGCGGCCAGAAAAATTGTCCTTTTGAGAGGCACGTCCCACCGATGCCGCGACAATGCCCTGTGCTCGCCGATGCGTTTTCACCGGCACCCCCGCCAACGATATTATCGTTCCTTCCGTATGAATTAAATGGCCGGGCTCCGCGAAAGCTCGTAAATAATTCAGAGCTACACCGTCGAGGGCCGCGTCGATACTACCCGGCTCCGTAAGCTTTCCGCGGGAAATCTTGAACAGGTACCAAACCGTCTTCTCGTTTTTCTTTCCGCCCTGGCGTTTCTCTTTCTTTTTCCGTCGGTTCCTCCGTGGAATCTCATCTCGGCGAAACGTCGCCGCGACGCGACGTTTACGGGGCCTCGTTCAATATGTAAAGCCGAGGGCTGGAAACACTGCCAAAAATTCGCCGCCCCGTGAATTATTCCTTTGTCCTCGGATAGATGGTTATTGGCAGGTTAGGCGATTAAATTATTGCCGATCGACGCTTAAAAAAGAATTGCAAAAATATCGGCCTACTGCTGTTCACTCGACTAAATTGTTCCAAAGAGAATAACTGGTCTAAATGGCTACTCTGTCTCTCGACGAAACCCGTACGCCATCTTTATTCCGCGCAAAGGTTCGCCATTCGATCGTCGGGTTATTCCTGTTGGAGATATTCAGGCTAATTGCGCCATCTTTGTATACTAAATTCAATTATATTGTGTTTAACACTGAGAATAAATATAATAGGTCACGTAGCGCTTGTTTCTTCTTCTTCCACGAGCGGTTAAATAAGTAAAACGTGTGCGAAGTCTCTATACAAAGTAGTTGTAATTTTTCGTTTTGTTTCTATCTACTGTGCAAATATATCGGAGAAGTTCAACCTCTTTCTATTCTCCGGATCTTAACTAAATATAACATAACGAATATGTTAATGTACAAATTTATTTTTAAACATGGACAAGTAACTTCGTCACCCGTGTATGGATAACATGGCTGTCAAAGTGTTAATGTATTTATTTCTCCAGCGACGCAGAAAGCATATGCGCTAACTACTACCCCTTTCAAGAACCATTTCCAGGGCACCCAGTATTGCTATAAAAATCGTAGAAATATTAACCCTCTATGGGCAGCATTTTTGGTTTTAATCCAAAAAACTTGGGGGAACGAAAAATCAGAAATTATAAACCTATATATTATAAGGTGCAAATATATCGTAGAAGAAATAAATTGAGTTTCTCTGTAAGGCAAAAGGAGACTCAATCTTTTTGTGTGAATGAAAGCATAAACGAACATACTGTTACGGCGGTTGTTCTTATGGATTAGCCATAAGGAAGAATTACTTCATGTTGAACAACCCTTAAGAAAATAATAGAAGAAGATGGTTGTACCAACAGACAATTGAGAGAGTCGAAGATTGGCTGTCAAGCGGATTGGACGGCAAATTGATAGATTTATCCGAATTGTATTCTGTTTGTAAAAAGTCACTAATTGTACAGATATAATTGTAAATGAACGAGATGCCGCGTCGTTCGCCGAACGAGGAGCAGAAACCGCGCAACAATACATCGCTTTATTTCAACAATTCCTACCGCGGCTGTAACAATTTTATCGGGCAGTGTAGCGCGGCGAAACACGGCAAGACGACGGCGCGGATATCGGCGAGGAAAAACAAGAGCCTCGTCTCTTACGGGACGTCCTGTTAAAACAATAGCTCGTATTTCCACGCGTCTCGCCGCGACTCTAATCCCTGATCGCAGAGAGTGCTCTGGCATAAACGCAGGGGTAATGCTCGCAGTCGAACACCTGGTGCCGTCCTTCTGGAGCAAGGAACGCGCTATTCGCGAGGATGGTTGGCGCGGGTCGGAGCGGAATAATCGGCTGGTAGATTCGTGGGACAAACGAAAGGACGGGCGTCTGGTATTCGCGGGAACAAGCCGCCAGGACGAAATCGCTTCCGCCTAAGCGTGGCGGGAGTCATAAGCCCATAAGCGACGAGCCGATGGAAATTGGGCCAATTCTACGCGATAGAAACGCGGGACCGACTGCTGCACGCGCGACCGGAACGCAACCGAAACGCAACCGAAACGTAACCGAAACGCAACGACTCGAGCTCTCGCGGAGCTCGCCCGAGCCAACAGCTGCGGCACCGTGGAGAATTCCGAAACGCAATCAATTTATCAGACGGAAACGCGAACGTGACTAGACTTAAGCATATGGCCGATTTAACGATGTCGGTCCCGGGGAAACTGGATCCACGGCTGCGAGTAGCGCCGGGAGATTATACGCGTTACCCCGGAATATTTTCCGCGATGACACAAAGCCAACCGGCTTGCGACGGGGTTAGGTGCCGGGAATATATTCGATGGGGGTCGAGAGGGGAACGGGGCTGGATTCGTTGAAAGGAGAGAGGAACGAAGCCAATTATGCGCGGCACCAGCGGCGAATTTGTTACGGGGTTGCGTTGCAACCGAACGCGACGACAATGAAGCGACACGACCGCCTGAACGCGGTCAATGGGGAGAGAAATTTTTCGGACAGTCGAGGCCCCGGTCCCGCGATGACTCGCCTTTGTGCCAGGGGTTTTTCGGGTTTCGCCCAGAACCGTCGCGCACCTTCCCTGGCCCCCCTGATTCCACGGCGAGCATGATTCTGCACGTTTCGACCGGACGAAACGCCCCCGTCTACCCTCCCCCCTACCCCTCCCCGCACCTGCCTCTCTTTTCGTCCGTTAATTACTTTCTCGTTTTTGAACGACGCCGCGGCGCCGCCCGCCGATTTTTTCTTTGTCCCTGATTAATGGATACGGTAAATGCTCGCGTCCAACCGGCGCTACGCAAACCCACCCCGGCATCCTACGCGAGATTGACAACCCACGGCGAAATATTCCGAGGGGAGAATCGTAATTTTTTCGAGGCCGTTCAATTTCGGCTGGAAAACGACCGATGGTCTCTCCGCTTTAATGGAAACGCGTGTTATCGAACGCGACATTGTCCGCGGACGATGCAAGTAGCATTGTGCGCCGCTGCGCTGCGATGGCTGCACGACCGGAAGTGCAGGCGGCGCAAGCGGATTATGGAGTTTTGAGGAGGATAACTCGGTTTCGTGTACGAAGGCTCTCGGCCGAAGGCGATCTTGGACGCGTTAATGTGTACGTCGCCGGAGATTAATTTGTTCTTCGCAGATTTGCGAGGGATGAGCTGTTTCTAACAAGATGGCGGAAAGGGGCGGAATTTTGTTGCTGGACGCTTCGGTTTCGAGAAAAATTAATTTATAGATCCGTTAGCTTTCTTGGGCACTGATACTTGCAGTTTCGTTTATCTGTTCATCATTGTGGTCGCTACGTTTCTAATCGTTGCACGTTTTAAATGTATTTTGAAGTTTAACTTAAAGGTTCGTGTAATGCGAATTGTTTTAGACTAAACTGTTCCCATATGTGATACAATTTCAATCGCATTAGCTCCAAGAAAAACGCATCCTCGCGTATGTATTAAACAACGTTTATTGCTAGCCAGAGGATGGACGGGCTGATCGATCATGGTATACGCGTGTTTTTTGTTATCGAATGGAATGATTGTTATTATTGTTTCACTGGCCATTTAATCACCTAAATTATTTATACATTGATTTTACATTGTCCAGGCAGCAGACCGTACCGCGATTACATTTTACCTCAGTCAAACCCGAAATTAGCGAGTATTTTATGCATGTAATTAACTTGTTTATTGTGTCCGCCGCAAGCAGACGCGGACCGAAACATAAATAAAAGTTAAATATTTACCCATTGATTATTATAATTAGCCCTTCGAAAGGCGTTCGGCTGTACGTGCCGCCGGGAGAGTGTGAATGCAACGTGAATTAAACGTGTTTACCGGGCTGGTGTAATAATAATTGCGATTTTTGCTTCGATATCGATCGATCCAAGAGAGCCTTCTATAAAGATGGTTATGCGAAAACGTAGTCGTTCCGACTACCGATTATGGTAAAATACTCTTATCTTCCAGTTTACCCATCGGTAGAAGAACCTCCTTACGAGTCGACGAGGATCACCAAATGAAATTGCACATTCCTTCGCTGCAGATTTTCACACAGTACGAGAAAAGCAATAATCCCTAAACTCCATTCGTAATTCGTCAAATAATTTACTTTAACCCTTTGCACTCCAAGCAATTTTAATTTCTAACTCGAGACATTTCTTCTCCCAAAATAAAAATTTGTTACTATTAATCGTGCGTGCAACACTTCAATTTTTACTGATTTTTAAAATACAAATATTCTAATGTAAAAATTATTTTGGATAATAGTCTGACAATTTTTAGTGTCGCCTCAGAGGAGCCATTGGAGTGCTAACCCTTTGCACT
>CM052087.1:8268019-8297462 GCA_028453745.1 Agapostemon virescens
TCTCAGTGGAAATAACAATATATACCGATCCTATGATAATAAAATAATTTTCTGCAACGTTAAAGATTAAACACGCGGAGCGTGCCCCAAAATGGCGGATCTCTTTGGATGCAATGTTACGTTCTCAGTGGAAATAACAATATATACCGATCCTATGATAATAAAATAATTTTCTGCAACGTTAAAGATTAAACACGCGGAGCGTGCCCCAAAATGGCGGATCTCTTTGGATGCAGTGATTCCAGGGGCCATCTAAAGTAATTTTCTCCTGACGACGAATCCGATTCGTTCCGATGATTCGTGTTTCGTCGATGACTCCTCGACGCAGCTGAGACAGCAATTTTCATAAAGACGAAAGTTACAAGGAGGTTTGATATTTCTGGCGCATCCTGTATCGGTGTTCCAAGGAGAAACGTCCTGAGCAACTGGAAGTCCTGTGGAAGCCGTTGGAGGTGTACTCGAAGAGTTGTTTCAAATAATGTGCACTCCGTGTTACGTTAAATTAGAGTTTTATTTATTCTTCAGCCTCACAGCCATGAAAAAGGACTTGGTTCACGCAATACAATGTCTTATGTCTACGACTAAATTATAGTATTTTACAGCAGTGATATACAACTCACCCTTCCCTTTTTTTATATACAAAGTAACGCGAAATTAGAATACCGTAGCTTACAAATTGAGAGAACAAGATTTTCACACCCTCGTACGCTCCTCGAGAGAAACTTCGTTTTACACTGAAACCACAGATTTCTTGTTTTCGAGTTATCGACATTTTCGCGTAGATATTCGATAAACAAAATTATAGAAAATTTCAATAAGCACGATCTAGTGCTGGGTGGGTTCCAGCGTGAAACGGAAGTGGAACGAAGACGGATCGTGCAACGACGTTCGAGGAGCGCGCGACGGTTAGATTCGCGAATTAACAATGACCAGGTCTATTTTAATATTTCCGTGTAATTCTAAAGTATGTACAAAAAGGACGCTCGAGGCTTTGAAGCGTCGGCGAACGGGCTTTAGAATAGAGTCGCGAAGTATCGCAGTTCGGGCGTGCGGAACAATACTCTCGTTAATTCGACGCGTGATCAATGGAGTCGCCATTAAAACGAATCCTCGGCCGGAAGTCCTAGACGATGGCGGTGCGCGCGTCCCCAGAAATTTCATAACAGTCGTTAGCCCGGTAGCACAGATTTCTATACGCGGAAGCCGGTCGTCCTCCGCGATTTACCAGCCAAAGTAGAATCGGAGACTTGTGCTCGAGATCGTCGCTCGTTATTCATCCATTCATTCGAGCCTCGCGATTCACCTGCCGGCGCGTTACGTTCGGGATGGCAAGAGCAGATCCGCGGGGGTGGAGCACTCTTCCACCCCTTGCTTTCTCTCTTTTTCTCTCTCTCTAACCAGCCGGCGAAAGGGTAGCGGATATCTGCACGCGATCTGCCGCTCGGCTGAAACGTCAAGAGCCCGGAGAGAGGTTCACGCCCGAGCAGAAACACACCGGAAGTGGAGAGGATAGCCGAGCGAGGAGGGGGATGAGATTCTATAGGAATGAAAACCGGGAAAGGGGCGAGCGAGCTTCGTTTCCCATTCCCCGAGTTATCAATTCTCGCGAAAGGATATTGCTTTCTGCGGCGGAACATAATGGAACGTTCGTTAAACTAAATGATTTTAAAAACATCCCCCGACCACTCGCTGATGTTCCCTGATCTCTGGGTCTCTGGGTCGCTTACCGTTTCCCTCCGACAATGTTTCCGGTGGCACGAACTTCAACGTTGCGGATACGAAATTATTAACCCTCGAACGGTGGCCATTTTTATTTCTTTATGTAAGAAGTTTATTTTGGCAGTCAAAGTGTTAATAAAGCGATGAAAAGGTTTATTTTGAAAGTGGCGTAAGTCCCATTGTGAGAGTTTCAAATAGATATGGAAAATAATTATGCAATACAATTTTATGAGATCCCAGCTTTATGTTTAATTATCAAAGTAACAGTTGAATTGTTAATGTGCAATGAATTTGTTTTAAACAACGGAACAGTGCCTGTCCACAGAAAATACGATTTTTAAAAGGCTAAAAAATACTGACGGTGAAAGAGTAAATTAGTTTCAAGTATGTTGGATGAGATTTTTGAGAAGCGATTCATATAAGTTATTCTAAACTTTAATAATATTCAGTTGGTATCACTATACAAAAAACCAAGTCCACTCACAAACCTAAAATATAAGGACTTAATGGATTGATTACATTATATACCACCTGCACACCACAGTTATTTTAAATCCCTCCTGCATACACAAACAGGAGAAGACTGAATAATAATTGATAAAACTCTATTCATTTTAATGTAAAAATTATTTAACAAAGAATGAAAGTTGAATATTTTTTTGATTTTATAACATAAAAGTGTATACATTTATTTTAATTTCAAGGGAAATTTACTTTTGCCTATGGACTTGTGCTTTCTTAAGAATTGAAAACGTCGTTTCATTGATTTTGAAAATGGCGTAAGTAATAGCCATCAAAAACATATTATTTCTTCAATAATGTTAATTATGCTAATTGGGATGATAAATTTGACACCTTTAGAAATCCAAAAACATTATTCCATTATGTTATCTGTTACCCATATTTTTAAATTTAATTCAACGCAAACCCTTCAATATCTCGATTCGAGCATAAATGGACTTAAGCCACTTTCAAAATAAACGGCTCATGCATCGATTTTCTTTTAGTATATTCTTCGCGGTACTTTTCACAATTGCGATTTTAAGTCACGCGATTACGTTGTAACGTTTTCAACTGTTTTCTATTCTTCTTCTGAAAAACCGCGAACAACGGGAAAGCTGTAACAACCGGTAAAATAAATCGCTGTGCAAAGCGTGAAAGGATAGCTAAAATCGAAAATGGTCGCTGAAGGTGTAACGGCAAAGGTGTCGAGCCAAAAGCCGTTGAACGACTTGTCGCAAAAATTACTGTTGATCGGAGAAAACCGCGTCGAAAGCGGAATAAACCTTTCCAAGGACTTCGGATACAATTATAGCACGAGGAAGGGAAGGCATTCGAAAGGATGTAGGTTGAGGCAGACAATGCGGGAGAGAGAGGTTGGCTGGAAAACGGTTTTCGAGCGAGGTCGCGAAGCTAGGAAGACCCGGTGGCCTCGTAAAACACCTTGCTGACAATGAGGGGTCGCGGCGGGGTGGGTTTCGAGGGCTTGCGGAAGTGCATTTCGCCGGGGCCGGCGGACAATGCAACGGCGACGGGACAACGACTGATATGCCAATCTCAGGATGTAATACCGGGCCATGTCGATACGCGGATACGCGTCGTGCCAGCCATCTTCTCTGTCTCGGATCCGCGGTGACGTGCAACTGCTGTCCGGAATGTCGAGAAACGTTTCCCGACGGTCCAAGCGCGAACGCATCATTTTATTGTCTCCGATCGATGCATCGCGCTTCATCGTGCGTTTCACGAATCCCCGAAAAACGCGCTGGAAGATCGAATTCGGTTACGAGAACGGACTCGCGAAGGATCGCTCGATCCACCATTTTGGAAAGGTATAGAATAATGACGCTTCTCTGTCAACATAATAATACTCTTTTCCAAATATTTCTTCCTTTATTTCTCGCTTCAACACGAAGCGCAGTCTTACTCGTTGTATCCGGTTGGTCGAGAAGCATTGTCGGATTTTCGGAGGACAACACCGACAAATTGTGTTTGCGTAATTCGTAAGCGGGCCGTGGACTCTGCGCGTTTATAGTACGATTAGCTCACTTACGAAAGCGTGCATATATTACAAGAATTTACTAGCAATCTTATCGTATTTACAATTTATTAAAATCGTCGAAGGAAGAAGCACTTTTCCGTTTACATCCTTCCGTTTCTTCCAGTCGACGTAGAACACTTTTATTTTGCGTAAAGATCCACGGTCCGCATACTCGTCGGACGCCGTACGGTATATACAATGTAACAATTGTGACATCAACGTTTTAACCCTTTGCACTCGAGTGGCGACTCTGAGGCGCCACGAAAAATTGGAACACTATTATTCGAAACAATTTTAACATCGTTATCTTTATGTCTAAAAAATTGATAAAAATTCAACGGTTGCAAGGACGAATAACAGTAACAAAACCCATATACATAAGGTGAAACAATTCAGGTAGAATGAAAATATCTTAGGTCAGAAGAAACGTTTTGGTTTTCTAGTTAAAACAGTTTCGAGTGCAAAGGGTTAATATCATCCGTTTTCTGTAATGGTCTCTGTCTTCAAGTTCGAAGCAGAGGAAAAATTAGAATGTAGTACAAGCGATAGCGAAGACGTCCAGGAAAGAAGCGAACGAAAGGATGGTTCGAACGACCTCAGCAGGCAGAATCACCGGCTTAATTTGATTAATAACCCCGCTGGCGTCGAGCAAGATACCGCCGCGGTTAATTAACGATATCGAAGTCCCGCTTTTAAGAACCATCCGTTTCTCCCCGAAAATTCCGACAGTGCATCTCGGTCCAGCCTAGCGGCCTCTTCTTGTTTTTCGGTTACGGATCCGTGGTATCTGTACCTGGCCGGCAATTTTTGCCAGGTAACGACGGTGTTTCTACTCGGTGTGTGTGTGAGTGTAATTAAAGCGTTCCGGTGGGGGTCCGGCACCGCACTACGGATCGTAAAGTTTATCGCGCGCAATTTGCGTAATGCGCGTAGAAAATTCTAATGAGCAAGAAGCGCACGGCCGCGCGGTTTCTTTCAATTAATTCTGGAGTGCGGGCCGTTTGACGCCTGTGACTAAATAAATAATCGAGCGTTGAACACGTTCCGCGCCGGCAGAAAAAGGGCCGAGACGTTTCCCGGGCCCCATGGCGAACAGAGAAGGACCGCGAGATTCGAACCAGGAATTAATTAAAAGAGAAACGCGCCGGTCAAACAGTCTCCGTCTCTTCTGCTCGCACACGCGTGTCCACGATCTGACATTCGGACCGCGCGTTATCGCGAGGCGTCGATTTATTCGAAAACGCTGCACAATGGCGGAGATCAACTCCGCCCGACGCTCGCTCAGAGATACACCACGTGCGATTATCGTAATCCGACAAAGAAAAGCCGGGAAACGCCTGACGCGCTCGCCTAACTTCGCGGGTCTGTCTAATTTGACGGCTGCGGGGAAATCGTTCCTCCGCGTTTCAACCACTTCCGGTAGAATCGCCGCTTGGATCCGCGACGGAAGTTTATTTTATTAACCTGTTAACTGGATATGACGAAATATTTCTATTATTATAACTACTACTAGAATGGTCATGACGACATTTTTCGTAATATATTTTGATAATATTAATAAAATATAGTAAAATAATAACATTTGCCGTAATATTTTGAACACATTACATTTTATGTAGTTCTTATTCGAGTAAATCAATTATATAAGTTTACAATTATATATAAACAATAAGTATTAGAAAAAGAGAAAAGTCCCCATTGTGAAACGAGTCGAACAAAAGTTTATTCCCCGGTTAACAGGTTAAGTAAAATAATACAGCGAGCGGTTGAAAAGGTATTCCGGAAGCAATATGCTGGTCGATTCGATAACGCTGTAAATAACGATAGAAATAATGCAACCAAATACTTTGCAGTTTGACGGACAGATTCGGAACATGTCCTACCGTCGTACGAACTAGAATCAATTCTTCTGGCGAAAACTTCGTCGAAAAGTGAGAACGTCCTTTCGAGACGATGTCTAAAACAATTTTCCCGCTGTTTAACACTTTGACTGCCATGTCACCCATATACGGGTGACGAAGTTACTTGTCCATGTTTAAAAATACATTTGTACATTAACATATTCGTTGCATTATATTTAGTTAAGATCTGGAGAGTAGAAAGAGGTTGAAGGGTAACTTTGCGTGGTGCATTTTAAATTTTCAATTATTAATTCGTTAAATAAGTTACTTTGATTTTGTAGAATTTTTGAAGTTATTGTTTGGGCAATTAAAGTGTTAATTCATTCTAGTTCGTACGACAGCCACGAAGACGAAGCTCTACTATCGCAGAGAAGCTTTCGTAGCGTCGATCGACCGGCAAGGATCGAGATCGCGTTCGATGGTAACAAACCTTGTCTCTCCAAGCGCATTCGCTACGACCACTCTGTAACTTCGGGAGAAGTTGACATTCTCGTTCGGACAAAGTTCAGCGCATTCTTCGAGCGTCGTCTAAAAAGCGCAGCAACCTCGGAAATTAGAATATTCAACAGCCGTTACTTTCGAAAAATGCCGTCAGTCGTCAAGCTAGAGAGACCCTTTGAGATTTCGTGCCCGGAACGACCACCCATCGAGGGAGCAAAGGGCTCGCACAAAGATAGAGGGAAAAAGTCGTGGAAGGAAAGAGGGGTTCGGTGGGAAGGGCGGGGGTGAGTCGAGGAGAGGGTAGAGAGCACCGGTACAAATCCTCTTTTAATTTCTAGCGTCCCTCCGGCCCGGGAAAAACGCAAGCAAGGTCGACGGCGAATCCCATTTGTCTTCCAGATTCGGTCCAGCCGTTGTCAGGTACAAATGTAAAGGCCGACGGTAACAGGTACGCGGATCGCAGGTTCTACCTGTTCCCTCGGCAGACGCCTCGAGACTCGAGAACGAACGGAAGAAGGGGGCCAGGCGAGAGACGAAGAACACAGCCCCCTTTTCCCCGTTTCCTGTTTCGTTTTCCCCCGGTTCGGACCTCGCTTTCGGCCGGTGATCTTTCTCCCGCCTCCGTTCTGTCTCTGTTTCTCTCTCTCTCTCTCTCTCTCTCTCTCTCTCTCTCTCTCTCTCTCGTAGAAAGTATGGTTGCGAACGGGGGAGAGAGACCTCCGTGCAATTAGGAGGCGGGACACGTATTCGAGGTTCGAGGACGGCGAAAAGCATTTTTCACCGGTCCGATCCGCCGGGACCGCGCGAAGCCGATTTTTATCCGCGGTTCGCACGCCTCCGTGTCGTCGCATCCGTGTTCCGCTGGAAAACACATAAATACAAGGGAATTATGGGGACCGAATTTGCTCCGGGTACACTTAACAAAATAAATAAAAAATAACGGAAAGTGACGGGTGGGGCGAAAAGTGGGAGGGTGGCGGTGGGTGGCGCGTGTAGGAGGTGGCTGATAGCGGGCCAATCGATGGAAACATTCTTTTTTTTTTCTTTTTTTCCTTTTTTTTTTTTTATTTCTCGTTGCTCCGCTCTCGGCTCCGCTCGACTCGCCCTCCCTGCCGCGCGACTCGTACATCATAGCCGAAATCGAAACTGACAACAAAACCCCACCGCTAGGCGTATGGCGTGTAATAAATCACGGTAAAAAGAGCACGATATCCTTCCTTTCTCCCCTGCGAGAGAACCCTGACGAAACCCTAGCTTCTCCTTTACCGTCTGCCTTTCGAGCTGATCTTACAAAGCGCACCTACGCTCCAACGCCGAGACCAAAACAACTCGGAGACCACCATCCAGCTACTCGACCCTTTTCCGGGCTAGATATCGCCCTCGAAAATATTCAGGACAAGCTGACTCGGATTGCGCGGATTTTTATGCCCTTCCAGCCACTCGGGGAAGCCGAGAACATCTCGCGTCTGCTCTTCGTAAATCAGATGCGAGATTCGCGGTGTTCTTACGCTCCCGGCTACTTTCGGCGGGAAGTGATCGAGGTGTTTTCATAGTTTTCGTTATTAGATCGCGAAATCTACGTTTATTCCGCAGATATATGAAATGCAAGAAAACGTGGACCGAGAAGTCGCATTAAACGGTTTACACAGTCAATTCCACAGGTAATTAAACTACTATTTCGTTTAAAGCTGAAGAAGAGCAAAGATGCACGTTTTTCTGCAAATTCTACGAAGTCTTAATCTCTTCGAGAATAAATGTACATACACATAAATGTACCCTCTTCTCAACTGTGACTTGACTGTTACGCGGGCCCATAGAGGGTTAAAATGTGACCTGAAAGTTACACGGGCCCATAGAGGGTTAAAATGTGACCTGAAAGTTACACGAGCTCATAGAGGGTTAATTATTAAAATAAATTGTTAAAGTCAACATACGTGTACCATATCTTTAAGAAAAATTATAATTTAATGCTCAAACACTTCATTCCAATGTACTCGTGCAGAGAACAGCATTATCCGTCACACATTGCAGTGCTGTATCGTTTACACGTGTAATTCGCGTTGAACGCTGCCGTACAGAGAAATAGCCGCGCGCAAAATTCATCCGTGCCTAAGAGGTTAAATTCCATAGAAAATTGTCTCGTCGTAAGGAGATTCGAATAGCGTCCGACTTGCGTCGAAAAATGTCTGCGGAGAGGTTAATGGAAGAGAAAGTTAACACGTTGAATGCCACGGTCGTTTAAGAATGATTATCATTAAATTTATGACATTGAACGTCGATTTATTATTGTGGAAGTTAACCAGATTGTAGTCTGATTTGAGAGCTTCGTTATTCAGTAACCAACAATTCTCTTTAATTACACTGATCACTTCTATGAATGCAATAAATGAAACTCGTCGGTAGTACACAAAATTCGCTCGGCATTTAACGTGTTAACCGATTCGTTCGAGTAAGACACCGGGCGGTATGTAAATCGCGTACACTCGATTCACGACAAGAATAATTTTCATTCGAGAAAGTTCGACGTTCGTCTGACGATTTTCAGAGAAGCCGCGAACGCGCGCGTCAAGATGCTCGCGGTAGGCAGCCGAGAGTTCCAGGATAGCTTTTGCAAATCAGAGTTTCCCTCTTCGAGGGAGCGTGCCGCGCGACAGCGGCTTTAGCTGCCAGCGAGCTGACAATCTTCCGGTGACAATGGCTCGGCAGTTCCTATTCACGCATTGTTCGACTAATATATTTTTTGCGTAATCCCGTAAGACGGCCGGGATCGAGGGTTATCCGTGGGACACAAGCTGGGCCCGGTATCGGCGCGGCTTATCACAGGCGGATCAGCCGCTAATGGAAACGCCCGTGGCGTGAATGCGTCGGTACCGAGGATAGAAAAAGGGTCCTCCGGGCAACGACACACACGGTCCTGCCCTTTAGGATTCACCCCCGGGTAAACGAGGCGGTGACCACCGCGGAGGAGAACAGCTGAAACTGAAGCTTGTCACGAGAAGTTAACGCGTCGGAGCCGGGTTCTCTTTTCGGAGACACGGTCATTCGATCCGAGGGCCGAAGGGAGCCGCAGGACACGTGGTAGAAGGGGAAGGGACATTGTCGCCGAAATCTGGGGGAACGGAACGATCAATTGACTTTCCTAATTTTCTCGTATCGCCGCGACAAAGCGAGCACCGCGATATTCCGCTCTACGCGAAGGGCGACACCCCTCGATGGATTGTTTTAGAGAATCGATTCACCGGGACGCGATGACTCTTTCCTGCCTAGATGACAGCCGACTGATTGGCGATCGTCCGCTGTTGTCGACGCAGCTCGTAATGGCGGGCTACGTGCTGGGTTAGGGGTAGTTGCGGTCCGCGTTGGAAAGTCGAATTACATGTTAGGTTTTTGGCTAGTCGGTATCGCAATCTTTTTGAACATATGTGGGGATTGCGTGAAACTTGATGAACACCGAACCTTGAGACACCTGATGTTATGAAATAGATACCATGATTAAGTCAAAGCGATTTTCGTAGTCCACGAAATATTCTAAAATGGGCAAAAAGTCAGTTATACGTCTTCAACTGCGATTTATTTTTCTGTTTCAGTGATTGAAACTGATACATAGCTTATAATGGTACGCAACGTGCTGGGTTAGGGGTAGTTCCGGTCCGCAATGGAAAATTCGAATTTCAATTTAGTTTTTGGTAAGTCGGTATTGCAATCTTTTTAAACCTGTTTGAGGATTGTGCGAAACTTGATGAACATCGAACCTTGAGACAGTTGACGTTATGAAATAGATACCATGATTAAATTGAAGCAATCTTAGTAGTCCACGAAATATTCTAAAATGGGCGAAAAGTCAGTTCTACGTCTTCAACTGCGATTTATTTTTCTGTTTCAGTGATTGAAACTGATACGTAGCTCATAATAGTAGGCAACGTGCTGGGTTAGGGGTAGTTCCGGTCCGCATTGAAAAATTCGAATTTCAAGTTGGTTTTTGGTAAGTCAGTATTGTAATCTTTTTGAATCCATTTGGGGACTGCGCGAAACTTGATGAACACCGGGCCTTGAGACACCTGTCGCTATGAGGTAAATACCGTGATTAAATTGAAGCAATTTTCGTAGTCCACAAAATATTCTAAAATGGACGAAAAGTTTGTTCTACATCTCCAACTGCAATTTATTTCACCGTTTCAGTGATTAAAACTCCTACGTAGATAATAATATCTGTGAAGATGAAGAAAATGTATATCTAGCATGTTTTCCTTGGGAAAATTTTTCTCTGTGTCTTCCAATGGCTGTAAATCGACAGCAATGAAATAGAATTTTCAATTCTTGTTGTAGGAAACTTAACGACATATCTTTCTATTAGACATTATTCAGAACGTTCATCGTGACTTGATGTTATAACGCAAGTCATTTTCATACATTTACACTGATGAATGGAAAGAATCGTTGGAATTATAGCGAATGATTAGATATAACTATAATATTTCTGTAATTGTCAGTTTCAATATTCAATATATTCTGTATTCAATATATAAAAGATTTACTAATTCCATGCAAAGTTCTAAACGTAATAGAAAATTTCTAAACCGAAACTCTCCACGATTCTCGTACTCTCCTCAAGAACATGACGCAGAAAATCTCTTTCCACTCATTTTCATTTTACTGTCTAAATCAATGGATTCCATACCCACTGTATACACAAGTTCCTGTTCAACTTTCAACGTATGCATCCACCACTCGCCTGTATTCCTAGATCTACCGCGAACAACATGCTCTCACTACAATTCATCTACGACTAACTTTCCATCCCTGATTGACTGTATTTGAAAGCAGCTAATGCAAGAGCTAAGAATGCAACAATTTCCCCAAACAGCACCGAAGGCTGCACAATAACCGAGCAATACTACCAGAGGGTATAAAATTGCAGAATTTCCCCGGAGAAACGCAGCGGGCGGGGTTGGGGGGTGTGTGCAAAGGGGATTTAACAGAAGGTGTTCGATCCGCGAGTCTCGTCAGTGGCGTCTATTTAATAACCGTGTAACGGCATCGCGAGAAAAAGATATAAACGAAAGGAAGCGTCCTGGTATAATACAGATCAGCCCTGTTATCGCGTAACGCGCTCGTCGACGGTGGTTGAAAGGCGTCGAGGCGCCGAATCGAGGCCACGTTAACATTAGACGGCGTTGAATAGGTTGTCGTGCAAACGCGTCGCGGGTGCTTCCATTGAATTAAGAACGACAACGACAGAGGCAGGCCTGCGATAATCGATGAAAGGTAACGCGTCGGCCGGGCCCGCGCGCGCGTCTCGTCCGCTTCGGATGCACGCGCGGCCGATGCAATTGCGACGCGATATTCCTTTACGGGCTGGCAGGGAGCCATCCGATAAAAGCGACTTAATTGGTAAGTGGGTGAGAATTGTCGCGTACGTGGGGCGATTCCCGATCGATAGAGTTTTCAAATTTAACGGGGACAACGGGAATGGGACCCCTCTCTCTCTCGAGGGTACCCTGACAAATTTCAAACGTCGGCCATAGTCCGGGCCCACGTCGGCCTTTCAGATACACTTTCGGACCGTCCATATGTTCCCGCAAAACCCGCCCGTCGAAGATGACCCCATTCACGGTCGCGAATCACAATGGCGCGAAATGCGCTGCCGTTGAATCCGGGCTTGTAGGTCGAGGCGAGGCCCGCCGTTCAATGGCCAGGCACAGTAGTCTCGTTAGTTTGTCACGCGGAAATGATATAGAATTTCGGACCGTCGATATCACCGAGAAACGCGACGTTCAAAGACACCCGGCTTCGGTTTTACGAACCGATCGAACCGTTTAACCCATTCACTGCCAACTACGAGATATCTCGTAGCAAGCGTCTGTACCATAACTGCCGGCTACGAGATATCTCGTAGTGGGTGCTGCAAGTTTAGATTGGCTACAAATGGCTATTTGAGTTAGGAATGAAAAATGTATATAGTGTAGAAAACATATTGATTATCAATTTTTATTATTAACCCTTTGCACTCGAAGCAATTCTACTCCAAAATCGAAACAATATTTCTCTCTATAATAGTTCCATTGTAGATAGTTCATTTCCTTTCGTTCATATAGAATTAATTACTACGACTCTAACATAAAACATTAACATTCTTATTGATTTCTCAACTGCAAACCTAGCGACGTAAAAATTGTTTGAATAATAGTATGGCAAGTTTTAGTGTCGCCTTAGAGGCGGCATTCGAGTGCAAAGGGTTAACCCTTTCGCGACGGTACACCTGTAACATTCTTCGCTACTTTTCGCAACAGTGCGACTGACCATACTTTGTCGTCGTTCGCGAAAGCGCAAGTGAACCATACTTCGCCACCAATGCATTTATAGTTTTATTTTGAGTTCGCTATTGAAATAAAATAATAATATAATTATGATTTTAATAGTATTTATTCCATATTATTTTTTAATAATCTTTTATAATAAGTGACTGCCGTATATACACGGCACCCGTCGCGAAAGGGTTAAAATTATTATTAAAACTATATATTAAATTAATTATATTAAAATGAAACCGTGGCACCCAGGACAAGACGCGCTATATTTACGTGGCAGTCAATGGGTTAAGCACCGTCGTAAACCCGCTAGAACCCGATGGCCGATCGAGCGGGTCTTACTCGAAGAACGACCGCGGGTCTCCAAGTTAACGCGATGGCGATTCGGTATTGCAAAATAGTCGGTCGTTGGATCGTTCTACGTACGAACGCTCTCGTAGGAGACCGATCGCGTTAGGAAACGACTCCGATCATTGCCAGCGTGTGCGGCGAAAGATCGAACCGCGGACATCGATTCCCGGCGAAACCAGCTGCAAAAGAGTACCCGAATCGAACAGGGACTAAAGGGGAATCCGATTTATCGCTATAAAGTTATGCCCGATCGTCGGGCTTGCCTGCGATTCGATGCCGGCACTGAAACCCTACTTTTCGGCTATCCCGAAAGAAGGAACATCCCGAAGCGACGTTTCCAGCGTTTGATGAAACCGCGCGAAATATTAAATGCATCTTTCTAGCGGACTCTGCGTCGACTGGGTAAAAACAGTCCTTAATATTTGAAACGCGAGCTCCATTTTGTTGTACACGTAATAATTGTTCCTCCGCGAAATCGCGAATAAAACAGCGATAATATACTTTCTCAAATATTCTCGTCCAGCGTTCATTTATAAAAGTATTATAAATTACATGCAGAAACGAGCGAGAAGTAGTTTCACCGATAATTTCATTCGTTTCGACCTAGCAGCGACGAATCTATTAACCCCTTTGCCCTACAACAACGAGTCAAACTCGTGATCAAGATTTCGAACAGAATCTTCTAAACATGTATTTCCTTAATTTTCTTTAACACTTTGACTGCCATGTCACCCATATATGAGTGACAGAATTGTTTGTCCATGTTTAACTCTTTGCACTCAAAGCAATTCCACTCCAAAATACAAGCAATATATTTATCTATAAAAGCTCCACTGTAGATAGTTCTTTTCCTTTCGTTCATACGAAATTAATTACTAAGACTCGTACTTAGAATTTTAACATTTTTATCAATTTCTCAACTGCAAACCTATCGACGTGAAAGTTGTTTATATAATGGTATGGCAAGTTTTAGTGTCGCCTTAGAGGAGCCATTGGAGTGCTAACTCTTTGCACTCGAAGCAATTCCACTCCAAAATACAAGCAATATATTTATCTATAAAAGCTCCACTGTAGATAGTTCTTTTCCTTTCGTTCATACGAAATTAATTACTAAGACTCGTACTTAGAATTTTAACATTTTTATCAATTTCTCAACTGCAAACCTATCGACGTGAAAGTTGTTTAAATAATGGTATGGCAAGTTTTAGTGTCGCCTTAGAGGCACCATTCGAGTGCAAAGGGTTAAAAATAAATTTAGACATTAATATATTCATTGCACTAAATTTAGTTGAGATCTGAATAATACAAAAAGGTTGAAGGAGAACTTCGTTCTGTACATTTTAAGTATTCAATTGTAGCTTCGCTGAATAAATTACTTTGATTTTATGGGATTTTTGTCGTCGTTGGTTGGCCAGTTAAAGTGTTAAACGGAAATAACATTTTATTTAATCGTTGATCGTGTACGGTTATTGGAGAATAGCTAGGCACGCGGCAACTACAAATTTGTATGTTCTTTTTGTCTTTTCGCGGAGGCCAAAGAAAATCTAGTAACCATTATTGTAAAATAAGTCGTAGGCCAATTTCTACCATGTCCGTTACAGTTCCAGATTCGAAAAGTTGCAATCCGCGATGCGTACCGTAATCTAAAAAATTTTTCTACCACATAATTCAGCCAACTAACGTTTCTAACTTCTCGCAGAAACCGGGAGACGTTTAACTCGCCTCGGGGAAAAGTTTCAACGTTTTAAAGAGACGCATCGCAGGCTGGCTTCAGGCTGCCGCAGAAGTTTCATCAAGATCCGCAACGTCACTCGGGGACGATCCCTTGTTAGACTGTCCGGCGAACAGACGGTTCGGAGAGACCGAGTAAAAGGCAAAGAAGCGCCAAAACGGCGATCGAATAACGTCTCTTACCTAAATAATGGCAGTTCTACGTCCATTGATGCTGCGCCGGGGGCGGCGGCGGCGGCGGCAACGGCAGCGGTCTCTCGAAGACAGGGATGGGGGACACGTCCGGCATGGCGAACCTTAACTTCTGCCAAAACAACTTGTCCCCCCACACCAGCACGGTGTGCGAGGAGATCCTCTTTTTGAGATCGGCGTCGAGATCCCGGGGGCACACACCGCCCACCAGGAGCAGGATCACCGATCGGCCCTTCCCTTTCAGAGCGTCCCTGAGCGCCGCTTTAAACTCGAACCTGGCCCACTCGCCGTGCAGAAAGTTCTTCGAGAGTACGAGGATGGTGCGTCTGGAGGAGTCCGCGGCTTCCGTGACCGCGTCCGCGACGTTGCTGCCGGCCCCGAGATCTCGATAATGCAGACAAAGTCGATACGAGGTCTCGAGATTCGGCACGAGTATGGTCGAGACGAATGCCTCGTCGACCGCCGAGTAGGAGATGTAGGCGTCGAACGGTTTCTCCTGGTCCTCGAACGCGGCCGTCTTGTAGCAGGCCCTTAGGCCGCATCTGCTCGCCGCCCATGTCCTAAGGGCTCGCCGATGTTTGAACGCGCCGCACACCAGCGCCACCATCGCGAAAATCAGCACCGCGGTGGCCAGCAGCAGCGGCAGATAAGCCTCGAGCGGCCGCGTCTCGATCAGTTCGTCGTGGTCGGTTAAAGCCGCGCAATTTACGAGCGAGCCGTTCGCCGGCGAGCCGATAGGCATGCCGAGGGAACAGGTGACGGTTTTCCAGTCGCTGATCTTCGCCCGGTTGCGGGACATCCACTCGCGCACCCGCTCCAGGTACGAGCACTCGCAGCTCCAGGGGTTGCTCGACAAACCGATGTCGACCAGGTACGGGTTCTGTCCTAACTGCCACACGGCGAACGTTCCAAGCCGGTTGTTCTCCAGTCTTAACACTTCCAGCTGACGCAGCGGGAGGAACGTGCCGTTGTCGATGTACGTCAGTAGATTGTTCTGCAGGTAGAGCTCCTTCAAGTTCTCCAAAGGCATCAGCTCGACGCCGTTCAGCACGCTGATCTTATTGTTCTCGAGATGAAGCACCAGCAGTCGTTTCAATCCGCTGAACGTGTGATTGCGGATCGCGATGATGTTGCTGTCGTTCGCGTATAAAATCTGCAGATTCTTGCGGCCGATGAACGAGTGGGAGTTCAACTCGCCGAAATTGTTGCCGTCCAGATAGACCTCGGTCGCGTCCATGGGTAATCGTCCGGGGAGAATCTTGTAGCCGGAGCTCGAGCAATCGACCACGTTCGCCGACCAGGATTGATCGTGGTAGCAGGTACAGTTGGTCGGACAGGTCATCTCGCAGTCGCAGGCGTCGAAGTCGCAGCAATGACAGAGCGCGAAGCAGTGGGCCTTGTACGTGCAGAGAAACTGCGAGGATTTCGCCTCGAGCAACGGTATGAACGATTTGTGACGGTCGTACGGTAGTCGACAGTAGACCGATTCCAGGTCCATCACCCTCGGGTGTTGTCGCAGGGACAACGAGTTGATGCGTTGCAGCCACTCGGTGGTGCACTCGCAGATGAACGGGTTGCCGCCGATGTAAAATTCCGGCAGTTGCCTGGTGGTCGGCACTTGGGTCAGCTGGAACGCGGACAGGTTCATCTTGACGATCTGATTCGCGTACAGGTCCACCCTGGTCAGGTTCTTCTTGTCGAGGAAGGTCTGCGGCTCGACGGTCTGTATCAGATTGTCGTTGACGAACAGAAGCTCGATCGAGTCCGGTATCGATCGCGAATGGATCCTCGTTAGCCGGTTGAACGACACGTCGAGCGTCTGCAATCTCATGGCCTGCGGCGCTACGCCGAGATCCATAATCAGATTTTTATGCAGATCCATCCACTGCAATTTCTCCGGCAGGAAATTGTAATCGAAATGGACGATCATATTGTCGGACATGTTCAGCCAGAGGAGACCGGGCGCGCTCGCGAATATACCGGACATGTCCTGCAACAGATTCGAGTCGAATCGGATCGCCTGCAAGGCCGGATTCGCCGCGAAAACCGAGTCCTCGACCGTCTCGATCTTGTTCCGTGCCAAATTCAAGATCTGCAGCGCCGGCAGCTCCGCGAAATCTTCGCTAGTCACGTTCGTGATCTCGTTCCCGATCATCCTTAATCCGTAGAGGCTCGACATGCCGCGGAAACCCGGTCGGTTAAGGCTTCTGATCTGATTCTCGCCGAGGTCCAGCGTCCGCAGCATCGTCATATCTTTGAGGGCGACCGGTATGCTGTCCAGATTGTTCCCAGACAGATTCAGGTCCTGCATACTGGAACAATTCCGAAAGGCATCCGGATGGATTCCTTCGAGTTGATTAGAGTCCAGCGAAAGGAGGGAGAGCGCGAACAGACCGTTCAGGGAGTACGCGTCCAGGTAAGTTAATCGATTGTACGCTAAATCTAGCGTGTGCAGATTACTCATCGGGGCGAACGTGTCCGCCGGTATCGTCTCGATCTCGTTGTACTGGAGGTTCAGTATCTGCAGGGTGTACAGGTCTTTGAAGAGGGCCGGGTCCAGTTTGCTGATCCGATTATGGGACAGGTTCAAAAGGACCAGCCGAATCAGCCCGGAAAACGTCGCGGAGTTCAGCCAGGAGCTGGTCAACGCGTTCTTCGACAGGTCCAGAGCGACCAGCTGGTTCATGTCGGCCACGAGCCCGGGCGACAGCACGCTGATCGAATTGTTCTGCAGCCGTAGCTCCTTCAACGATTTCGCCGCGTCGCGGAACATTTCCGTCGGCAGCGCGACGATCCTGTTCCCGGACAGATCGAACGTCTCCAAAGAACGCAGACCGTGAAGGGCCTCGTCCGCCACCATCGAGATCGCGTTGCTCGACAGGTTCAACACCCTCAGCCGTTTCAACGACGAGAACCCGTAAGCGGGTAGCACCGAGATCTGATTGTTCGACACGTCCAACGATTGCACGTCCAACGAGCAAGGAAACGGGGCCGTGGTGGACTCCGGTTGTCGTCTAGGATGCTTCTCCTGGATGTCCCTGAAGCCAAGCTCGGATATGTCCTTCAGCATGTTCCACGAGACGTTCAGCGTCAGCAGATTCGACAGCGGGCAGAACAAGTGTTCCGGTATCTGCCAAATGTTGTTCCACGAGAGATCGATCTTCTCGATCTGCGGCACCGCGTCGAACGCGCTGCTTTCCAGCTCCAGACTGTACTTGCTCTTCCGCCCGTTCAAGCTACGCACGGTCAAGTTGCGAAGGTCCCGCAGGCCGTTCAACACTTTCGCCGGCCAGTGGACCAGCTTGCAGCCGGTCAACCTGAGAGATCTCAGTCGCCAGAGTTGCACGAACCCGTCGACGTTCAACACGCCCGCCTCCAGGGCCTCGGTGTCCTCGCAAACCACGTTCACCGAGGTCACGTACTCGCTGGTCGCCTGGGAGAAGTTCGTCCTGAGACTACCGCCGCCCACGTACCGGTGCACGCAGGTGACCGCGCCATCCTGCCGCGAGTCCCACGAACAGTTCTCCGGCAGGTCGAGCCTCGGCGGCAGCTCACTGGTTACCGCGAGCACGTGGCACACCGGGATCAGCAGACTGTAGAGACAGTAGTAGCAGGCCAAAGACAGTGACAGCGACAACACCGATCCACCGCGGTGCCCGACCACGGGACCGAACGGGCCGCGCATCTTTTAGCGTACTCGCTGGTGCCTTCTTCTTCCCTCGGCCGCGCACCTACCGACCATCACACAGGACCACCCCCGAGCGCCGCTCGAATCACTAACGCACGCTGTCGTCGCACGTATACGCCCTCCAATATTTACTCCGACCGACTGTCATGTGTGGCCCTCGGTGCAATCGATACGCGAAACTTACTACGACACCTGTCCCCCGCTAAGATCCGACCATCCGGTAAGATCGAGATTTCCGCCGGCTACGGGCACCCCCGAAAGACAAACCACCCCTTATTCCGCGATTGCAACCGGCGAGCGACACTTGGAGAGGTTTCACACTTGCACACGGGGCCCGGGGTTCGGGACACTCTTACGGGACTTTATTTACGGAATTCCAATTTAAGAAAGATTGTTCTCTAGACGGAGATCTGATTCCCTTATGCCATTTTATAGATCCTCGAATTCGGTAATCCAGAAAAGTTATTCCGTTAAAATGTTACGGTGAGGGAATCCTACCGAGGATCGAAATCCTTCCGGATAGAGAGAAGAATGGTTCGATGTGTCCAATGCACAGTTTATTATCCGCGAAGTCGATGGACACTGTCCGACGATCGCTGTGTATGTTCACCGAAATCCCATCGCCGGAGTGCTACGGGAGAAAGCTCGACACCGTTCGTTGGAGCAAACGAGAGAGAAGATTGAACCCGTAGAACAGCGACCGGCAGGAGATACGAAACCGAGAACACCGTAGCACTCGGTACGGCGGCCACCGCGCAACTGACGCTTCGGATCTCCTCAGCATCTAACTCGACGCTGCGTCCACCAATCGTTCCTTCCCCCACCAACGGCGGCAGCACCGACACAGAGAGACACCGACACACCGTCGTAGTCACCGATACAGACACGGACGGAAAAGGGACATACACGCGCGCAACGCAGCAAGGACCGGCATCCTACCACGTCGAGCACGCGCCCATCGTCGTGGCCCTCTCCCATGGTGGAAGGAAGACGGCATACGGTCCCTCCGAGAACCCTTTTACTCGTCCTTCTCACGCCGACTGCGAAATCGCGCGCTCTACAACGTCGCCGCTATCTTCCGAAAGATAGTCTCGCTGAGGGAAATTGTGTTAGGATTTTCTACTTCGATGATTTTGATTGTTATGCCACCTATGGTGCACGCGTTTGTTCGAGTTTAAATAGAGATCTTGGTGCTAATTCGTTTGTTGGACCGAATCTGTTCAGCGAGAAGGTGAAGTGGAAGTAGAAGATGTAGGAAGGGTTGTGGATGTTGAAGTTTTATTTTATTTGTTAAGTTACTTTGATTTGGAGGTTGCTTGTTTCGCAGATGAAGTGTTCATTTACAGTCGAAATGATTGATGACATTTTTGCCTGGATGATAGAATTGAATGTTTGGTCTAATTTCAGAGGTTTCGTCGCATCTGGACACTGTGTCATTCGTCCTGTTTTAATCATCGATATTTGTGCTAATTTGCTTGTTGTACCAAATTTGTTCAGCGAGAAGATGAAGTGGAAGTAGAAGATGTAGGAACGCTCGTTGAAGTTCAAGTTTCATTTCATTCAATTAATTAATTTTGACTTCGAGGTTGCTTGTTTCGCAGACGAAGCGTTAATTTCCAGTCGAGATGATCGATGACACTTTTTTCCTGGATGTATTATATCGAACGATGGGATTAAATGATTGGTCTAATTTCAGAGATTTCGTCGCATCTGAACACTTTGTATCGAAAAATGCTTTATGGTATATACACAATCATTTATCCGGTTTTAATCATCGATCTTGGTGCTAATTTGTTCGTTAGACCAAATCTCTTCGGCGAGAAGATGAAGTGGAAGTAGAAGATGTACGAACGCTCGTTGAAGTTCAAGTTTCATTTCATTCGATAAATTAATTTTCACTTCGAGGTTGCTTGTTTCGCAGACAGAGCGTTAATTTCCAGTCGAACGATAAGATTGAATGTTTAGTCTAATTTCAGAGGTTTCAAATTTTGTTAATTCATACATATATTAACAACCTCAAAAGTTCCGTACAATCATTGCAATTTATTTAACAAAGTAACAATTAAAAGCTTAAAATGTACGATACAGAGTAGTTTGGTGCAACGAATATATAAACAAACAAATTTATTTTAAAATATGAATAAATAATTCTGTCACCTTTTTGCGAATAAAATGGCGGTCAAAGTTTTAACTGAAATTTTCATAGAAACAAAATTGTTAAAGCAAAAGAGAATCTAATCGCTGCAGCTATAAAGAAAGCAATGCTGCAAAGAATTAACCTTTAGCACTCCAATGGCTCCTCTGAAGGGACATTCAAAATAGGCAGATTATTATTCAAAACAATTTTTACATTACAATGCATTTAAGAAGTTAGTAAAAAGTGAAGAGTTGCACACACGATTAATAATAACAAATTTGATATGCACGAAAGGAAATGAACCACGTACAATGGAATTATTCTAGGACAAAACAATGTCTCGAATTAGGAATTAAAATTGCTCGGAGAGCAAAGGGTTAATAGGATTTTGAAAATGATTTTATG
Organism: Agapostemon virescens; assembly: GCA_028453745.1. NCBI lineage: Eukaryota > Metazoa > Arthropoda > Insecta > Hymenoptera > Halictidae > Agapostemon > Agapostemon virescens. The sequence continues at coordinate 8,288,931 of CM052087.1, forward strand.
CAATTCCATAATGCGAGAGACCAAAGAGTTCCCCAAAAGATCGAGTCCACGAGACGTCATTCCTGGTGGTTTTCTTTTTTTAAAAAAAGACCACTGCATTTTCTTGTCTCGTTGCTTAAATTTTTAGTTTCGTGCAAGCTGCACGTACTATTCGAAACGCAGTGCATCGCCTCGTATATACGCGACGCCAGAAACAGACAATTCTGCTATCTTTACCCCTTCCTCGTCCTTTTATCTTCCTCGCCAAGTTTCCCTTGTTTTCGAATCCGAGAGCAGCCGGTGCTTTCCCTCCACGATCCTGGATTTTTGAACGTTTTATCTTGGTTAAGCGACTCGAAGTCAAGCATGTTCTTTCTAATCAAGCAAACGTTTGTTCGCAAAGAAAAGCGACTTTGCTTCACTCGCGAGTCCTTATCCGTAGCAAGAAAATACTATTCACGCTGGACTTTTCTCATGTTTCCGTACTTTCACTTCTTGTTCTCTCTTTGTTTTATTTAATTGTAGGGTCCGAGAACGTTCGAGTCTTCTCTCGACGATTCTCGTTTTTGGAGGGTTTTGTCTCGGCGAAGCGATTTTAAGACAAGTATCTTCTTTTCAATCGAGTGCAGTGTCCCTTCAGAAGGAGCAAGGAAACTGTGCCCAGGTGTTTCTTCATTTTACCCGAATCACAGGTGTTTTTCTGTCTGTAGGGAAATTCTATCGACAATGGACGCTTCTTTTAGTTTGCCCCCTCGGTTTCTTTTTGTTTCTCTTCGTACGCTTCCTTTTCTTCTTTTTGGATCGAAAAACATCTGGGTCTTTTCTCGAGAGATCTTGGTTTTTCGAATATTTTCTCTTGGTTTATGTAACTTGCGAACGACCCTAAGGCAAGAATAACTTTCCTTATCCAATGCAGAAATCATTAGGATGCGAGGAGACCCATTGTTAGACATTCGCGTCTTACGTGCATATACGTCGCAGATGTATTATAGAAAATGCTTCAGTCCCTTTATACAAATAATATAATAAATAATACGTCCCTTTCATTCTTCAGATTCTCCTTATGTCATTCTATTCTCGACTCCAGGAAACCCGAGTCTTCGATTCGCGTCTACCAACGTGCTTCAGGTTTTTCGAAAATTTTATTTAAATTCAAGTAGCTTCTATTTTCTAAATTCCTTAATCAATGCGATATCTCTTCAGGAAATAGAAGCACTCGAAAGTTACTTTATTCTTTCCGTTTCTTTTTTTTTAATATTTTATGTCCGTTATTCTCAAATGCAAAGTCCTTTGGGATTTTCGTCTGTGCTTCACGGCATGGCAGAACTTTTTGAAAAATGGTTTGCCTATAGTTAGACGCTTTGACTTGGCAAAACTGTATCCCATAGACGGCAAACTTTATAGTTGCACGCGTGATCGGCTTTTTTACTTCTCATTTTTTGGTTTCCGTCACGGGCAAAGGAATGAGAGTGGTAGCATCTTCTATAAATCGTATAAAAAAGAACATTTTCTTCCGTTTTCTATAACCTTTACGACGACGAAGGCGTTAATAGCAAAGAAAAGCTAAAGGGTGTCCCAAAATTAATGCAAGGTTCGAATTAAATAGAAAACACAATTTTTAGTCTTTAGATTGTTATTGTTTCATTGAATCATAAAGTACATAGGATAGGGTTATTTATGGAATAACACATCTGGCACATACGCACTCTTTTGTCGAAATTTTTCATGACCTTTCTGCATAATTGTGGCTGGATTTCGTTGATACAGCATTTAATTTCCTCTTGTAATGCACGGGTGGTTGTGGGCTTGTTGACACAGACATTTGACTTCAAATAACCCCATAAGAAGAAATCTAATGGTGTTAAATCAAACGATCTAGGGGGCCAATTCTGATCACAGAAACGAGAGAGTACACGTCCAGAAAATGTCTCATGCAGTAATTGAATTGTTTCACTGGCTGTATGGCATGTGGCACCGTCTTGTTAAAACCACATATTGGCCACATCAATAGCATCCAATTTCGGCAGAAAGAACTGTGTTATCGTGTCGCGATATCGAGCACCAGTAACAGTTACTGCTTGACCAGCCTCATTTTCAAAAAAGTATGGTCCAATGATGCCTCCAATTTTTCAATTAATCTTTTCACAGTTGACGAGGTTAAAACACTATTTTGACCATATGTTGTTTAAAATTCTGTATGAAACGTCCATTATTTTTTAAATATTGTTCAATAATGAAAACACGTTGTTGTATCGTATAACGCTCCATTTTTAGTAACTCTAGACTCTCAGCTGTCAAATTGTTCTTTTTTCAGGGTTGCCATCGATTTACTGCAAAAATGGCGGCAAATTTAAATCTTGTGTTAATTTTGGGACACCCTTTATTACAGCGCATTCGAAACTTCTCTACATTACAAAGTGACAAATTTAAACGAATCGTATTAACCGCATCCACAGTCCGGTTTTAATCGACTCTTGTAAAATCCCTTACCGAACTTTACGGTCACGATTATCTGCAACACTAATCTTCGAAATAAATTCCTTATCGTCTCCGGTATCGATACCACGCGCAGCCGCGAGCGATGTCATAATAGATACCGCGGGATGACGTCACGCGTAAAGAGTATATCGAAAATTGCGGAAAAATCGTGTTTCCTATGAAAACAGCATTTCCGAGAGGATTCAGATTAAACTTTACAAACACCGGTATAGTTTCGGTATAGAAAATAATGTGAAACATGCGCGGGACATTTCGTTGGACGATTTTTATGCTGGATTTGAACTTGACGTCGCAATCGACGACTGTGCTGTGATCTCCGGAACGAATACGGAGCATCGCGATATTAAAAGTATTGCCTCGGCGTTCGAGAAAACCGGGATCGATACAGTTTAAAAAGATCGCTCGTCGTACCGTGAAAATATTTATCGTGACCGAGTTACATGCAAATGCCCGCGGAGGGTGTGCCCGCGCTTACAAAAATCGTCTAACAACATCATCGACGCCATTAGGCAACGGTGATCCGTATAATCGGTTTACGATGATTCCGCTTGTCGAGAGGCGGAATTCTAAAGTATCGAATGACGAAGCGTTTTCTCACCATTGTGCCACGATTTATTGGCCGACCCGTGCACGCCGTAATAGCGAGAATAACAATAAAAAATGATTGCGAGCAGCAGATAGTCGTAACAAATCTGTCGACGAAAAACAGTTTGCGCATTGCGTTATCGTGTTCGATGGGATTCCCAGTTTTACTTTTTCATTTCTGCTTTCGGATTAGAAGTAACAGCTTTCGAGACTTTCCCGTACCGCTACGGTAACAACCGTTTTGTATTTTTCTGCGCAAACGCGATTTTCAATGCCGATACAATCCTCGCTTTGGCTTTCCGCTCCTCGTTTCTACATACGCGATATCGACGTCTGCGCTCGGAGCTTCCACTACGAATACTAAATTTATTAAATGCTAACAATGTAACAACGGCAATAATACTGTTGCGAAGGCTTCTGGCAATAATATTGTTACTAATATTTAAACAACTCTTTATTTTCGGACTGTCGTATTTCTTTTTGTTAAAAACTACCCCGTTGTCCAGATACCACAATATCGATGGCCAACTTCTCTCGATCTCCGCAATCGACAGCAATCGACTCGATATTCCATCGAGATCGTTTCATCTGGATCTCCGCAATTGACAGTTCCCATCGTAACAACACAAATAATCACTGGACCGTGATTACGGAGTCTGATTACCAGGTGTCCCGGAAATTTATCTTCGTCTCGTTCGACTGAAACTCTTCGTTACCGTAGTTCACCCGCGTGTAGGTTGTAATTCACGGCTGGGAACAAACGTTTTAAAAATGTATTAAAATCCAGGTTAATTGCGATCGTTCGGAAGCGGGGCCGCGAACTCGCAAAATCGAACGAGCTCTCCGCCGAGTCGTACGTAACGCGGATTCGCGTTGCAACACCGAAATGTGCAAGAAAAATGCAAAATGTAAAGCTGCAGCGGTGTTTGCGCCTCCCCGCCTGCCATGGGCGGAACGGTATCGCGAATCTCGAGGGAATCGGCGCGTACGCGCTTTCATTTCCGCGCGATCCAAATGTGTCCGATGCAGCCGTCGAAACAAAGGAGGCGATGCATCGGCCGTGCGCGAGAATGCAGCACGATATAAAGAGAACGATGCGTCCGCGAGTGCAGAAATAGAGTTCCGCGGCGTGGCCGGGAGCCGGTCGAAGGACAGGGTCGCTCATAAGAGGCAAAACGGAGGAACGGCGAGAAACGCTCGGCAATCGGGAATCGCGACGGGGAGATAGGATCTTCTTCTGGTTCTTCTGGTTCTCCGAGAGGATCGGGGTGGTCGTGGCCAAGCCAGTAGAATAAGATTTCATCGTGTTGGACGAGGGTGGCCGTCTACGTCGAGGTGTTAGGTGTCCCGACGATCTTCTCGGCTCACGCAACATCGCTCGGCCCTCGCAACTCTTTCGACCGCACGTGAAGATGGAAACCGGCTACGTGCGGCCGTTTTCCGCGGTGTTTTACCCTTTTTAAACGGACAGGTGTCTGCGCGAGACGTGAAATAGGTAAGGCACACCTGGGGTCTTTAGCCTCTCCGTGTTTCTACGGAAGATGCTACGGTGCTTGTGATATGTTGATCAGAGACCGTGATATTTGTGTCGGAAAGGTCCACAGGCTATTTTACTGTTCGACAGACTTGGTAGATTGCGATTCCCGCTGGAAATAACCTGTGTGTTATTTTGTTGCGTTTCGCAACACCGTTGTGCATCGTGGAAAATGTTTTTCCGATCGTTTTGTTGTACGATAGCGTCGCTAATAAAGAGTGCCCCAAAAATTAACGCAAGATTTGAATTTGCGGCTATTTTTGCAGTAAATTGTTGGCAACCCTGAAAAAAGAACAATTTGACAGCTGAGAGTTTAGAGTTAGTAAAAATGAAGCGTTATACGATACAACAACGTGTTTTCATTATTGAACAATATTTGAAAACTAATGAAAGTTTGGAGGCCGCAGTTCGAAAATTTTATACAAAATATAGTCAAAATAGTGTTTTAACCTCGTCAACTGTAAAAAGATTAATTGAAAAATTCAGGGAGACTGGATCAGTTGGAGACGCTGAACACACCGGTCGTCCAAAAACAAGCCGCTCAAATGTCAATATCGAAGCAGTGCGTGAGAGTGTTTCGGTGATCAGAATTGGCCCCCTAGATCGTGTGATTTAACACCATTAGATTTCTTCTTATGGGGTTATTTGAAGTCAAAGGTCTATGTCAACGAGCCCACAACCAGCCGTGAATTACAAGAGGAAATTAAACGTTGCATCAACGAAATTCAGCCACAATTATGCAGATAGGTCATGAAAAATTTCGACAAAAGAATGCGTATGTACCAGATGTGTCATTCCATAAATAACCCTATCCTATGTACTGTATGATTCAATGAAAAAATAACAATCTAAAGACTAAAAACTGTGTTTTCTATTTAATTCGAACCTTGCGTTAATTTTGGGACACCCTTTATAATTGTTTTACGGCTGACAGAATTTTTTGTATTCTTTACAAACTTCGAATTCTTGCAAATAGATTATATTTTCTATTTTCGACAGGATCTTTCGTTTGTACGCTTCGCCGCGGCGTGTATATTTAAAACGCACCCGCCATTGAAACTTGCATACGCGAGAACGTCGGTGCACGTCCATACGCTGCGTTCGCGGATGATAAAGACGAAATATTTTATCGTCCATTATTTGTTTAGTACTTTGTCGGGTTATTCACGTGTACGGAACGAGCAGCTATCGCAAAGATCGTTTCACTGCGATATGAAAATTTCTTTCCTTCATTTGTGATGCACTATACCGGCACATCCGGGTGCGCGGTTAAAAATGCTTCTCCGCATTTGCATAATGATTCGCAGTCTAATTGTAACTAGAAACGGTACCGGTACAGATTTTTACAATTTAAATACGTCTCATACTCGCACGGAAAATATTAACGGTCGTACATGTACGTGCAGTGACGTGGCCAAAAATATGAATCACTTTTATTAGCAACTAAAAAATATAATCTCTGTGGACTTTTATATCTACGCGATAAAACATGCTACGGACAATTCACGATCGTACTTTACCATTTTTTTGCAGGTACCGTAATGTCGCGTTAAATGATTTTGAGTTACGAAAAGTTGTATTTTCGAGAGGTAAGTTTATTCTTAACACTTTGAACATGGCGACCATTAAAATTGTCTAACGTATAATGTCTCGTTAAAATGATAAGATTTTATCACGAGGCACGATCGAATAAATAAATCTATCTATATGACGATAAATATGTTGGTTCAAATTATATATTATAATTTGTAACCAAATTATTAGATAACGTTACCGAGAATGTCACGTTGATTTACAATAAAAATTGCTGTCACCGTCGAGAGATCCATCGAAGGGATTCCAACCACGCACAATGGACTTTGAAAAATTCTGAAATACTTGCCGGTCGGTAAAGTGTTAATTCGATCGTAAAAAATTAATCAATTACGTGACGATCGTGGTTCTCTGTTAATCTCAAGTACTGTGAATCGTCGAACGAGTAAAGCTTTCCCACAAAAAAATACTGAGACTTGATTAGCAAACGCGCAAGCAAGTTAATGTTTGCATCGGCGACCGAAGCGAATCTCATATGAGGTTTCGCATGTCTAGCAAAAAAGAAAAAGTATGGAGTTCGCGAATCGAACCTGGCGAACACGGACCACTGCGAACCGGTCTCTCCTTTCTTTTTTTCCGGTGCGTTTCCCCTCGCTCGTTTCTCTATCGCGATCCAGCCGATATTCGGAGCACTACCCCTGCTCATAAAAAGGTTTCGATCAATTTTTAAGTGGCTGACCGATCGGTTTGGTTTTTCTATTTCTCTTTACGGTCGCGGGCGACCGAAAGGGGGGGGGTGGAGAAACGGAGGGAGAGGAGTAGAAAGAGAACGGGGGAAGAGAAACCAAAGGTTCCATGGGCGGACACGTATTTATACGTCGACGAGGGCCCTTCGCGGACTCTGTATCGAGATCTTCGATTTGTGTGCAACGCACGACGACTGACTCCGCAGGATCGGGTCCTCGATATGCTCTGAATAAGCCCTGCTGATTCATTCTTGTCCGGCCGTCCCGGGACCTCCGGCTTGATCGATGATGATCCAGGATGATTTGTATTGTGCCCGTCCAACGCCGCCGCGCCACGGTGAATTGAATTTCGGGGAATCCGCGGTGTGCATCGGTGCAACCGCGATAAGCGGGACTTTCAAAGAGGCGAAGATTAGGCGGCGTTACGAGCCGCTCGATTAGCTAGACCGAATGCCGAGGCTGCGCGACAACCCACGCTTTACAGCCACCGGGTTCGTTACAAGAGCGGAAGGTGGCACGCGAGATTTCTACGTGGACTTCTTTGCCACCAAGATTGATCACCGTCTTAATTGACGCGCGCCGAGACAGCCGTGATCCACAGACAAGCGCGTGTATCACCTGTTACGAGGAACCGTTCTTGCGCGCCCTGCGAAGTTCAAACGTAGCTTGGACTTCGAGGTTGTTTCGGCTCCTGTTGCGTCTGAAAACTCTCCGTGCCGTGGGATAAGCTTGCGACCGTGAACAGGTAAAATACGTACCGATTCGGAAAACGCTATAAAGTACACCGCGCGGTCGAAAGTCGAGAATCTCGAAAACGGCATAGTTGATAGGCACAGTTTTAGATCTACTGTTGAGCGTTAGGCGATAGAATTTTACATTTTCGAATTGTTTCGACCTTGCGAGCTTGATCTTCTACTACCCTTCGATTGTCTCCATTTCGACTCTGACTGTTCGACATTTTCACCACTTTTTCCGGTACAGTCTACAATCCATGGAATTTTCCGAAGATCGTACCGTAGGTTCCGTAAAGCCGAGCTTTTCTAGAACGTTTTGCGACTGCATCAAATAAGAATTCTCTCGATAAGCGATCCAACGATCTGAAGAAGATCTTGAGTCAACGATCCAAAGAATAAACGAATTTGTTCTCCGATGTTTGACTTCACGCTCATTCTACGTAATGCTCGTCGAATCTAAGTTCCCTATTTCGAGGTGACCGATTTGATGCCATAGTTACGTTGAGCTACTTGCTGTACAGGGTATCTCCGTTCTAGGAAGTTTTACTGTAACATCATCTTTTTGTGGTCGAGGTAATTCAAAGGGCTATTTTCCTACGTCAAACATCATGGTAACCTTGAAGACACTAAATAGCTTCTCATTGCTATACAGGTTGTTCCAGCTAAGAGAAATTGTCTTATAACTTCATCTTCTAGTGTTTTGAGTTAATCTGTAGGTCACTGTGCATTCAGATAAATTCTTCATCCTGTTATAGGATGCAACCATTAATAATACACATTTCCTACCCCAAACACGATGGTAGCCTTGAAGAAATTAAATAGATAGCAAACGAACTATTTCTTCCCATTGCCGTACAGGTTGTTCCAGCTAAGAGAAATTGTCTTAAACTTCATCTTCTAGTGTTTGAGTTAATCTGTAGGT
>CM052087.1:8297472-8332528 GCA_028453745.1 Agapostemon virescens
CACTGTGCATTCAGATAAATTCTTTATCTTGTTATAAGATGCAACCAATGATAACATACATGTCTTACTTCAAACACGATGGTAACCTTGAAGAAATGAAATAGAGAGTAAAGAAACTATGTCTTCTCATTGCTATACAGGTTGCTCCAACTAGAGGTATTGTCTTCTAACTTCATCTTCTAGTGTTTGAGTTAATCTGTAGGCCACTGTGCATTCAGATAAATTCTTTATCTTGTTATAAGATGCAACCAATAATAACACACATGTTCTACGTCAAACACGATAGTAACCTTGAAGAAACTAAATGAAGGGCAAACAAACAATATATTCTCCTTACTGTACAGATTGTTCCAACTAAAGGATATCTTCTAGTGTTCAACGTAATCTGAAGATCATTATGCAAGCATATTCACATCTATGTTTCTAGCCTGTTACAAAATACAACAGACAATAGTACATCAGACAAGATGGCTACCTTGAATAAACTCAGCGAAGAGCAAACAAAGGTCTTTACGCAATATCAGAATAGCTTGCAGGAAACGTAGCAAATTCAATCTTTCTAAAAATATTATAAAATAGCAATAGTACATGGAAAATAATAAATTCCTTGAATTTTTCTGCTTTTTAAAATTTCAACATTTTATTCTTGTTTTATGTACATAGAATCTGTAACTATAAACTTCTTTAGATTTTCCTTAACATTCATTTTCAGATTCTATTGATTTTTTACCAGTGGTCACATAAATTTTCGAAGTGAGAGTCAAGCTTGAACAAACGATACAGTACTTATCTTCTTCTTACCTGACACGACAAGTTAAACGTCGGTATCTCGCTATTTGTTATCGTCGGAACACAATGTCTGTCTACATTCGACTACATCAATCCCACACAGAAAGAGAATACACCAACCCTAACAGATTATCTCTCTCTTATCAACCATCACCGTAATCTAGTTAAACCCACCAATTTCGGTTATCCAAAACCAAGCATCCATAATATCTCTCTCTCTCTCTCTACCTTCCTGCAAAATCAACAACAGTGATTCTCTCAAACAACCAACAGAACGCTCTCGCACCGCGACATTATATAATCCACACAGCTCGTATCTTCATTCTGCCATAATTAAGAGCCGCGAATTACGGGCGGTGTTCCAAGAAAAATCGGGTAAAAACAGAGAAGACCGGATTGTTTCTCGAAATGTAATTAATACTTCTTAGCTCTGGCGAGCGCGGAGGATCAGGCCGTGCCGGTTCGTAATTAAAACCTGTTCGAGCGGGGATAGGGTTGGGGGTGGGGGGTCGAAGGAGAAGATCAAGGATCGTTGTAACCCCGGGTACGATGTCGGCGGGGATGGGATCGAAGAAAGTTTCCTTTCCGGGGCGAGAAATGCCCCCGACCCAAAGTCAACCGTAGCACCCTAAACTCCGACGTTAGCCAGAAATAGGTCTGGCTGTTGGTGGGCGAGCTGTGCACGTACACGCTCGTCTTCCGGACAGGTGTAGGGCACGAAGGGCGGTTGGGCGGCGAACAGAGTAGGAGAAAGAGGCGGGAGAATTCTCAGGGAACACTTGTTCGCGCTAGATAACTTTCGTTTCCTCCCCTCCTCTCCTCCTCGGCCGTTGTTTATCTTATTTACACTGTGTTTCACCATTCGCCGTTTCGAACTTCCTCAAACGGATCTCCTTCGTTGCTCGGGCCAATTGAGAGAGAACTCGCAGCCTCTTCCGAACCACCTCCGACCCCGCTGTCTCCTGCCGGTCCACTCGGAACTTTCTTCGTTCCTCGTCCGATTCGAAAATCAATTAGCGGGCAGATTCAGTTTCCATGTAAGCAGAAGGCGTATCGCGACAGGAAGATCGGGATCTTCGCGGGTTGCCCCGTGGATCGCGCCGAGAACCGCCGGGGCGAAAAAGAAGTTTTAATTAAAGCTAGGATTGAGAGTTTAATCGAGCAAAAGGGATTAATTGCCCCGAGCGGTGGGGGGCAGAACGCCGTTCGGGGGAACGAGTTGCCGAGGTTCAAAGGAGAGACCAACCACCACGGCAAACGTCGTTGTCGTAGTCGCGATACTACTCGATGATTCCGCGGGTTCTCGAGTACCACGGTCCGACAAGGGCGACCCTACCCGTAAATACTCTCGGCGAATGCTTCTCTGAAAGCCCTTTTTCATTCGGCAAACAAAACCGCACCGCCTCCGATACTCGCCCCGATGGGAATCGATGTTATTAAATGTTATCCGACCTCCGCTGCCGGTTACGCACCGGCCGACGTCGCGCAGAACGTCAGAGAAAAATTTTTTTCGAACGGGATTCCGTTTCTTTAAAAATATCATGGTTACGGCGAAATGGTTAGGCTGGAAGCTGTTGGATATATATAGAGAAAAGTGTATGATTGCGCAGACGTAATATTGACTTCGGGAAGCTTCATTTCTTTCATTTATAGAAATGATCTGCGTTATTGAACAAAATTGTTAGTTACTAAAAACTAAAGTTTTCATCTCGTACTATAATCTGATTAATTTTGGCAGTACTGCGTTAAAAAGCAAATGGAGTTACGCTCTCTAACAAACGTAAGTCTGAGACCTATACTCGCGATCGCGTTTATTTCACCCCCTTTCGATAGCTTGCAGATTTTTCCGAGCCTCCGAGGAGCTACGCCACTCGAGGGGGTGGCTTTTGGTAATTTTCAAATTGGGGAACTTGTTACGAATAGCTTAGGGTCAGTTTAGATGGGTGGGTAAAATTTTATCGAAAGTTTAGTTTAAATTTTAAATTTAAATTTAAATTGCTAATATTTTAATTTAAAATTTAATATGAATTTTATATTTTAAATTTCAAATTTTATCTTTTGGGGGTTGAAAATTTTATTAAGACACAGCGAGTATTTAACACGTTGAATGCCACGCGAATTTTGCATGCTTCGAACAAGTTTCATTTGTGTCATTTATAGAAATGATCAGCGTTATTGAACAAAGTTGTTAGTTACTAAAAACTAACGTTTTCACCTCGTACTATAATCTGGTTAATTTTGGCAGTAGTGCTTTAAAGTTCAATGCTGTTAATTTATTGATAAGAGTTCTTAAACGATGTAACGGCGCTGGTCACCTGTGATCCCCGTGGCATTCAACGTGTTAAGGTTACATTTAAAATTTCTGACGCGAATCGGTATTTATTACATATTTATTAACGAGTGACGTCAGGATATTTTCAAGACACTGCAAAACAGGTTATTTTTGCATACATCCCCGACGGGAATCGATATTATTAAAAGTTACATTTTATCAGGTCAAACATTAAACCGACGGTTTCCCTGGATATTATTGCGATCAATATTTAAATTGAAAAGCTAGAGTCAGAATAATTTTCTACATTTGAAAGATTGCAGATTGTATTTATCGGAGATTATTTATTTGCAGATTGCAGATTATTTATTGTTTTACTTTCAAAAAAGGAAAAAAGAAAGAAAAATCGCAGGTTATCGATCGCATGCGAAGACAAGATGATAAATTTGCAAATCATAATTATTAGCGAGCCTCGGATCGACACAGACGTTTTATTTAAGAAGAAAGAAAGATCGCAGCTTATCCATGACGTGCAAAAACAAGATGATAAAATTGCAAATTATAATATGAGCGACCCTTCGATCGTCCACCATAAAAATTGCTAAACACGTGGAAGACGTTCGTAGCGGAAAATGGCGGCGACAGTAGCATTTCGCGGTTCCTCCAAAAATTCGTAGCTGTCTGTAATCACAACGATCTGGCGTCAACTCTGTAACGAACCCGTAGAGTCGATACGACAGCCAATTTATAGAGTGGTCGTTATACACGCGCAAGGACTGTGTCCTCTCGAAATATCATCTATTCGACGTCCCTCGGAGCGTATAAAGTGCTGCGTGTTCCCATTTGGCAAAATAACGAATGCGTGGGAAAAACTGCGCGGGTACATGGTACATCGATTCCCTCGTAGTTTTCGACGAAAAAAATGGAGGGGGCTTGCGAAACGAGAGAAAGAGAAAAAGAGAGACAAAGGTAGAAAGAATGAACTACCAAGGCCGTGGAAACACATTCGGCACAGAGAGACAGAGAGAGAGAGAGAGAGAGAGAGAGAGAGAGAGAGAGAGAGAGAGAAAGAGTTGCGGGTCGCCAACCTCTGACACTCCTCGAACCGCTTTTAACGGGTCGTATAACAGCTTCGATCTATGACGTTCAGAAATTTTTGGCTGCGGGACATTGGCGTACCCGCCGGGTATAATGTGTCAGACAATAGCGTGCTTTACGGCGATTTGATTTACATCGGATTTTTGTCCGGTCGGCAGCGGTATTTCAGTCGCCTCGTGAAAAATCCGCTCGGGAAACCGTTCGCGACCGAGCGAGCGAGCGGCCGCGCGAGTACGAATCGACGGACAACCACCGCGTCGTCCATCGGTGTTTGTCAAAGAAGCCTGTCATTGTCGGCCCGACACGAAAGTAAAGTGTATAAAACGAATACCGTGTCACCACCGCGAACACCTGGTCAGATCCATACCCTGCGCGTCCGTATTCTTTCATTTTCGACGCCTGGAAAAACATTTCGAAGCCGACTCGCCCGTCCGCTGCAAATCTTCTGCGTCATAGAGAATATACGAGTGACAGCTCGCTGATTCGATGGACCCTGCGCTCGCAGGGTCTCGCCGGACCCACGCGCACCCATTGTCGACCGCGTAGCCAGTTGCACAATTTTTAACTGTTACGATTTTCTTTGTGGCTCTATCGAAAACCCGTTCTGCGGATCTTTATGGAAACGTGGGGTTTCTAGGGGTTGGAACGATAGCAAAGGGGGAAATATTTAAACTTTTTTAAAATAGGATAAAAATGGTGTTTAACTATTTATACCGCATTATTTTCTATAGATAATTTTGTATAATAATATGAAGCCATGGAAATAATCAAAGTCTTGCGAAGAAGTCGAACTCGAGCTTCGGGATGAACGTCCCAGTAAAAGACACGTTTTTGAAATGGCAACCGTAAGGTGAACCTCTTTTACGTTTGAATCGTGCGAAATAACCACCGAGTGGAAATACAATCGAAAAATGAAATACTAGGTTTTAAGTTGAAAAACTTGCATCGAACAGAATGCACCGAAGCATCTCAGCAATGTAGATCAAAATGGCCGGTTCTTTCAAGGATTAGCGCCGAGGCAAAGGTAAAATTCCGAGGATATTTCTATCGATGGTACACTGGCGCAATGACTGGAGCCGTTTACGTGTTCCGATGCAGGATCGCGGATAAAGGAAAAATAAAAGGCAGGGGCGGCTGTAGCTGGGGCGGCGCGAGGACGAGGGTAGGAACCGTTGGTCTGAAAGTAATTGCCAATCAGTCCGCGACTGTCTTTCAATATTGGAACACTCAGCAGTATTTACAATTTATTGAAAGATCGAGACGCTGGCAGACGTCAAGCCCAAAGGGTTCGCGGAGGAAAGAAAATTGAAAACCTCTGACTAGGAGGCCGGGAAGTATCGGAATTTAAAGGACAATCGTATCGCGACTTCGACGAGCTTTCTCCACCCCACCGTGCTTTCGCCCCGAGGCGGTTGAATTTCAAAATATAATTTCGTTAGAGTTCGTTCCGCGAGGGTGGGATAAGCTCGGTCTTGCTCGCGCGGTTTCTTTCGAGTCTGCGCGAGGGGTTGAAATTAATGGGCATCGTAGCTCGGCCGTGTCCCGCGGTCGCAATTGTAAAAAAGTGTCGCAGTAAAATTTTACTGCGCGTAACAACAACGGGATGGCCACGCGGCCGCACGGAACTTTTGAAGAATAAAAGAAGCTTCTTCTCTGCGGTAACCGAGGGGACGCAGGAACAACAACCGCGTTTTCGACGCGGTATTTTCCGCGGCGCGATGCAGAAACGAACTGCCCGCCGCCGGAAATGAGACAAACACTTCCCCCGAAAAACCTGTTCCTGCCAAGATTGACCGTGGACCGTCAGACACCCTCTTCGCCTCTCGATCGATCGCGACATTATTCGGAAACTATGATCCCGAGCTCGCCGAGGTTCGATCCATAAAATTTTACGGTGAGTCGCTCGAACTTATGGCGGCTTTCCCGCGTGGCAGCTGGGATATATCGATCTTTTTTGCCAGAGTCCAAAGTAGAACATGTGGAAAACGTGCTGCCGAAATTTTGCGGTCGGATTCGCGAAAATAACGAAGTTGCGAGCCGTTTCGCGCGACGATGCTGCAGACTTCGAAATACCTTATTTATTAAAATTACGCTCGAGAGTTAATTGACCCATCCGTTTCGACTCGAGTTCATTCTATTTTCTGTAAGTTCGTTCGTGTACTATGCTAAATAAGATTTTATTTTTCAACTTCTTATTTGCAATAATTTAAAGACAATTTTAGAGAATTTAAGATTCGTTTAATTTTCATATTCTTTTTTGGTTAGTGCGATCTCAGCGTCGATTACCGAAGCCGAAGAAGGTTATTCATTTTTGAAATTTGCGTGACTGTGCCAGGTGCTACGCGTCACGCGAATGACAGCTTTCAAGTCCAACAAGTTCACGCGTTTGTACATTCTCTGATACGTGATGGAACCCCTGTAACGAAAAAAATATTCTCTTTGTGGTAAAAGATTTATTTACACGTACCAGAAATATTTCGGTAAAATAATAATATTATTTATCCTGATAGCTGTCACAAGTGAAATCTCTCAGCGCTGCATTCGTTTTTAATTCAGTAATCTGACAATGTTAATATTCGCATGTTAATAATAAAGTATAAAAATATAGCTACGTTTCATTAAAGACTCCGTTCGCTGATCTGGTCCAAAGAACGTCTTTCTGTTGCGTTTTACACGCAAATGACACTTTATTATATGCTCTGTTTGAAAATTCCGGATTGAAAATGATACGCGCACGTCGCTCGAAGCTTTACGTTGTTGGCGAAGGAAAAACAAACAAGACTCTCTGAAAAATGCTGCAGAAATTTTGCAAAGTTGCTTTACAAACCGCTGCCTCTTGCACGCGACACATATACAAGCCTCCGAATGAAAAATTTCATAATACCTTAACAACAAAATTGTAATTTATAAGCGGAGCAGCTCGAACCGTCTCCCTTCGGGTGCAATTTTTCTGTGAAGAACCCGTGAAAAAAATAGATGAATAAAAAAATATTTCTGTACAACTTAAGGGTCTCTTTGCATAGACCAACAACTTTTTAACGGTTACACTTTGTAACAACTTGTTAATTAAATCTTGAAGTTCCTTGAATTTTCAGCGACGAAGGACGGCGATTCACCAGTGTCAACTGCAAGCGTAACTAAAAAATAGCAAACCCTCGGTGATTTTAACCTGCGGAATGGCTCGAGCGGCAGCCAATCGAATCGCGGAACAGCCTGTAGGATCGTTCTTATTGCAATAAGTTCCTGTAAACACGTACCCCGGCCTGGTTCGTGGCTCGTCTCGTTAAAGTCGTCCGCGAGGAACAAAGTTAAAAAGAGGAGCCGCGGCGGGCTCGCGTGCTGGAATTTTTTACTCGTGTTCGAAGCCGATTGATGCGAAGTCGGACCACGGGGATGCCGAAGAATGGGGCCCCGTTTTTGTTCGAGTCTGCGCCCGTAGATTCCGGCGGGTCTGCTTTTGCAACGGGGCCCGGGCTTTCGATTCGAATCGATTTCTCGCGGCGCGGCCAGTAGTTTTCGGTCGCGCTCGATTTTTCGTACCTGCGCAACCACGTGTACACGCGTACATTTTTATTTATCCAGCGTCCGCGATGAATCGACGGTTGCGCTGGGAACGGTGCGGCCGCATTAATTGAAACGCTCGCAAATCGTTTTCGACGTCCGTTCGACAAACGCCGCGCCACGAGGACACTTGAAAGATACGTCCGGTTTCGAATTACCAGGGCTAGAGGGTCCGTCGACGGGGAGAGAAAACGGGGAAAAAAGCCCGGGAAAAAATCATTAAATAGAACCCCGTGGAATATCATTCGATCCCGGCCATGTTTGTCTCGCTATCGGCGTCGGATTTTCGTTTTGAGAAACGCCGAAACCGAGGAAGCCAGAAATGGAGGGTGGGAAGGGATTTTTGCGATGGCTGAAAAGTGGGGTAGCGAGAGGAGAGAGAGAAGAGAGTTCTTTCATCCTAAG
Organism: Agapostemon virescens; assembly: GCA_028453745.1. NCBI lineage: Eukaryota > Metazoa > Arthropoda > Insecta > Hymenoptera > Halictidae > Agapostemon > Agapostemon virescens. The sequence goes on from CM052087.1 coordinate 8,305,598, forward strand.
TTTGCACCAGGACTCGTGTTATAGTCTCTTGGATGCTGGAATATGGGAAGGCAGTTAACGCTAAACCTACCACGGTGTGTCAATCGATCCTTATTAGATTTTTTATATTACTATCATTGAAGTTATAAAATTGCCTTCGTAAATTTCTTTATTAACACTTTACCGATTGGAAGCTTATTAATAGGTTTTTCAATAATTGCCCCGTAATAAAATGAGGCTTAAAACACTGCTTTTACATTGTAATTTCTAACAAAATTATTAGATAACGATTGTCGGCGTTGAGGGATCCATTAAAAAGTTTTCAGTGATGAATTATGAACTTAAAAGATTCTGAAATAATCGCCGGTCGGTAAAGTGTTAATATTAAATAAATTGTATCTTGTCAATTTTAACGCTCGGATGGTTTAGAGTTAAGACGGTGAACGTACGATTCGGTGACGGATCAGGTAGCAGCGGGAAACAGGTCGTCCGATTGTCCGTCCATCTGGTGGTGAGCGTAGGAGGTAGCCGTCGCAGCAGTACGATTCCCTTCGATTCAGGATTCGTCGAGTGGACGGGGGAACCGCGATGGCATCGCGACGGAAAATTTTTTTGCCGTCGGCCATTCTAGATTGTTAATTTGTCGCGTAGGATCCACGTCGAATGCAACTATACGAGCGTACATGATCTGGTTTCAATGGGACGGGGGAGCTCTTTCAAGCTGCACCGGCACAACCTGAACGACATTTAACCGGAAACTTGATATCGGTGGACATTCACCGCTGCGAGCGCTTTCAATTGATCGTGCCCTACACGACAATGAGGATCAACAACGTCGAAGAACCGTAGACCGCCGTGCACGGTGGTAGTAAGCACCGCTCCGGCCCCCCCGAACAAACCAAGTAGAACTCGCCTCGCCTTTGTGCCAACCTGGCCTCGGGAACCGACCACCACAGCCAAGGATCGAAGCGAATTTCTGCAAAATTTTCAACCAAGCTGAAACCATCATCGATGGCGTATCGGTTCGCAAACGGCGGTTCCTCCTCGACAACGATAATCTTATTCCCGCTTTTAATCCTCTTTTCTTAACGTTTCGCCTCGGCCGTCTCTCCGGGATCGACGATTAACAGCATTTTTTAATCAATTTTCCGATCACGGTATTAGCCGCTAGCAATATCAGTTGGCTCAGGATTTCATTGGGTTTGTTTTCTACGGGAAGCTTATTAAACACTGAACACGACGATCGTTAAAATCGGCTACCGTATATTGTCTCGTTAAAATGATAAGATTTTATTACAAAGCACTATCGAATAAAGAAATCTATCTAAAGTGAATCACTTTAATATTCGGACGCTATATAATTTTCAATTTGCCGCATTGTAATACTTACTGTATAGGGTGTAGTTAATAAATGCATAATTTTTATTTATATAATTACTAACGTTTACTAAGTATTCTATTTTAAACAAAACAATGTCTAGTTTTAACCTGACAATAATATTCGGACACCTCGGAATGTAACAATAACTAGTATGATATTTAATGCAATTGTGAGGTATGTTTACAAATTATAATTTGTATTATAATTCATTTTAATAAATATAATTATAACATTACAGTCTGTGTAAACTGTCTCAAGCCTCAGAAAATCAGTTGTGTTTAGATATTGGCAATAATCGGACGAAAGAGAAACACTTTATACAACGTACGCTAACTTGTCACTTTTCACAATGCAAAAGGTGAATCGTAAAGAAAAATTGCAGCAATGCTTAAATTCAAAAAATAAAAATGATCTATTAGAAAGTGTGAGATATTATTAAAAGATTTAAGTACAAAGACCGAATACAATCTATTCCGCAAAGAGGCCAATCAAAAATTTTGGACACGCGAGGTAAAAGAAAAATTATAAGAAAAATAAAGGAAGATCCTACAGTAAGTGCACCAAAATTAGCTGCCGAATTATTATAAGAGACTGGAAAGAAAGTGCACCCCCAAACAATACGCAGAGCTTTAAAAGAATATGGTTATAATGGACAAGTTGCTCGGAAAGAACCGTATGTGAACGAAACTAATAGAAAGAAAAAATTAAACTTTGCGAGGGAATTTGTTTTAAAAGAAGATACATGGTGGAATGACGTTATTTTTAGTGATGAGAGTAAATTCAACAATTTTAGATCGGATGAGTGAAGAATGGTGTGGCGAAAGAAAAATGAAGAATTAAAAATTAAAAATACGAAACCGACTATAAAGCACGGAGGTGGAAATGTACTTGTATGGGGATGTATCTCAACATTTGGAACGGGTGAATTAATTTTTATTGATAATATAATGAACAAAAATGTATACTGTCAGCGTTGAGAGATCCATTGAAAAGTTTTCAATCATGGACAATGGACATCGAAAAATTCTGAAATACTCGCCGGTCTGTAAAGTGTTGAGCAGACGTTCTACGATTTAAAGTCTACAAATATCTGTCAAGAATTAATTACACACTTACAGAAAAATGTGTATCGAACTGCCAAAAGATCCCACAACGGTTAAACACCGTTCCGACACGTTCTCGTGTACTTTCGTACAACAATATAATTCTTTAAGCACCCCGCGACTCCTGATTCATAACTTTCGAAACGGCGTGCGTAATGTCCCTTATCTCTGACACAAAGCTAACATTTTCTGAAACAGCGATCGGAACTTCCTCCTCTTCCCTTGGACAAATTAACGGAATTATTTGCAGTTCCTTAGGTTTGTTGAGTCAGCATATTTCATCGGTTGGCAAAGTGATTTCAAAGTTTCAGCATATGTGCAGCGATGGTTGGATTCAATTTGTTAGTCGAAAGGATAACAGTGCCTTGCAGTTACAACATGCTCGGTAATATGTAATAACACGCTCCAACTACAGATTTCCGCCGAAGTAGCATAGATTGCGATTCGGTCTCTATCGATCTTGAAACTTGAAGCTCGGAGCGAGTTGTTGGTAACGTAACCGGAAGTCGAAGCTTCTGACTCATAGAAAAATTCATTTGGCGAAACCGGCGTGAGCTCACCCAATGCCCGCTTAATCACTCGTCGAGCTATCAATATCTCAGAGATTATGGCAAGGCCAGACGCATCGCGGAACACGGTTTTTCGAGCCGCGATATCTGACGTATAATTGCCGGTAATAGCAACCGTGAATCGCTGGGTAGCTTCATACTTCCCAGGAATTTCAATCGTAACTCGCAGTTCCAGCTTTCCTCCGACTAGGTTCTCTCGGGCGTATCCTCGCCCGGTGAATTTGTTTGTTTCTGCTAACGGTCCAAGCATTTACGTCCGCACACATAAACCGACTGAAAACGAAACTTCTGGGGATCGGTGACAACTCCCGCTTCCATGGCAGGCTAGTCGATCCCACGTGTTCGAGACGTTTCTGTATATCTTACTTACGCTCACCCCTTTCCATATGAAATTTTTTTAATCCCGTGACAAAGCTCGGGGACCGTGGAAACACTTGCCTCCCGCGTTTTCATTCGGCAGCCTGCGAGACACGCATTTTATGACTTTAAACTCTTCGCCGCTTCTCGTGCTCGTCGTGTGTTCAAAATGAGAAGCAAAAATTGTCTGTATTTATTGGAAGCATTTCTTTCTGCATCGACTTCAACGATACATTTTCTAATATTTTTATTAACGAGAGAGATTATTAAACAAATTTATTTCTTTAGGTGTATACTATCGGGAAACTGGCTAAACATTTGAATATATATATATATATTTTCGATATTTTTATAAAATGTAAAGCTGTTATCAAGAAATTGAAAATTATGCATCGAAAATTTCCGATTTTCTAAATCCTCCTACCGTTTCGGATTTCTCCTACTAATTTTTAATAATACACACTTAAAATCCGCAGTCTACTCGTTCATTTGGACCCATGCAGGAAAATTTATACGTTACCGAGATTTCCATTAGAATTTAAGATTTACTTATTCGATTGTTAATTAAATAAATCGTTTAATCCCTAATTATTATCATTCAAGAAACCCATGATTCGCTCGTCAAATTTCAATGTATGGGTTTACTGTGTTCGACACAGCATTGTCGCTTTATTCTGTGACAGACCATTATCTTCGTTCATTGACGGTACACCAGTTCAATCGAACTTTAAAGAGCTTCATCCACCTATGGAAGAATATATTATCCGTAGTTACATTGTGTATCTTTATTTAAATATAAACTTCTATTTGGTAATTCGAATCGAAGGGAGATTTCCGTACTGCGTTAATGATTTTATCAGACTTTAATTCGACGAAAAAATTCGTCGAAATTCATCAATTTTGAAGGCACATTGAATTTCAGACAAATCTACACCATAAATGCATTTAAAAAATAATCTTCTACATTGTTTTGTAACCTACCAGTTCCTTTTCCAGTTTTTACATGAAGCGACGGAAAATTAACCCTTTGCACTCGAAGCTATTTCAAATCCAACCCCAAAGGATATTTTCTGACCTAGAATATTTTCATTTTTTTTAACATTTGATTAAAATAAAATTTGTTTACCATTACTTGTTCTTGTAACGATTAAATTTTTACGAATTTCTTTAACACAAGCACAGCGATGTAAGAATTATTTTAAGCAGTGCTGCAACTATTTTCACTGGCGCCTGAGAGTCACCGTTCGAGTGCAAAGGGTTAATGGAGAACCGATACATCCACGTTAATGTACAATTTACGAAGGCACGTAGGACTATTCCAGCCCTTCCTCACAGCATATTCGTCGTTAGAATTTACACGAAAATAAATTCGAAGATCACCAAAATCGCCTAACCCGTAAAGATCAATTTTCCATTAAATTATTTCCAGTCGTTTGGTGGAATACCAGACAACGCCATAAATCGTTACACGCTCGAACACCGTACAAAAATAGCTTCAACTCCTATAAAGAAAATAAATATACAACAAAAATACTGAAACACAATCACCACGAATTAATTCGTACATGTCATAAATATCGAATGAATCGATCAGCAATTTCTAAGGAACCGAGCGATCAATATTACCGATTAGATCATAAAAATGCCGAGGCAGATCGAAGAACGGGATTCGCGCGCGTGCATTTCCGCATCGGCGGGGCTTATCAGAGATTCATTGATAACGTTACCGTCAGCTGCGTGTACTTGCCTAGCGTTCCGACGCGAAGATTATCGAGCGGCGGACCGGACCGGGCCGATTTTTCGCCGTAGCCCCCGCGGGCCCGGAACAACTTTCGCGCCGCTGTCGGTCTGGAAATGTTAAATCACTTTGAATATTCAAGCCGCGTCCCGATACGATTCGTAATTCCCCGTATCCGGGCCGGGCCGGGCTCGACCAGGTTTCGGCTCGGCTCGGTCCGCTGCCTATACCGGCCAATCGATAAGCTTTCATTATTATTTACTTCGTCGGATTGATCTCGTGTCCAGGATTTTTCCTGGCGGCGAGCAAACGGTCCCGGCACCCGGTAAATATCGAAACGCGTTCGACGCCCGTCCGCGGACACATTTTTGTTTTTTCCTCTTCGTCGTGTTTCTCTCACACGAGAGTCGAAGCCATGATCGCGCCCGACGCGGGCACAGAAACCGATTTCTCTCTCACTTTCTCTCTCGTATTTGCTTATTGCAACCGGGGACCGGATCGGCGGCGAACGCATTTAAGCGGGACTCTCCCGGAACAAGGGATGTTCGCGACGAAAGATTGTTTAGGATCCCCGAGCACGTACAAGAGTATCGAACTCGCCGGGCTACGGCTCTACACACCCACGTACATGCTCCATTGTAGCTGGTTTAGCGGAGAGAATCGGCGAACGCGAAACACTGTTACGACTTTTTCAAACTTTTTACCCGATTCCTAATTTCCAGCTGGACCGAACTCCCAGACGACCCATTGTAACGGCGCATCGATCCGCTGCTGATTAGAGATTCGCCCCGAAAGCGGTTCCTTCAATTCGAGCATCGCGTACCGTTCGCTACTAAAGTATTCGGGTACGTTAATACGGCGAAACTAGGAGGATCGTCACTTTTTTTACGACCGCGACGAAGAACGTTCCTTTTGTAAAAAATTTTTCATTTTCTGCAGACGAATTCGGTAGGCAGGGTGGAAATTAGAAAGCGTTACAAATGTTTTATTTTTCCTGGTGGGCACGCTCCAAGGTGAGGTGAAGGTCAACTTTCTTTCTTTAACACGATGAATGCCACGCGAATTTTGCATGCTTCGAACAAGTTTCATTTGTTTCATTTATAGAAATGATCAGCGTTATTGAACAAAATTGTTAGTTACTGGATTGTTAGTTGGACGTTGAGGACTGCCCTTTTTCAAAATGTTATTTTCCGGGGACCACGAAGGGGTAAGTACCTTGCAGAATGTCTACGGAAGAGATTTCTGTCTCAAAAGTAAAATTCGCAATCGAATTGCGATCGCAGCATCATGCCTAAGTACACCTCGACCGAGGTGGCGATACCGAGTTTTGGAGGTGGGTTCAACCTTCGATTTTTTTGTGATGCTCCCTTTGAGATTTTTAAGGTTCCGCCAACGGCATGATCAAGCCAGATATTCATAGTTTACTTGAGAATTTTTTCAAAATGGTATCTTTATGGGTGCTATTTAAGTTTGCCCTAATGTTGGACCCAGAGATCTCGGGGGTTGTCGTCGGTTTGGACGTTGAGGCATGCCCTTTTCCGAAATGGCATTTTTCGGGGATCACGAAGGGCTAAGTACCTTGCAGAATGTCTACGGAAGAGATTTCTGTCTCAAAAATGACATTCGCAATCGAATTGCGAAAATGGCGCCTCGAAGCGTCACGCCTAATTGTTAGTCACTGTAACCACAAAATCAATCATATTGCAAGGGGTTAAATTTCACCCTCGACGCTTTTCGTTAAAAACAGATATATTTCGAACAGAAACCGTTAGGTGACTCGCCCCGCGTAAGAAGAAGGGTTCGAGGATGCCCTCCTCGTAGGTTTACGCTTACGATTTATGGCAAATGAGCCAGTGAATGCGTACGAGAAGGGGAGCCCTCGAAGAAACGAGAAACTCGTCCTCGAACGGACGCCCTCTGAGAACAAGAGCGGAAAGCTTTCGCAAGAAAGGTTCAGCGGTAATTTCCGGAGCGAGTCCGCGATCGACGTCGACCCGATCGCGGCCGGACAAGGCAAATGGAGTTCTTAAATAAAATTCGCAGCCGTCCCATGGTCCCGACGGCAGCTTCGGCCATAGGTCACGCTAACGGTACCATTACAGGGCGAACGACGACGCGGCCGGCATCATAACCGGCGGCTCTAAAATCGCGCCGCCCCCTTTCGACGATATTGTTAAAGTTTTTACGACTTACAAGAATACCCGCGGAGATATACGTGTCACGTATAAACGGTCCTATAAACGCGGCATCAATGGAACATTTTCGTCGCGGAAACGGCTGTGTCCTAAAATTCACAGCGCCGACGACACGGTGCGCCGCCGTCGCCCGTCCAGCCCGAGTCGCATTTCAAGTCCAAACGACCGTCGCGAACGAGAGACCGACGAAAGTTCAACGAAATCTGAAGAGGCCACTCTCTTCTCTTCCTTTTCCTCCCTAAGCGGGCCCATCGCACCGGTAGGCAGGCGGCCGCGAGAAAGAATTTCACTTTATATACATGGGAGGCCTGGATCTAATGGAGTACAGTCGAACGAGTCTCAAAGAGGAAGTCTCACAATAGCGTCGCGAGGGAAAAAGTCTCGAATTACCGTTCCGTCGTTGAATGTTCGACCGGGTTCGACCGAGTTCGACCGAAAACACCGCGACGGAAGAGAGGTTTCCGATCGCAGCGTCGCGGGAGGAACTCTTTTTAAGAGATTCGACGGCAATCGGAGAGATCCTGCGCAAAACCTGTGTGTCTCGCGACTCCTGATCCCGGCCACGCTTCCTGTTACGACAGACCAAACTCGTAAATAGTTGAGGGTTTCGGTCACTCATGCGCTGGACGTTTCTAACCAGCACCACTTTATGCTTCTATCGCGCGGCGTAATCGCAGAGGAATCGTTAAAAAGATTATTGATCGGGAGCCAGTAGATACTCGATGCACGATTCAAAGAGGCACAATATATTTATTATATTGATTAAAATAAAAATATAATTAAAATAAGAGAATCTTCAGGTGGTTCTACGCACCGTCTTCGTCGTTCGAGTTGTTAACCCCTTGCGCTACAACAAGTCAGACTCGTGACCAAGATTTCGAACAGGATCTTCTGAACATGTATTTCCTTAATTTTCTTTAACACTTTGACTGCTATGTCGCCCATATATGGGTGACAGAATTGTTTGTCTATGTTTAACCCTTTGCTCTCAAAGCAATTTCACTCCAAAATACAAACAATATTTTTATCTATAAAAGCTCCACTGTAGATAGTTCTTTTCCTTTCGTTCATACGAAATTAATTACTATGACTCGTACTTAGAATTTTAACATTTTTATCAATTTCTCAACTGCAAACCTATCGACGTAAAAGTTGTTTAAATAATGGTATGGCAAGTTTTAACATATTCATTGCACTAAATTTAGTTGAGATCTGGAGAATGGAAGAAGGTTGAAGGATAACTTTGTGCTGTACATTTTAAGTTTTCAATTGTAGCTTCGTTGAATAAATTACTTTGATTTTATGGGATTTTTGTCGTTGTTGGTTGGCCAGTTAAAGTGTTAAACGGAAATAACATTTTATTTAATCGTTGATCGTGTACGGTTATTGGAGAATTTTTGTCGTTTCGCGGAGGATAAAGAAAATCTAGTCACTGTCATTAGAAAATAAATTTTCTAAATTTAATAAATAAATTTAATAAATAAATCGTAGGCCAAGGGGTTAACGAAAAAGACGAACCGACCGAAGAGCGGTATCGTTGACCTTTGCGCGTACGCAATTGATCCTTATCTGCGCCGTTTCGCAGCAGCGTGTAACTTTGCAGCACGCGTTGTATCAATAAATCTCGAGTGAGGTTTCGAATAGAAAAAAAAGACAAAGGGTTGCAGTGAGTGTTCCCACAGTAGGATGCGCGAATATGGAGTCTGTTCACAGGAAGTATGGCTGTACCGTTCGCGAAACGAGGTAATAATTCGAAAAGGACTCGGGCGCGCGGCAGGAACTGTTCACGGTCGATGCGTGGGTCCGTTTCGCCGATTCCGCATCGAAACATCGGCAGCAAAGCTTGCCGAAGCTGCGACAATGGAAACACTGTCGCGACGATCGATTCTACCTAGCCAGACAAGAGAAAGAGAAAAAGAGAGAGAGAGAGAGGCGAGAGAGAAAGAGAGAAGGGACTCGACCGGTGCGCGACATTCAGCCGGCTAATTTCGAGACAATGGGGCCATCGGCAGCTTTTATTTCGCCCGTAAGGTAAAAAGACGGCGAAAAAGGGGGGAAGGGCGAGCGAACACGAACGGGGCACAGGCGAAGGGGGTAGAAAAAGGGAGAGACCGTGGAAACAGAGGGAGCCCGGCGACGCGTTCGGTCCCCCGACGCCTAATCAGCGCAGCTACGTCGTAATTCCGAGGCGCGGATAACGCGGGACCAACTAATCTAATATCGAAGCGAAATTACGCATAAGGGATGCAAATCCACCCTCGCGCCCTTCTCCTCGGTCTCGTTTCTCGTCCGACGCCGCGCGTCCTAATAAACTCCTTTCATTAGATCCGCCGTCTCTCTTCGACTGTTGTTCCGTTTCCCTCTTGCGAGTTTCCCGTTCGTTCGCTTCGTCCTTCTCGCACGTGTCGCATCTCTCTCTCTCTCTCTCTCTCTCTCTCTCTCTCTCTTCTCCCTCTCTCTCTCTCTCTCTTGCTCGCTCGCTCTAACTGCTCTCGAGTCGAATGCGCGGCGAATGAACAAACCGTGCAGTCGTAACACACAGGCTTGGCAACAGCTGCGGAACGAAGCGCGTGGTAGTCGCGGTTTTCTCTCTTCTCTCGCCGACGACGGCTCTCTCCGTTTCTCTTTCTCTTCGCCCGGTTCGACCCATCCTTCTTCGCCTGCTCTAGCGCCGCTATAACTCGAAACCCGCGCGCCGTGTCACGCTAACTTGCGCGAGACACGCCGAATCCAACCCTCGAACACGTAACCATACGGCTGTGTGCTGCCGGGGGATGCGCGCAGACACTATGCCGAGACGTGAACATTCGTATAAATCTGCGGAGTCGAGCCAGAACGACGCGAGTCAGATTTTCAGAACACTTCGGTTTGTATCGGAGATCCAACGGATGCAGCGTCGCGGAAGAGAAAAACCACCCCCGATGCGGTTCCGACGCTGCTGTTTGGCTCCGTAATAGCCTCCGCGGGCACAATATTTTCTGCCACGTACCTACTTTACGAGAGATCGCTGGGATATTATTAACGGGGAGGGGGTCGTCGTTGATTCGTTTCGCAGTCGCGAACGTATCCGCGCTGTTGTTCCACGATCGCGCATTACTCTTCTGTACGCGTCTTTCTGCGTTCGCTCTCTGTTTACACGATCGTGACTCGATCCGATATATATACGGTGCACCAGTCGTCCCAGTTTTGCATGCTGTTGTTTACTAAACTATAGATCGTTCCGAAAAAAGGTTCAAGCAAAATGTATGCCGTTTCTGAACTGTGCGATACAGTGGTTGCAAATGTCCTCTAGATGGTTGTGATACGGACATTTGAAGTTGTGACCTGTGTTGCTTTGTATTAGGTTGTCCCATAAGTTTCTTCCGCGCCACGTTATGAGTGCCTCTTAGTGGCTGTGTTTATATAAACATGCAGGCTTATTTCGTAGCCGTTTATCTGGTTTATAATCAGAAATCTAAGACTTGATTTCAACTGAGACTAACCGACATACAGCTCAATACAGTAATGGAATTTTGAAAAGATTTTCACGTTTCAAGGAGTGGAAACTGACAGATAATGATGAAATCATGGTGTTATGTCATAATATATCATATTAAAACTACTTATTGGGTAAATTTATTGTAATTAATTAATTGTATTAATAAATGTAGTCAAATAAAAATAAAAAAAAAGGTGACAATTTTTTTACCCCTTTTCTCAAAAAAATCCGACTGTTAAGTGGTTAAAAAGAATTGTTAGTTACTGTATAACGAAGCTCTGGCCTCGTACTACAATCCGGTTAACTTTCACAATGATAAATCGATGTTGAATGCCATTGATTTAACGACAATCATTCGTAAATGACGCAATGGCGCCGATCACCGATGACCACCGTAACATTCAAAGTGTTAATTAGTATAAACTATGTATATTCTGTCTCTCTCAATTATAAGCGCATTAGATCAAAGCTAGAAAAAGAGAAAATTCATTTTTGCCCCTTCGATGCAAATGGCAGTGAAGTTGAGAATATTTCAAACAATATGCTCGCGAAGATCTTATCGATCTTCTCCCTTCTTCCATTAATGTGTACATTTTCGATCATCTGTACAGACACCGAGCATTAATTCGAATTACGCCGAAAAGGGGGGGGGTGTTTACTCGTCCAAAAACAAACGGAACGGAACGAAATCCTTTCTCGCGGGGCTCCGCTCTTAATAAAACGAATTTCAATTCTGCCGTGTCCTTTTTTATCCTTCGCGCGCGAGCAAAAGTTCCCTTTCAGGTTTTACCATGAATTACATCTCGCCCCGAGCTTCCATGGTGAATGGTGGAAACCTTCGCGAGAGAAAGGGAGAGAGAGAGAGGGGGGAGGAAAAGTCGCGCGTAACCTCAAACAATAGACCCTTGTAATTTTTACCTAGAAATTACATGCAGTCGTTTTGAGTGCTCGACAGCGCACGCCGTGAGCGCGAGAACACGAAAAGTAGGACAGCAATTAAGTAAAACCCTTAGCAACGATTCTAATTGGGGGAGGACAAATTCAACGAAAGCCTCCCTCGATCCCGATGCATCGTACAATAACGTTGGGAAACGTGTCGCAGTCGCTGTCGCCGAAGAATCTCCTCCGAAAAAAGTTTCTTTTCTTTTCTATTTGCATAAACAAGTTTCGCTGCGATTGCAACGCAAAGGTGACTGGAAACACAATATCAAACTGCATGCATGTTTACGTGGCCCCATTTTTTAATCGTTTTTAAGGGTTAAAAGCATCCCTAATTGCGAGAGGACAAATTTAACGCAAGCCTCCGTCGATCCTGATGCATCGTACAATAACGTCGGGAAATGTGTCGCAGTCGCTGTCGCCGAAGAATCTCCTCCGAAAAAAGTTTCTTTTCTTTTCTATTTGCGTAAACAAGTTTTGCTGCGATTGCAACGCAAAGGTGACCCCAAACGCAATATTAAACTGCATGCATGTTTACGTGGCCCTCTTTTTTTATCGCTTTTAAGGGTTAAAAGCATCCCCGAAACGTGTCCCCCAGGCCGACAAAGATCCACCCTCCGCGGAAAGCAGGCCACACCGATGCAACGCCGGGGACACGTTGCAACTGCACGTGTGCGGTTGCATGCGGAGCCCATTGTTACACGGTCTTGCACCGACGCGTACGAACACACCGCTCTTGTGTCGTCGAGCGTTCACCTGCGCTCTCGCGCTTGCTACGTCCGTGTACACAAAATTACCTTTGTGTGCCAGCCACCGACAGAGAAAGGAATAGTCGAAACGCATGCTAGAGAGAGAAAGAGATAGAGAGAAAGAGAGAGAGAGAGAGACAAAGATTGAGCCACGAGTTTCAACCCTTTCATTGCACGTTAAGACTAATTAATAATATTCAACGTCGCGTCGATGAAAAGCATTCCTGATTTCAGATATTCGATCGTAATTGGTAATGCGATTCATTAAAGATTAATTGCGCGTATATTGGTGAATGAAAACTGATCCTGTCCGCGCAGGCCGGTCCCGGCGAATGGGTTAAATTGTGTGAAATAGATTTTAACACTTTATCGACCGGCGATTATTTCAGAATTTTTCTAAGGTCCATGATGCATGACTGAAAACTTTTTAATGGGTCTTTCAACGCTGACAGCAATTTTTATTGCGGATCAACAGTGCATCCCCAATAATATTGTCTAATAATGTTATTACAAATTGGAATGTAAAAATAGAATTTTAACCTTCATTTTGATACAGCGCGAATATTGAAAAGTCTAATAATAAGCTACCGATCGATAAAGTGTTAAACAAGTTCGGTAGAATGTAATTTTTCCGATCAATGCGATACTAGGAGAATTTTTCAGAAATGCGCAAAGGTTATTGCAGTTTTAAACTGTACAACGATAAATATCTAAAGATGCAAACATTAGCGACATCTTTATCTAGTCGAGAAGTGAGACTTGTTTCTCAACTTGGTTTTCATGAAAGATTGTTTACAGAAGTCTGACATTCTATTAAAATCCGCAATCTACTAACGACGTTTGAACCGGGTCGAGTTTTACGATGATGTTTCTACTAAAAAGAGGAGGGAAACTATATTAAGAGGCGCAACTGTGTGGATGAGTGCACGTGTATGTCCGTGTTATGCTGATGACATTGATCACACTTTGTTAGGAAATTATATGGAGACTCGACGCTGAACTAGCCACAGCCGCTGAAATAACTGCCTTTAAATTTGACGCTTCAAAATTATCGGAGTTATGAAACAGCCCCCGTAGGAATCCATTCGATTCGAATTCGTTGTTCGAATCTAAATAAATTGAAGCTTGTCATTTTTATAAGGCAACATAGAATTTCATGGTACTGTATGGTCAAAATTTGACGATGGTGGTATTCCTGGAAGGTTGCCATCTACTTGTATTTTTAAGGGTGTGAAAGGGCCAACAGGCTACGCAAAAAGGAACATTATGGCAGATAATCTTATCAGTGCATTCTCGTCGATAATAGATAATCATATTATCCCATATAACCCACAAAGATCAGCTGCAACATCATCAAATGCAACCCATTCTAACAAACGCAAAATTTGTCAAGTACGACTTTGCCACAACAACAAAACAAATAATATATGTGAAAAATGTCAAAAGTATGTTTGCGGAAGATGTACACATAAAAAGATTTCCACTTTTATTTGCATAAAACGTACAAATAATAATGCATAAATTATTTCTTTTTCCAAGTGAAGTAAATTTTCTTTACTGCTAATATTTACTAATAACCTGTTATATAACTGTAAATAATATAAAAAAATATTGTTGCGAAGACTTCAGCTTCGCCTCGCCGGAGAACACATATCACAACTCTTAAGCAATTCTTTATTTACAGATAATATTTTAAAGAGTAATAACAGTGCGCGTTCGCGCTCCAACGGCTCGAGAGATTCTGTCGTCTTTCTTCTGATTAATAACAACACCGGTGGCCGGATACCACAATATCGATATGACGGCCAACTTCTCTCGATTTCCACAATCGACAGCAATCGACTTGATATTCCATCAAGATCGTTTCATCTCGATCTCCGCAACTGACAGCTCCCATCGTAACAATATTAAAAGTTAATTTTAAATAAATTTCTTTACACATTAGTTATTCTTTCACAATGCAGTCAGTTCGACTGCTTTTGGGCAATATAGGTATATACTAAGTTTCAGTCTTTCTAGTGTTAAAAATTTTTAAACGATTCGCAATTTAGCTTTACATTCTCCGCAAAGCGTAAAATGCAAAAACAGCTGGAAAATAAGTTAAACTAGAAGCGAGATGAACCGAAGAAGGAAGCAAAGTAGCAGAAATAGCTGGAGCGAGAGCGAACGATGGAAAAAGTGACGGCGAGAGAGGGAAAGAAAGTAACAGGGAGATCGAATGAAAGAGAAGAAGAAAGAAAAAGAAATAAAAAGAGAGAAAGAGAGAGAGAGAGAGAACTGAAAGGGGTTGGTACAGAGGGGCGAAGTGGAGCGCAGGCGAATGCAACGCTCGGGTCTGAGCGGCAAACAAATATCAAATAAATAGAACGGCTGTGCGAAACCTCGACGTTTTAATTACTGGTATTTAACCGTAGCATGGGGAGTCAAGGGTTTTCTGGTCTCCCGCCGTAGCCCTCCGCCGCCCCTCTAATTTGCAAGCGTTCCTTTTAGGTTTTTCGTTAGGGCGGCCGGGGTAGTTAATACCGACTCTAACCGCGGCGCTCGGCGGCTCGTCAACGGTAAAGCGTGTTTCGCCTAGCCCCGGCCGTTGAAAGTTGCAATTTGCCACCGGTTCTCGGGGAACTGATTTTCGAAAGAGACAGTCTCATTCCAGACCGATAATAAGACCGCGTGCGCCGCGCTCATTCACGGTTACACCGCCGGCGAGAACGGAGAACGGTGAACCGGCGCTGCGAGTGTTTTTCGCGCGCGCTCCTCGGTTTTACTAATCTGAAAAACGTAAATTGGAACCGGCCAACGAGAACACCGTGAAAGGAGTTCCATTAACTCTCATCTGGCGGGGGAAGGGACGGGGGGAGGGACGAGGCGGTTGTCACGAGCACGAGATAGCGAGAGCGCGAAAGAACTTCGAAAAAGAAACAGAACGTTGAAAAGGAGGGGAAAAAACCGTCCATGGGAAATAAGGGCGGAAAGGTGGCACGGAGGGTGGAGGAGGAGGAGAAGGGTAGCAGCGTAGAAAAGAGGAGAGGATAGATGAAATGTACGGGGCTCGTTCAATTGAATGTGCGATTGCGCTCGGAACTCGTTACGCGGGGTTGCGCTTGTAAAATTAACCTTCCGCGGTTCGGGCAAAGTTCAACAACAGATTGAAGATAGAGCACAGAAACTTTCGCCCCGGACCCGCGCCGAGAGCCAGATAAAATAATCCCGCGAGAACGGTCTGGCTCGCGTTGACTCTCCGAGTAATCGATGTAACCTCCGAAATTGCTACAAGCTGCCCCCGCTTTTTCTCCCCGTCCCTGTGTTTCCGACCGGGAGCGAGGGGTGAACGAAGGAGAGACAGAGAGGAAGACAAAGGGCGGCCGCAGAGCGTAACCCGAAAAACGGTCGAAAAAGCCTATGCATAAATTAAAAGTTCATCGGCGGGGATCACGGACGGAGAAACGACGAGTTCGATGATCGTACCGGCGGGATATTGATTAATCCGTGAACGACGGCTCGACAGCGAAACCGTCAGGCAGTTTCGCGAATTTATCGACGCGAGGAAAAAAACGCGGAGGGTGCCGAAGAAAGGAGAGCGGCGAGTTCAAATGACGCGAGTCAATTTTTAACGTCCGACGAGTGCGTGCCTTTGCGTGTCCGTGAGAGAATGGAACACAAAGAGCGGAAGAGAGAGAGAAAAATAGAGAGAGAGAGAAAAACAGAGAGAGAGAACAAGAGAGGGAGAGAGAGGGAGAGATGGAAGGCGGGAACGGTGTTCGTGGAGTGAAATATTTAAAGGTAAGCTGTACGTCTCACGTCAGCTTACGATACGTGCACGCGAGCTCTGCTACCTGCCTGACACGATATGGATATCATTAACCGGGCGTATTACGAGTGTCGCGGACTTTAACGACCGGTACCTCGTTACCAGATAGGAATTAATTATTTCGGGGTAATGAAGTGTCAAGGGAAGGGGACACGTTGTTCGAAGTTATTCGACGGCAGATATTCCCGGCGTTACGGCACGGGGCATCGGTGCACGCCGTGCTAACTACCGCAGAGAGGTGGAGTTATTTCTAATTACGAGAGCCCCGAGTGATCCGCGGCGTAGATTACTCGGATTGAAGCTATCCGAAGATTAAGGGAAAATTGCCGGGCATGTGAGCGAGACCCGTGCGCAGGCCACCGCCGCGTCGCGCGTGACATCGGTCATTTTAATAATACAGAACGCCACGTGCTAGAGGCCGCGCAACCCTTATCGCGGTACAACGCTCCGTAATCTCTGCCGGCTCCAATCCGCCGCGCGGAATGCGAAAATTACCCCTGCGAGGGATATCCGCTCGACAATGTCGCCGTTGTTTAACCCTGCCGAGCATTCTCGCGATTACACGTCGGTCGTTGCTTGATCCGCTCGAATCCGATCTACTACTTGCTTTTATGGATTTCTGAATGCGATGCCTCTGAAATCGGACGGTGATCCTTCGCGATGTCCTGTTTTAGTGTTCGACCGGTTTGTAAAAGGTGATTGTTTAATCCTTGGCACTCGAAGCAATTTTAACCCTTTGCAGTCGAGTGGTGACTCTCTGAGGCACCACGGAAAGTTGTTACATAATTGAGCCGTTTATTTTTAAAGTGGCGTAAGTCAGCTACTATAATAGTTACATTTTTACAAGATCTTTTCATTCTGAGGCAACTTGTTACTAGTTTATTTAAAATCGTTAAAATTTTCTAACACGAAAATTTGCTGGTTGATGAAGAGATGAAAAAGTTTATTTTGAAAGAAAATATTATTTCTTCATCTGTTACCCATATTTTTTAATTTAATCCCACGCAAACCCTTCAATATCTCAATTCGGGCATAAATGGACTTAAGCCACTTTCAAAATAAATGGCTCAATTATTTAAAACAATTTCTACGTCACTATGCTTGTATCTAAGAAATTTGTAAAAATTTAATTATTGTAAGGACGGGTAATGTTACAAAATTCCGTATGCATAAAATTAAAGAAATCGTATAAAATGGAAATGGCCTAAGTCTGAAAAAACGCCTTGGTTTTCGAGTCGATAAAGCTTCGAGTGCAAAGGGTTAATTCCAAAATCGAAACGTGTTTTTGACGGAAAATAATTCCATTGTGCCTGACTTATTACTATTAGTCGTACGTGCAACATCTTAAAAAGTTAAAAGCTGTTTTAAAGGGTTAAAGTAACAGGTAAATGTACGAAGTTCAACCCTTAGCGCTCCAATGACGCCTCTGACGCGATACTAAACTTGAAACACTAAAAATTGAAATGTCGCACGTACAAGTAATAGTAATAAACTTTATATTTTTATATTGGAATATTTGTATTAATTTTATCGTCTATTCAACCTTTCATATTACTACGATGAATACATGTTACGCGGAGAACGTAATCAGCGTTTGCTACTTGAACGGATGTTTTGTAAAAGACTAAAACGTGCTCGGGAATTCCCGACATTTTAGAACATTTTAAAACGAGGAGAAAATGAAAATAATAAACAAGAAATTAAAAAATTCGCATGCAAGAAGCTGTACATAGTATGCCCGATAAAACGGTACGCGTTTTATAAATTGGGTTACATAGCCGAGAAGTTAGAGAATGTTCTGCCGCTTCGAGACTTCACAAACTTCTGTGTACAATAGTTTAACAATAATTCCTGCTCCTTTTTACGATCATAATCGAAAAGGATTGTTTACGAAATCCAGTTTCGAATAGGTCGCGTTAATAAGTTAAGATCTTTTCACGGTTTTTCTTTTTCTCTTTTTACACGGCAGCAAAAAAAAAAAAAATAGAGCGTGACTTCGCAAAGCGCGTAACGGTAAAATATTGTATGAAGTTATTTAAATTGAGTCGCGTTGTCATACTTCGCGCATTTATCTTGCTCAATGTCACCGCGCCGTGTTACATCATTAGTTGCCAGTGATAAACTGGACAAGTAAATAAACTGAAAAGTTTACGAACATTGCCGTGTAGTTACGTCGACTGCTGTAACTGATTTCATATGGTAATTAATTTTAACTGTAACTAATTTCGCTTGTCCTTTGATTCGCGGGGCGCAATCAATCGCTATTCGGTACATTTGCCACCGTAGGTCACCGGTCACCGACGCGTGGTCTAGACAGAGAAAGTTTACTGTCGGCCATCGACGAACCGGCCGAACGATATCCGGTAAAACGATTATTTATTCTCATACCGAAATTTATAACGACGCCAAGATTAATGTTGTTACCGGCACACGCAAATCATTGATATTGCAACTTCTGTTTTGTATCTCTATCGAATTGCAATCGTCTTTCGACGATCTTCGAACGATTTCAAAACGCTGATCACATTTTGTGGACGCCAATCAACTTGTTCGTTCACTTTCCCGTTATTGTAAACAACTAGACTGCAGATTGTAGCGCATTCATGATAAAATTAATAGGTGGAATACGAGCTGCGATGATCTTAAAGTAATTAAAGAATATTGTCACTTATCGACTTATTCAATTTACTGAAAGGAAAAATTCAGTTTTGTGCCATTTTTGTTCCTGTGCATTAACCCTTTACACTCGAAGCTTTTTTAACTCCAACCCTAAGGCATTTTCTCTGACCCAGAATATTTTCATTCTACACGATATATTTCATCTTATGCATACGAAATTTGTTTACTATTACTCGTCCTTGCAACGATTAAATTTTTACAAATTTCTTTGACACAAGCATAGCGATATAAGATTGTTCTAAACAGTAGCTGTTTTCAGTGGTGCCTGAGAGTCACCATTCGAGTGCAAAGGGTTCAATAACAGTTAGTCATACAAGTTCGTAGTTACCTGAAGACTATTAACACTTTGGCTGCCACGTTACCCACATAAGGGTGATAGAATTATTTGTACGATTTTTAAATGAATTTTCACGATAATATATCCATTGTATCTAATTTGCTCCTAAAATGTATTCGTAAATTTCAATATGTCTAGAATATTTGGTGGTCAAGATGAAATAAAACGAACAAATAAAAAGTATAAATAATTTCAGATGAATTTATGCGTCTCCGTATGCTCTGGTTGGAATTCGCTTGATTTTCGTGACACACATAAGTGCACAAAATTTGTAGTAACTCGACAAAAGTCCAACAATTTGTACGACGCAAGAAAGGTAACGACAGCGAATGAAATTGTCACGCGTTTTGATAAGAATTAAACCGTAAATTGGTTAAACTTTATAAGCACGGAACGTTCAGGCAGAACAATCATCCCCAGGAAGAAAGAAAGATCACGTTCGAGGGTGTCGCGAAGTCGCTTGGAGTCGTTCGCGAAGCCGAACGCGTGAAAAGCGACTCGGCCAGGGGCGGCAGATGGTCGAGCGCGGCATTAACGCGTGAAAAACGATTCAATACTGTTTATGATTTATAATTCATTACCGCGTAATGGTCCTCGAAGTCCATTTCCGTGTTTCTTTCTTGAAACGGAGCTCCCCTCGTCGAGCGGGGTCGGCGAAAAAGGGAGGGAAAAGAAAAAAGTCGAGAAGAGAAAAGAAAAGAAAGAAAGAAAGAAAGAAAGAAAGAAAGAGAGAAAACGAACGAACACGCAGCCCCCCACCGTGGGTCGTTCCATGAAATATAGGAAGCTACTTATCCCACCAACACTTCGCGAGGGTTCATTATCCGGCCGCATAATGATATGGCACTTACGTGCGTACGACCGGCAGCTTGTGCAACCGCGTTCGTTCGAGGCGTTTCAATGGCCGCGAGAACGGTCCCAAAAACGCGGGAGAGGGAGCTGAGGTTGTTCCAGAGAAACAGCGAGAGGGAGAGAGAAAAATGGAGAAAGAGAGACCGAGAGAGTGAAAGAGAGTGAAAAATAAGAGAGAGAGGGCAGGGGTATGCGGAAGGTTCCTACCCCTTTTGTCCTTTAACATCTTTGCGAGCGGCGACATGTCAAACGGTCCGTCCCCGTCGGCTGTCCTGGGAATATAAACAAAGAGCCGACGACAGAGAGCTGCAGAAGTATAATGTCCCTTTCGACCCCCTGCCTCTGTTCTTCGTCCTGCGTCTTCTCGATCCCGCTATCCCCTCCAGCAGTTTTCGTCCAGGTTGTTCCTTATTCCTCGATCTCTACCTCCTGCTCACCTTTCCTCCCTCGCTCTCTTTCTCCCTCTCTCTCTCTCTCTGTCTCTCTCACCCTCTCTCCTCCGCGAAACGGTTCCCCTGTTTCGCTCCCTTCCCCGGTGTCCCTTCGTCATCCCGGGGTTCCAGCCTCGATCCGTCTTATTCCGATCCACGGTCTCGCTTCGGCCAGGTTCTTTGCATTGTCGGAACGAGAGCCTTCGCGAGATCTTAATTCCTCTTTGCTAGCTCCATTCCCGGAGTTTTCGAGCGTGAAATCGGCGCTCCTCGCGCAGCCCCGTTCACCCCCGGCTCCAGTCGCCCCGCGACAATTCGTAAGAATAAGACCGTGTCCCATTATCGGATCAAGATATTATCATAATTGCCTGGAGCCCTCGACGGTCGCCGACCGGCGCTGCCCACCTTCCAACGGTCTGAAATTAAAATTAAAGCAAATACGAAATTAAACTCGCCGGGAACAGTCACCCACCCTTTCGATTTTTTCTTTTTCTTTTTTGGTGGGAAAGTCTACCCTCTACCAGCGACACAGCTGGCTATCGTCCGCGTTGGAAACATTGTAGTTTTGCGGGCTCGCTAAGAATCGCAGAAGGATATCGGAGGGCGAGCTTCTCGAGACCGAGCCACTGCCGGGACGTTGCTCATTTTTATGGGGCTGCGAGCTAGTCGCCGGAAATTATGCGGTTGCGAAATTTATGCGAGAATTCGGCCGAAGCCCGCGCTGGAACGTTTCCCGAGGCATTAAATTATTTAACGATAATGGGCGGCGCTTTAGCATTTCACTCTATTACCTGTTTCGCCCAGTTCTACAACCAGATATTTGGTCCGAAAGTGGGCAGCAGCGTTTCCAAAATTAAAAGGGCTCGCTTCGATTAAGCTCCGGCGTCGCGCTCGTGTATTTGTATTTATGAAATAACGCCTACTTGTTCCAAGCATTACCGTTAATGATTTCGAGGTTGGGGGGCTGTTTGAAATTGTTCTTTTGCGACAACCAAGTGCAATATTTCTATAGAACAAAAAGCAAATTGTCGAGTCACATTAGCTCTATTGTTTATAATTTTTACAAAATTTTTGTATCATTTGTATAGCTTCTAGCTTTGATTGTATTCACTAGTGTATATTCAACCAGTTGCTTCTACGCGAAGTTGGTTAGATGTTTAAGGGTGTTAGGTCGAGAGGAGTGCTTTGGGGTGGCGACCTCCGTAACACTTTTTCTAGAATTCAAAGGAATATTTATGTGGAATTTGGTATAAATATATTGAAGAAGTCTTTAACTAGCTTAAGAAACGTATGTGTACGATGCAAATAAATTTTACAGATTGCCAATTGATTTTTCACTTACAAGGGAACATATTCAGATGCGAAAATCCGATTTTGATGAAATTTATGGAAGCGACTACATTTATTATTTATTTATTTAACTTTTGTTAAAATTTTCTTGCATGACTACATTTCCCATTGAAAAACGCACAATTTAAAAAAAATTCAAATTTTTCGGCCACTGGTTTCCGAAATATCTCAAAAATACCCCAACTTTGAGGGTTGTTTTCACCCCTTCAAGGTGGATGGTTGCCGATAAAAAAATATACGTGTCAAATATTTTTCAACGAACTATATTCTCTGTTTAGTACAACACCATTCACATTTTTAAAAGTGATCGTTGAGCAATGCAATATTAGACCTAATTCGTTAGGCGTCCTTACAACCCACGATTTTATGAAGTTTGTCCCACCTAAACGAATGTTCTAAAATTTAGAAAGCAATATATAAAGTATAGCAAAGCATGTACTCACTATTCACTTTACGATGCATTCGACTATCTCGTACAGTGATCGAAACAAACACCCTTCTGTGTACGTCTTTCACAAGGAAGAAAGGAACGAGACACTGCTCCAGAAAGATATTAACCCTTTGCGCTCGAAGCAATTTTAATTCTAAAATTGAGAGATTTCTTTCAACCTGGATCATTTTTATTCTCTGCAATCCCTTTTACATTGTGCACCCAATATTAAACATCATTTTCAACAATTTATAGAATACAGTCGAATTTAATAATCTGATAACTGTTTAGAATATGGTACGACAATTTTTACTGGTGCTTCAGAGTCACCATTCGATTGCAAAGGGTTAAAAATGGTGCCAGTACAGACACTTATCAGGGAAATCTTCGAAGGACGAGGACACGGTCAGTCTGAGCGATTTCGCGCGTCGTTTCGAAACTCTGTTTCTTCAAATTTAAAAGATTCCTCGTGGCAGGAAGTGTGCCGTTTGTACAGATAAATTTGCCCTCGTGTTCGGCCTACGACCAAAGGGATCGCGAGCACGAACGTGCCGGAAGTTTTCCCGTGATCTATTGGCCGAGTTTTCGCGGTTGCGGAAGCGCCCCCGGAATTTAACGAGCCACTCAAAACGAATATTTTGTTCTTTGCGAGCATCATCCCTCCGCGGAAGATACCGGCCAGCGTCGCCCTCTTTCCCCTTCTCCTCCTCGCAAAATACTCGGCCGGGTAATTAAAGTTTTCTAATTCGGCAAATAAATCGACGATCCGCGATTATAAAAGTCAGGGCGGGACGCGATTTAGGGTGGTTGTTCCGGAAACTTTTCGACCTCACGTTCTTAGGCGTTCGCAATTTTGCGCGAACGCCCACCGACTGCGATCCCGTTGCTCTTCACTATCATTCGGCATCTTCTTCTTTCTTCTCCTGTTTTCTCATTTTTTATATTTTCCTCTCATGGATCGCGCGGCTCAAAGGCTTTCGAAGACATTCAAAGGGGATGAAATATTTTCTTGCCGGGCCGCGGGGGCGGTGTATCGAATTTTTTTTTTCCCATCCCCAGTCAGTCGTTCGGAGCCACCCCCGCCGGCCGTCCATCCAATATACCGGCAATGTGTCTGAAAAAATGAAGCCCTTGAAAAAAAACCGACAGGATGGAAACCGACGGATAATACCCGGAACCTATACGGATAATCCTGAAAGCAGTGATATCATCAGAACGGCCGCGTAATAAAAACCACGAACGCGGGTGGCTGGGCTCTATCGCGAGAGCTATAAATAGCGGCCGTATCCATAAGTAATATCCTTTTTCGAGCGATCGCATTCGAGTTGCTCGTATTGCGACCGCCGCGCCCGATTCGATATTTTAAGCCACTGGTAATCCGATTCCTCCAAGACCGATCGAAGGACCCATCGTCGCCGAGAAATTCGGCATGACCGATCATTCAATTAACCGGTTACAACCTCGAGACGCTTTGCATCGTGACTGTTTCATTTCGCGAGAACAGTAGACACCCTGCTGGATACGTCAATGTTATACAAAATATGCACTAATTATAATTGTGTTTAACGCTAAAATAACGAAGCACTAAACTATAATGTACACTGCTCCATAGTAACGACAAGGTTGCAATTATTCAAAGTTTGTATAACTTTTGTGTTAACCCTTAGCAGTCGAATGGTGACTCTGGAGAGCTACGAAAAATTATCATACTATTATTTAAAACATTTTAACATTGGTATATTTATATCTAGGGAATTGATAAAAATTGAATGGTTGTAAGAACGAGCAACGGTAAAAAGAAATCGTATATACATGAGGTGAAATAATTCATATAGAAAATATCCTACCTCGATTGAAATGCTTTGGTGTTTTAGTTAAAACAGCTTCGGGTGCAAAGGGCTAATATATTTTTAATGAAACATTTTTCGTAAAAAGATTCCTATAATTTCAATAACGTAGAGAGTAGAGAAATAAAGTACAGAGTCGTTCTAGTGTTAACTTATTCAGACCTGAAACTAGTTTTGTTTAGATTTTATTAATTTTAATGTTCGTACTGGAAGTATAGAGAATTTGCCTTTGATTGGAGGGATGAAAAGTAGTTTTTTACCGTTTATATTCCTATGGCAAAGAATAAGCTGCCACCTTTCAGTTAATGGTAAAGTTCCGCATGAAATAACGCTGTCGGTAAATAAATTGATGATTTATTTCAACTTCTGAGAACTACAAAGGGAGGAACGATTTTCAGAGGCCATGCGCCCTGCAGTTAACGAAAACAATTGTTCTGTTGCACAGAGAAACGCAGTCTATCAATCCTTGCACTCGAATGGAGACTCCTAGGTGCCACGAAAAATTGCCAGACGTTTATTTAAAACAATTTTAACATCGCTAGCTTCATATATAAGTAACTGATAAAAATTTAACGATTAAAATATACATAAGGTGAAATAATTCATGTACAATGAAAATATATCAGGCCAGAAGAAATGTTTCGGTTTTCTAGTTGAAACAGCTTCGAGTGGAAAGGATTCACCCTTGCACTCGAGTGGCGACTCTGAGGCGTCACGAAAAATTGCCAGACGTCTATTTGACATAGCTGCAAGCTATGTATTTTCAAAAACAGTTAAACAATTAAAGAACGAAGAGTAACAAATCAGTCGCATGTCGACGTTCTTTTAGAATCACCGATGAACAAAGTCGCAGTAATACGCTGTCAGTGCCGGATAATTGGATAACGCCTCTTGGTCCTTGCTATCGCGGTAGCATAACCAAGCAATGTTCCTAAAATCGAAGCCGCAGGATCGTGAATGGGATAAACTGTGCCCGTTTCATAGTCCCTAAATTCCAGCGAAGATTTCAACGGGGACAGGGCGAGAGAGCAGTGTTTACGAGCCCTTATCGTCGTGCAGAGATGGTAATTGTCGCGGAATGTTGGCCGTGGCACGCAGACGTCGTTCAAATTAAGTCCGCTTTCAATTCTAATCTCGGCGCAACAATCGCGGTCCGCTATTGAACGTGATTAAATTATTGTTAGCTTAGGTAACACGGGGGTGCTGCTCCTCGGCCGTCGTCATCGTCGTCGTCGCGACGCCGAGCCGCGTCGCGTCGCTTCGGCTTGAGCAGTCTGCGAGACCGCGCCGGACTTTATCTAACTTCTGCCACCTACTAAATTGACTACTAAAGATTAATCCCTTAAGCCCGTTTAGCCGTATCCATGGAACGGGTTACATTGTCGTCGGAAAACTGGTAATCCCGTCGCGTTCAGAGATCCTGTTATCTGATCAGCCGGGAATTTGTTCCGCGCGTCGAAGCTACGTGCTGCCGAAAGTTCGATTACACCGAATACCATTTTCATAGAAAGCAAATCATCAACCTCGAACACTCTGAGTCAACGTATTACAATTTCGCGTCCTGCTTCGCCGTAAAACATGGCCGCCATTAACGCGTTGAATGCGTCGCCATTTTGCTTAGCTTTCCGGTCACATTTTATTTACCTTTAAACGGAAATAATGCAATTGTGTGTAAGCAAAAGACTCGCTTAGCCCGTTTCTACTTTTTTGTTGCAATCGAATCTATTGAAATAGTGCGAATATTTTTTAACATGTTGAATGCCGAGTGAATTTCGTGTATTTCAGCCAAGCTTCGTTTATTCCATTCATAGAAGTGATCAGCGTTATTAAAAAGCGTTGTCAGTCACTGTATAACGAAGCTCTCACCTCATACTACGATCTAGTTACCTACCTCAATAATAAATCGATGTCCAATGCCATTAATTTAATGATAATCATTCTTAACCTATTGACTGCCAAATAGAGATAAATAGAGATATCTCGTAGTGGGTGCTGCAAGTTTATATTGGCTACAAATGGCTATTTGAGTTAGGAACTATTAGAAAGGATGAATGAAAAATGTATATAGTGTAGAGAACATATTGATTATCAATTTTTATTATTAAAATTATAGAGCGTCTAGAAACGTGTAGACAAAATTTTAAAAAAATCGGAGACCTATAATTTTTCTTCAATTTCTCACGATTTTAAGAAGGGGGTTACCTTCAATATTTAGCAATATTTGCCAATATTTGGCAAATCTTTGAAGTCGTGCCCCGGCCAAACTATTAGAGCTATCGACATGGCTCAAACGCTGAAATCTTCCCCAAACCTTCCTCTTGAAGCAGAGCTCTCACAATCTAGGCTAGTATATCAGGGGACTTCAGGAAGCTACCTTTTATCAACCCCATTTTTCCGATTTTCGCCATCGAACGCCCCGAAGTTTCTAACCTAACCCAGACCTTCAATATTTAGCGATTTCGTGGCAATATTTAGCAAATCTTTGAAGTCGTGCCCCGGCCAAACTATTAGAGCTATCGACATGAAACAAACGGGAAAATCTTCCTCAAACCTTCCTCTTTAAGAAGAGCCCTCATTTTTTAGATTAGCGTTTCAGGGGACTTCAGGAAGCTACCTTTTATCAACCCCAATTTTTCGCATTTTTGCCATTGATCTCTCCGAGATTTCAAAGTCGCGCCACGGCTGCAATTCGATTCCGATCGACCTAAA
>CM052087.1:8332628-8348753 GCA_028453745.1 Agapostemon virescens
CTTTGAAATCTCGGAGAGATTTCAAAGTCGCGCCACGGCTGCAATTCGATTCCGATCGAACTAAAAATTGACATACACTCTTACCGCGCGTCTAGAAACGTGTAGCCAAAATTACAAAAGAATCGGAGACCTAAAGATTTTTCACGATTTTAAGAAGGGGGTTACCTTCAATATTTAGCAATATTTGCCAATATTTGGCAAATCTTTGAAGTCGTGCCCCGGCGAAACTATTAGAGCTATCGACATGGTTCAAACGGGAAAATCTTCCCTAAACCTTCCTCTTTAACACGTTAAGCGCCATGCCGAATTTCTGTGCCGTTCTGTTCAAGCCACTGTTAGCCGTCAGGCGGGCCTTGCCGGGCCGCTCGCCGATAGATGAATCAGAGTATAAACAGTCGGGTAACGTAACGCGCACCGCGATAGCAGAACAAAAAATCTGTCGCCGGTCCGTAGGGACCGACGAGGCCTGAACGGAAAGTCCAGCACCGGTCCCTAGGGACCGGCGTGGCGCTTCACGTGTTAACGAAGACTATAGCCGCACCCTAATTGCGCAACGTCGATCGTGAAACGCGTGACCACGCAACTTTCCGTCGCCATCGATCCCGAAGACGCTGCTCACGGCTCGAAATTGAGAGGGCGTTCTATAAAATTAATTGGCTCCGGTACATCGGCGAGAAGGAAAACGGATCGCTCGGGTGGGGGTGACGACGATCCCCTCTGTCCCGTGAATTTAGCTTGGTCATTACGGGTTTTATGCGGATATATTGGTATTAATGACGTCGATGAGCTCGCTGGTTCTACGACACCGAAAGAAAATTGCACTGGGGGCGTCGACGGGGGAGGGATGGCATACCGGGGGACCGTCGGATAGGATAATCGGCTTTCGAGCTTGCATTTTATCTTCGGTTCTTTGATTGCAGAGGCGGCCGCGACGCGTCGTGACTGAGATAAATCCGCCCGATACCGGATACCCTTTAAATTTACGGCGTCCCAACAGTTTATGAAAAAGCCCGCGATCTATCTACCTCAATTTCTTCCGCCGCGCCGCACGGAGGCGGTCTTCTCTGCTTCTTCGGGCGTTTAACTGCCACGGAATTCGAACTGCTGAGAAAATTGCCTTCGGATGTTGTTGCGAATGCCGACCGTCTGCCGGGATCGAGATCGAACTACGTATTGTGGGGATTGAGCAGCTAGGAAATCTTGGCCTCCGGAGTCCTGCCGCTTAAAAGATAGAACCCCGCTCGAGCACGCTTGTCAAATATCTTATAGAATTCGGCTACGTGTCTATTCTGTGTAGAACGTTTTGCAGAATGGCTTCGTAGGTCTGTCATTTTAGAATCTAACTAGTCCGCGTGGCTGTTTGAAGTGAAAATACGGAACGACGAGAGCTCTGTATATGTCTGTTATGAAACATTTTAGCACATTCTGCGCGTCTATTTCGAATGAAAATATGGAATCACGATTTCGGATGTATGGGGAGCAAAAGTCGTTACTGTAGAATCTTCTTTTTCAATTTTAAGGGTTGATCCGTGGTTTTCGTTAATTATTCGTAGGTGAAGCGTAAAATTGCGAAACGACGAAGGAATACGATACTCCGAATAATCTTTGGAACTTCTCATTTCAAATTTCTCTTTAAAACTTAGGGGAAATTGTTTGGAAGAATGAAAAGATGGAATAGGGGTAGGAAAGGAAAGGAGGATTTTGTTCTGGGCCTGCTAGAGGGCCTGCTGTGACAACCCCGAACTTCTCTTATTTTCTCAAGGTTTGTTCACCACCAAATAATTCTTCACTTATGCCGACTCCATACGGACAATCGCCGTAACAATATGAATCAGTGGCGGATCAGGTACTAGCGGGAAAGTTGTCCTGTTGTCCCTCTGTTGGCGAGCGCAGGAGATACAGCCGCCATAACCTGTATAGTGCTCATATTATACAGATCATATTATATCAATTTGAATTTCACCAAAATGAAATAAAGAAAAATAATTCAAACATAATGAATCGTATCGCTACACTAAAATAATGCTAAAATAGAAAAGGTGAGAAACGAATGAAACGAAAATGGAATTTTTTACACGGAACGGAACAAACGTTGTCACACCGTTCGGCAATGTTGGTAGGTCAACGTAACGAGCAACGTTGTCGATCGAGGAACAAGAAAACCGTGTCGGTGAAGAAAACGAAGCGTCAAAATCCATGTCGGGCAGGTAAACGGAGTTTAGAATTCCCTGTGGAATTTCCCGTTCGAAGTTTCTTTTACGGGACACCCTGTAGAACGCCCTTTTCTGGTCGCCGAAGGAGCCTCGTAATTAGCGGCGTTGTAGAGCCCGCCCAGGGCATTCGTCTAGCAGCAGTCGGAGGTGTCCTTATCGTTCGGTGGCACCCCGTCGGGAATCTGGGATTGCCGGGGTAACGGGGACGTCGAGGACGACTTTAAGGGGTGCTGGGAGCCTCGAAAAACTGTCTGAGGATAGAGATTCGCCGGGAGTATCAGTCAGAAGCGAGGATGGTTTCGGGAAAAACCGCGATGCCGAGTAGCGATCGTTCGAAGAGTAGGATCAGAAGATCGTGGGGGTCGGGGCGGTGGAAAGGGGGTGGTTCGAGGGAACAGCAGGATCGAGAGCAGGGGTGCCGTCCCGTTCGGGGCTTGAGAAGGATGGGATAAGACGGGCAAGAAGGGTGCTCTGGAACGGGCGTCGAATAGGACGGGTAAAGTGATTGCGAAAAGGGGGTCAGAGGGAAAATGGGGTACGCTGGTTTAATAGAGTGAGCCATGATGGATGACTCGGGATCGATATTAGTTCTTCTTTGGCCCGGGAGTATCTGTGCGACACGACGCGAGTATCCTCGGCATTTTCGGAAGCCGCGATGGACCGTACACGATATACGAGCCCGCATGCCGGGCATTTTCGCCGGTGGACGGACGCGAGAGCTTACACACCACTCCTCCCGATGCGAGCGACTCCGTTATTACAAGTCTTATGGACGATGGATGTCGAGCAAGAATTCCTAATACATACCGAGCGGTTCGTCCCGGCAGCGGCGCGCGCGCGCACCACGATTTTCTTCGCCGACGATAATTGTAGCGGGAATGGAATTTCGCCGGTGTAAGAAACACACCGAGTAATGAGTTATGTAATTCCTGTTCGAGGTAACCATAGTCTCCGGCGATCATCCCCATTTTGCTGCCCGCTGCTTCCCTAGGAACGCTACCGAACGCAAAAAGAAAGTTTATCGCTCGCTCGGATGGTAATAGGCGTTCTTGTGCAAGCCTAGCGTGTCTCGATTAAGGAAAAATTCCGGTTCCGCGAACGCCGCGGATATCGATGCGTTTATGGTTGCTCGCGGAATCGTTCGTGATTGCTCGTTGTGCCTGGTAAGTTGTCGTAATTGTATCTGGCATTCGTCGAAGGAGGTACGTACGCTGAAGTCTTGAGTTATCGGTCGTCGACTACTGTCTTCAAACAGCCATTTTGAGAATCCATTCGCGAGCTTTCAACATCTCATCATCGAGGAGCGGATACGAATTAATAATTTCTCAATTGTAACATGAAAATTCCATTCAATCGGATCAAACTATCAACTCCTCCCTTCCTTGCTCTTGATTTCACGAAATCCTCCGAATACAAACGTTTCAGCGATCCGTACGCGAAATTAGCCAGCAAACGCGCCAATTCCGAATTAAGGAGGGAATACGCTTTAGAGCGTCTAAAAAATAGTGATTTTTAGGAATTTTTTTCTCAACAACTACAAAGCGAATCATTCTCAAACTTTCATGATATTATGTTCTATATTTAAACAATACAAAAACTTTTCTATTGTAATGATTAATGTATTTTTTTTCGCAATATTTATAAATCTTCAGAGCTCCGCGCCACGCGCATCGTCAGTTTTTGTACATCCTAGAGCCTCTAATTTTCATCTGAAACAGGAAAACAAAAGTTCTTTTTAACACTTTGACTGCCATATTACCCATATATGGGTGACAGAATTATTAGTCCATGTTTAAAAATAAATTTGCACATTAATATATTCGTTGCATTCAATTTAGTAGATAACTGAGGAATACAAGAAGGTAGATAGATAACTATGTGACATACATTTAAAGTTATCTATAAAATTGAAATGAGATAAAAATTGAAAAAATAAAATGTATGCCGTAAAGTGCACCCTCTACTTTCTTGCAATTTGTGTATAATCATCAACTTTGGTACAAATGAATATATTAACGCAAAAATTTATTTATAAACCGTACAAACAATTACGTCACCCATATATGGGTGACGTGGCAGTCAATGTGTTAAATCAGCCCCGCGATTAAGGGAACTTTTAATAAGCGTTCGGACACTTTGACGCTTCGACGCGGCGCGGTGGTAGCTGTGAAAAAGCTAATTTTCCGGCGACGTTGGAGGCTCGTTTTCGCGAAGAAGAAGCAAGTCGGACGAGTTTCGGGGTCCGTTTCGAAAAGAGTATATATCCGGCCGTTTCCGGCTGTAGATGCTCTCGCGGGGAGTAGCTCTCCGGGTGTCGTGTTCGCGTCGCCGAGACTCGAAGTATCGGGGCTCGTCAGAAAGTTCCGGCGCTCTGGGACACTTGAAGGGCGCCGGAGGTGGTCCGGGGGTTCGGGGGCCGACAGCGATATAAAGTTACTCGAAATTACATCTGCATATTATTTCAATTTTGTAGATTGTTTAACTGCAGTAACGCCGTGGATACCGGCGGCGGGGGAACTACCCCGGGAAAGTTTTCTTAGGATAATCTCTCCTAGGTACCGCGCGCGCGGGCGCGGACGCGGGAGCGCCAACTTGCCGCATCTCATTGACTGCGTCGGAAGGAATTTGTTGCTACCCGTGCCCGACCGGCATCCACCCTGTCCAAAATTAATTTAGTGGCTGCCGAGGGCGGGAGAGGGGTGCCGAAGAAGGAGGAGCTCAACGAGCCGCGAAGCGAATAAATAAGTCGCGCTGCTGCGCCGAGGCCACGTCGATGGAACGCCATTACACGATCCCCGTGGAAAAACCGTGGCGAGAATACTCTCGGCGGTCCCGGCGGTGCCCACCCTTTTCTCCCTTTCTCTTTCCCTTCCCTCTAGCTCTGTTCTCTCTGTCTGTTCTCTATCGTCCCTTCTCGATCCTCCTCGCCGCGCACCCCGCCCCCGCCCTGCAATAAACAGCACCGAAAAACAAACCGTAGCCGTGTCGCGTCGCGCGTAAATCATCCCCCAAGTTTACATTGGATCGGGAGATACGCGTTCGCGGTTCCAGAGGAAAAAAAACCTATCGGACGATTCGACGAGCCCGTTCCCGGTGATAGAACTTCCCCGACGGACCTCCGCGTCGCCGGAAGTACATTATTCGTGGCCGCAGCCGTGGCTGTCGCGCGGAAAATGCAACAGCAGGGATGGAACTTCTCGTGATTTCGAAATGTCCAGTCGTTACGGATGCTGCAGTTTTTTTTTTATGGGAATCGGGCCACAGAGTTCTCGCCGTCGGAGCGATTTAACTTTGCGAAATGCAGCTCACCGGCTCATTGTTTATCAATCTTTTTTGGACGCGTCCTCTGTATTCGTTGGACTCGCCGGAAATGACTAAATATTTTTAAGACAGTCGTCGAGAGCTGTGAAAACGAATGAACCGTTTGATACGGCGTTGAATAACAGGAGTAATACTGCATTATTAAACCGTTGTAATAAAACTTTTCCGAAGCGTTGAAACGGTAAAACATTCTGTAAATTATTGGCTACGCGAGGCAACTTTTAAAATGTGTACTCTTTTATTTTAAAAGTTTAAACGCCACGATAAAATTAATATTTTAACGTTTCAACGTTATACCGTTAAACTATTGTCTAAACGTGCAGACCCCTTGGCACGGCAATGTTTTTTGATTCCCTTCGCATCAATTTTTCAGATGTACCCTTTACGTTCGTTAGACTCGACGGAGATAACTAAATATTTTAAGATGATCGTCGAGAGACGAGAGAACATATGAGTTCTTTGGAACGGTAGGTCAAAGCAGATCCAAGCACCGCTGTCCGAGGGTTAAACTCTTCGGCAAGCTTAGAATTATACGGAAAACCACGTAGCATGACCACGTATACCGTGGCCATATTACTCAAGGCTGAGTTTACGTTGCACGAAATTCCTTTCACGGTGGTTAAGTTACGGATTTTTACACAGATGTATATTTTCATGCATTAATTCATAAAAATTAGACGTGAAGCTAAAATCCTTTACGGTCTTCGGAGTTCCGGATGACGGAAAGCCCTCGTAAACATTTCGCCGCAGCCAATTTAATTGTGAAAATACATTTTAACACGTTGTACGCGTTGCTGCGCCGCGCGTACTCGTTACACGTTGATAGGCTCTTGTTACCGTTCCGTTCTTTTCGATTATAACATATGTTTCCATTTCATCGCAACGCACACGCGAAACGAACTGTGCATCCAACGTAAATAAGCATGACCCGCAGCATTCGCGTATCCAATAATTAACATTTCCATCGGAGCCCTCATGCCACCTTCCATTCTTTCTTTCGACCACCCCTCGACCTCCGGTAACTATGTTTTAAGTAAACCAACAACGGGCTAAACATTTTATCAATATATCCCCTAACAAACACGGCTCCCTTCGCCGACGATGAAGTTGCTGTTTCCTCCTGCGAAGCAACTGCAACAATTTGGTCTTCGAAGAAATTCCATGAAACTTGGAAACAAAAGAATAACCATCCCCCCGGCCGTGCGCCGCGCGAACCCCGTTTATTAAAAGAAGCCGGTTTATTATTGTTCCCAGAAGCTCATTGTGTTCCGGCAAGTTCAATCTCGAACACGCCCCCGCGACAAGCATGCTAATTAATATTCAGAGACTCCGGTGCACACGGTTCAAAGGGCGAAACCGCCGTCGCATAGCGAGGATCCGTTTTTAGCCTAGGCGGAAAAGGCACAAGGCGATTCTCAATTTCAATTTGCGGAGGGTACACTTATCAGGGCGTGTCGAGCTGACGTTTGACGGAATAGAAGTACTTCCGAGATTAATTCCCGCTCCTCTCGGCATTTTGATCGCCGGTGAAATAACTTCGAACACCTTCCGTCGATCGGATCCGTTCGGTAGGTGGAAAGAAAGTGGGTGCGGTAAGATGCGATGGAAAAAGGATAAAGACGAACGGGAACACCGGTGAAGAGAAGAGGAAGAAGAGAGTCGGCGAGGGTGGCTAGTGTGTCGTTTGTATCAATTTACTCAAGCTGCCCTCACGCCCACCGGCTTGCTTCAGATTTAATCTAAGGCCGCGTCGAGAAGGGTAATTCATTAAATAAAGACCCCGCTGACGAGTCCGCCGAGCCAGGTGCTTCAGTCTTCGATTCGCCGAAAATGCGAATATATTATCGGGGAACAGTGTGGAGGAGCTCTATTCCCTTCGTCGCTTCGAAAATTATTTTAGTTATCGACAATTTCTACTCGAAGCTGTTTCAACTAGAAAACGAAAGCATTTTTTCTGGCCTGAGATATTTTCATTGCACATGAATTATTTCTCCTTATGTGTATGGCGTTTTTAATCGTTAAATTTTTATCAGTTACTTAT
Source organism: Agapostemon virescens (assembly GCA_028453745.1). NCBI lineage: Eukaryota > Metazoa > Arthropoda > Insecta > Hymenoptera > Halictidae > Agapostemon > Agapostemon virescens. Next base: position 8,340,204 of record CM052087.1, read on the forward strand.
ATATGAAGAAAGCAATGTTAAAATTGTTTTAACACTTTACCGACCGCCGAGTATTTCAGAATTCTTCAAGGTCCATGGTTCACGACTGAAAACATTTTAATGGATCTCTCAACGTTGACAGCCATTTTTATTGCGAGTCAATTGGGCAGCCTCAGTAACGTTGCCTAATAGTTTCATTAAAAATTATAATGTAAAAGCAAGTTTTAAGCTTCATTTTGTTACAGCACAATTATTGAAAGTCCTAATAATAGGCTTCTGGTCGGTGAAGTGTTAAATAACTTGGATGCATCTTTTCAATCTCAAACCTAGCAGTAACGTTTGAACATCGAGCAAATGTTCCGTGCTTCGGACAAATTTCATTTATTTCATTCATAGAAGCGTTATTAAAAAGAATTAATAGTTACTGGATAATGAAGTTATCGTCTCCTACTACGATCTAAGTATTTCCGACAGTAATTAATTGATGTTCAATGCCATTAATGGAGGGCCTTAGAAAAGACAGAAGGAATCGCCGCAATAACAGCGGGGCTGCAACCCACGTTCTTCTACGTTTCCTAACTTTCATACGAGTTTGGTTAAGAGAGTCCTGATTCCACATTAGATTGTTACTGATAATCATTCTTAACCAACGCAATGGTGCCAGTCACCGGTGATCACCGTGGCATCCAACGTATTAATAAAAATTACGCAAATAGCATTAGCTTCTCGTACAACGCGATGAAGTAATTTTCCGTTTCTGACGTGCGGATAAAATCCAATAACCAATGTCGTCATCGCTCTAACACCTTCTCGAACATTCTTCCTATGCGACGAGATACAAGGCGACAAAATAGTTTCCCGTTCTTTGGTGTGCGGAAAAAATCTGACAATCGCTTCCCCGATCGCCTAAACTCCCTCCAATAGTTTCTCGCTGCTACCGTCTATCGGAGATGACGTCAATCGAATTCGCACTAATAACGCAACTGCAGATTATACTTATACCTAACGATTTTTCCGAACATCGCGAATCAACGAGCGATCTTTTCGCTGAGAACTTCGGCCGGAAAGAGAATGAAAGAATATCGGCGAGAGTTGGGAGCGGTACGAGCGCGAGCCTCTGCAACTCCGGGCATTCATCGAAATAATCTCGGTCGTTGGCCTCGTAACTTATTGTTCCTTTCATCGTCTAGCGATAATTAGGGGCGTAATATCGGCGCCGATATCGCTTATCGTGGAAATGATCCCGACAATGAGCGATTTATGGGACTGTGCGCGCTCGAAGAGAGTCGCTCGACGGCACCGATCACGGGGGCCAAGCATAAAAGATCCCCATGCAGAGTCCCGCGGCCATTGTATCGCGTGCCTCCAGAGACAAAGACCGATTATCGTGGGCGGCGGGTGACTCCGCGGGAAATATTATTCCCGGTGATGAAAATACCGGGGTCCGCCATTGTGCACGATCGCCGGAACACGCGAATGAAAAAGGGAAAAACCTATGTGCGCGCCTCTTCCGGCGACTCTGCCTCCCGCCACCCCTCAACATCGATTATCGTATGTTACAAAGATCATATCGGTAAAATAACGCCAATTTTCGATAGCTTTGTAGCTTTTTTTCTATCTAACATTACATGGACAAATTTACAAATCGAATGATTCAATAAAGAAATCTATCGAACCGATTCCGAGGAAGACAATTATATAACTTCGATAAGAGAAGATGTAAAGGTTTAACAACAGCAATTTAATCAGCCGTGAGTGGACGGGACTTAACCGCTCGAGGCACAGCACGAATACGTAAGAAACGGGCACGATAGAAGAGCCTTTTGTATTTTTGAATCCTTGGATTTCGCTAATCTGTGAAGTTTCCAGGCCACTTCGTGGAGCTAGAGATCTCGTATTAATAAAGTACCGAAGCGAGTGCTTGAATAAGAGACGCGTCTGTACACAAAACTCGCGCGCTCGTTCGAAAAGAGGAAGTCATACACGAGAGCTTAAAGACATATTGAAGTTGTTGCCGGCGAGTGCTCGACCCAGGCAATATGCAGTTTTAATGTCCCGCCACGGCCACAATTCGACCGCTATCGACCTGAACTTTGGCATGCACACTGTTTACGCGTCCAGGTAACTGTAACAAGAATTACAAAAGAATCGGCGATCTAAACATTTATTCGTTAGACCGCTTTTTCCCCTGGAGGGGTAAGACCCTTCAATATTAGCCAATCTTTGCAGACGTGTCCTGACTAGACTATCAGCACTATCTTCATGGTTCAAACGGTAAAATCTTCCGCAAACCTTCCTTTTTAAGAAGCACTCTTCACATCGGGACTAGCGTTTCAGGGGACTTCAGGAAGCTTCGTTTTATCAAGCCCATTTTGCCCATATTCGCGATTTCGAACGCCTCCAAATTTTCAAAGTTGCGCCACGGCCGCAATTCGATTCCGATCGGGCTGAAATTTCGTATACACACTGCCCATGCGTCCAGTTACTTGTAGCCAAAGTTAGAAAAGAAACTACATTTTGTGACGTTTTCGAGAGCTGGTATCTTGAATTGTTATTTCAGTTTCGCCACATCGAGGATTGCCGGATACCACCGATCATCGTATCTTCCGTAATTCCACTCCGATCGACGTGAAAATTGGCATACACTCTGTCTACGCGTCTAGAAACGTGTTATCAAAATTACAAAAGAATCGATGAATCCAAAATCTTTTTTCAATTTTTTCCACTTTTTCGACAGGGTCCCTCCATAATTTAGCCGATCTTTGCAGACGTGCCCTGACCAGACTATCAGCACTATCTTCATGGTTCAAACGCTAAAATCTTCCGCAAACCTTCCTCTTTAGAAAGCACTCCTCACATTGCGGTTAGTGTTTCAGGGGACCGCAGGAAGCTTCATTTTATCAACCCCATTTTGCCCATTTTCGTCATTTCAAACGCCTCCAAATTTTCAAAGTCGCGCCACGGTCGCAATTCGATTCCGATCGAGCTGAAATTTGGTATACACACTGCCCACGCGTCCAGTTACTTGTAGCCAGAGTTAAAATATTATCAGCGACTTAAAAATTTGTCCGTTTTGACCAAAGTTTTCCATCAAGTTATCTGGACAAGCCGCAGTAAACGGAAACTGAACTGTACTTCGAATATAAAATATATTCCGGTATTTTTAGTTTCCCATTTTGTCTGGTGACGCGATCATCCATATAACGTTGTCAAAACGGCGATAGGTTGGTGGTGCATGCTGACGTTCGCATCGGTTTCATCGGACATTTTCTAAAAATATGAAAACCAGATAACGGTCGTATACTGATCGCGTCGGAACAAGTACCGGTGAAATTCCGAATTCTTAAAATATACTGGTATTCGATGTTTGCTCCGGCTCGCTTAGGGGTTCTAACTTGGGCCACGAAGTCCAGGATACAATGGAGAGAGAAGGAACCTGCGGAGAGTTAGTTGAAAGATGGCGATGATCGTTCGTCGGCGAGGAGGGACTGAGGTGAAGGGGGATTCAGTTCCTTCCGTAACGCAGTAAATCGATTTCCTATTATCAAGCCATTCTTCCCTATAAAGGAACCGAGTAGATAGATTATCCGCAGCATTATCAAACCGTTCTTTTTTATGGCTGGCAGTAATGGGTCGCCGGAACCAATGACACGCTTCGTTCTTGGCCTTCTCACAGCAACATGACTACGCGATATCACAGACCTGAAAGGACACCATGCGTCACGCATAGGCGTAGACACTGAACACCATTCACGCTCGATCCTTACGTTCTATGGAGGTATCGTGACTGGAGGGATTGCGGGTAATTTTGTTGACCGACGATCCTATAGTCTCGCTTCTAAAAACGAGGGTCGATCTTAGCCGATCAATTTCTACTATTCGTAATGTTATCTTTATTTTGTAACAATATAGAGGCTGCGAGGAATAACGTTCACAAGCTCCTTGTGCTTTGAAGAACGACAGTTTCTCCTTACTTTTGCTAAAATAACGTATTTGAGAGAACAACTTTGACTAAAAAGGGTTCTTGTAATTTTTATAATTTTAAAGTAGGTGTGGTATGGTCTAAGTAGCCTTATACACTGATTACTGGAAGGTGGTTAAGAATGGTACATATATGAATCAGAGGCAGATCAAGTACTAGCGAGAAGCTCGTCCTATTGGCCCTCTGTCGGTGAGCGCAGGAGATACAAACGCCACACCTCTAAGGCGTCACTGAAGATTGCCACACTATTATTTATGTTAGAAATTATCTTTAAAGTGTATTATTTTCCAAATGATAACACTTTATATGCTGGATATACTTTTATCGCATTGCAAATTGTTATTTAGAAATAGTGATACAGTGGATTCTTGAAAAAACCCACCCCTTAAACTTAAGCAGTTGAAGCCAGACAGTTGCAGTCCATCAATTTAAAAAAATTTTTAAAATCCATTTATTTAAGAAATCGTTAGAAATGTTAATGTTCCACAGTAAGTGCAACAAGTGCAGTAGATACAGCCGCTACAGCGTATATTATAAAAATACAATCGTTATTTCGACGCGTTCCATGAATGTAATATTAAACAAGTACGCAGATATAGAAACAAACGAATAACAAATTAAGGATTCGTATACCTCTAACCATGATTCCCACCGACCGATCCAAACCATCGTTTATCTTCAGTCTCCACGAATTCTACTCAGAGATTTCTCCCAAAAATCCCCGAGTTCGAGGCAAGGGATCGAAAAAGATTAATATTAGAGTAAACGAAGTATATTCGTGGTTTGATGGGGGTCGGCTTTTACGGCAAGCATCGTGGGCGGCAGTAGGCGAAAGGAAACCGGCGTGGAAAGGACAATTCATCGTTTCGATCGAGTGAAAAATTCGGTCGGGGTGATCGAGGCTTCAAATCCTGGCAATGTTCGCGACCTGGCGTGAAATTACGGGGACCGTTCTTTCCCGTTGGAACGGCTCGGGATCATCCCCTCTGACCTCTAGTCACTACATTAAGCTTATCCGTCAGGGCGTTCCGTCGGCAAGGGACGGGAGAACGTCTTCGACGCGTTGCGTCGGGCGAAATCGACGAGAGACACGCGTACCAGTCCTCGAACAGTTCATTGAACGCGGGATCGTTTCTCCTCGAGCAACCGCCGACCATTGCGACCTGTTCAACCAGCAAAACATGTAGATAGTCCTCGAATCGGAGAGAACCCATCCCTTCGCAAAGGCACCGGAAGGAAGATCTCCTTGGTAAAAGGGAAACGCGAAGTCGCGCTGGGAGACTCGAGAAAAATTTTCTAACAAAGCAGAGCTCGCTGAAGATCTCCTTGCTGGCGGAACTGTTTGAACGACGAACCGGTTAAATATTTAGAAAAGACTCAACATCGATATAGATTGTACCGGGACTCCTACGGTCGCCGCGCAAAACTCGTCCATTTTTCTAATTGACCTAATTGACGCCGTCGGGAATGACGACGCGGGGTTATCAATCCCGACCGTTCCACAAACGATATATTTTTATCTGCGGAACAGCAGAGCAATCTTTGCTCTGCTCTTATACGATGTATAAATCTGAAAACAGGAGAAAGGACAAGCTTTAACCTAAATGTACAGAAATCTGCCATAATAGCCCACTGTAACCTCAAGGTTACAAAACTGTATCATAAAAAAGACAGTAACAAATTGAAAATTGAAATGCAAACAAATAGGTTGTCATTGATATACGAACCCAGAACTATTACGTGCACTATTTTTCGTTTGGTAATCACTGACAAAGCATGTCGATAAATTAAAATGCGACCTGAAAGTTACACGGGCCCATAGAGGGTTAAAATGTGACCTGAAAGTTACACAGTACCATGGAGGGTTAAAATGTGACCTGAAAGTTACACGGGCCCATAGAGGGTTAAAATGTGACCTGAAAGTTACACGGGCCCATAGAGGGTTAACAAGACGAGAGCACTGTACCGATGTCTTTGAATTTGTTTTAACCGTTTCACCGTGCCCCGTTGCAAAACTCGCGTGTTTCGGTTTTATAGGAAGTTTGTGAATTACGTTCGGACAAAGGAATTATTTTACAAAAATTGTTCCAGGTTTTTTCGTTTTTCGCAAACAATAGCGCGTAGAAATGGCGTTTATTTGTCGAACACGATATGGGAGCCGACAGTCGCAATTCAATTTGAACAGGAACAGTGATTTTAACGCGAGAAGAATAATTGTAATGGCAGAGTAATGTATCACTAAACGTGCGGCTAAATGTTTCGCGAAAGTAGCAACGTTCGCCGTGTTTCTCCGTCGAGAGTTTGCAATTAACGGCTCGTCTTGGGTCTTCGATTTCCGCGAACGCGGAGTTCCGCCGGCACAATGGATCGCGTGTATATTAAGTTGGTTTATTAGCAGCGCATTAATGAACGGCGTGCAAAGCGCTGTCGCAGACGCGTACCTTTTGTAATTCTGTTTGGACAAACGGCGGCCACTGTGCCGCGTAAAATATGCTTGATGGCGGGCCCCGTCATTCAGGCTGCTTTCAGCGAATTAATTTCAACGGGATTTCATTCGGGCTGCGAGACATTTAAACGACCGGCAATCGGCGAAACGTGGACATAATTTAAAACAATGTTACTTTTGTCCGCGAATCACCGGCCCGACGTTATAACCGGGGAATCTGTCGTCCGAACAATGTTACGGACCGCCAATCTAGCCGGACAAATTTCCAAATTGGGCGATTTTGGTAGGTTTATTAATTGGTGCATTTAGAGCCGTTCCGGATATGAATAATAATCACGTTTTAGCAAAATTAATTCGTTCTTGTTGCTGAACATTCTATTTCAACCTATTCGCGACGTAATTAAATATACATTGTTCCCGGAAAGTATTCAAACACAAAATTTCCCGTTTTTTGTACGTGGAAACGAGAACGTCGATTATAATCGTGAACGCGGTTTAACTCTTTCTACTCGATGTAAGAATATTTTATGTTCTGAGTTTCCTCGGAATTCGGATGATTCCTCGGACCGCGTGGATGGTCAGGTGAGACTATTTACCCGATGATACCTGATTTACCTGGGCCACACATTTTCCTAAAGTATTGTTTTAGAGTTTCTTAGATCGGTACCGAAAGAACTATCGATGCCATTGAAACAAATATGGCAGCTCCACCTCCTGTGCTCACCGACAGAGGACCGATAGGATGACTTTCTCGCTAGACCTGATCCGCCTCCGATTCATATAAACCATATACCGTGTTTAATCGCCTTCCGATATTCCAGCGTCTAAGGCAGGGCCTTCTAGCAGGCCCAGGACAAAACGCTGCCTTCCTCGACTCCTCCCACCTCATCTTATCAGTCACCGCCACATAATTGCCTCTTCCTCGATCGTTTCGCTCTGTCTATAAATTTGTACGTTCTTACTCGTGTTACGTACGTACCATATTGTCTCTCCCTCGATGGGTTTCGCTCTGTCTACTAACTTGCACGTTCTTACTCGTGCAATAATATGATTTTATTATGCGGTTATAAAAGCGACGATATTAACGGCGGAGAGAAGCCCGAAGAAGCCAACGGGTTAAAAATCACTGCGGCAGAGTACTCGGAGGGTTAATCGCACACGGTGATCGCAAAGCCTCGAGAACCCCACGGAACGATAAATCGACGAACCGTGAGCGCGCGTTTGCTCGCATTCTTCGAGCGTGTCACGCGCGATTTTGATTTTCGCTGCTCGACGTACCGTCGCGCGAGCGGGCACGCCACACGTATTGAATAACATTCCTTTCAGCGAGAGCGGAAAACCGAGTTACGCTTATAAATTTTTCCCTCATAAACTCGTCGGTCGAGTCTTTCGCGTTCTATTCCCCGGCGGATCTCTCTTTCATGCCAAATACGGGTCAACAAGTTTTATGTCGTTTACTTTGTTTACACGTTCCCGGAGCCGTGGATCGAGCCGTGCTCGACTCAAAAATCGAATTCCCTAGACAGATTCGTTTATAGAAGCCAATCTGCCCGCGAACAAGAACGTTTCTTTGTCGACGTGTACGCGACGCTGCTCGCCGTTCCTGCCATTGTTCGACGCCACCGGGGACGATTTAGGTACGGCGCTCGTTTTACAACTAATCAATTGCGCAAACAGCCGTGCACTCGCGGAAACTCAGGCTCACAGATTCGTTCCGCGAGAATCGCGACGCCGGTCGAACTCGCTCTACGGGAAATAAACGATTTCATTTATTACACGTCTTCGAGAGGATTCGTTTCAATCTGTTGAAACAACGAAGAAGATCTACGCGTTTCAGAGAGACAGAACAATTTAATGTTTTTTATCTGGCGTGCACGTCATTTCGAAATCTAATTAATTAGTATGAGTTTGAAAACCTGATCAGATTCTTCTGCAGACTTATCGTTGGTGCATCGATCAAAATGTCTAATAGACCTTGATTCGTTCCAATGTTCTACCACAGGTAATTTCAATCGACATCTAACTTGAAAGTATGGCAAGTTTCAAAAACGAAGAAAGTAAGAAAAGTTTGCGTATCAAAGTAATAGGATGAACAGCGTCGCCAAACTTGCGATAAATTTGCAATAAAAATATTGCTCTCGCT
>CM052087.1:8348763-8364692 GCA_028453745.1 Agapostemon virescens
GTATTCGTGTTGGAGATATTCAGGCTGATTGCGCCGTCTATTGAATTCAATTACATTATGTTTAGCACTAACGCAAGAGTTGAATTTGACACCATTCTTGCAGTAAATTGTTGGCAACCCTGAAAAAAAGAACAATTTGACAGCTGAGAGTTTAGGGTTAGTCAAAATGGAGCGTTATACGATACAACAACGTGTTTTCGTAATTTTTTGTTTTTATCTACGGTGCAAATATATCGGAGAAGAGATAAATTAAGTTCCTCTGTAAGACAAAAGGAGACTCTTCTTTCGTGAATAAAAGCATAAACTAGCATACATTGCTTTATTTCGACAATTCGATTAGTGGCGCTCATAATCAAAGTGTGCTGCACATTGGTGCGCGATTGTTGCGTACAGAAATTAACCCTTCTAGTGTTTGGCGAAAAGTGCCAACGACGATATATCGTTGCATGTCCGATGGCGTCTTACTATTCGCATTGCAAGCGAACTGTATCTTAAAATAAATTTACGAAACGTTATAAATGGTCTAATGTTATTGCAAAAGAATTTAAGAAATTGATTTTGGGTTTAATTTGTTAGAAAATAAGGTTCGTTGTACCAACTGCAAGTGCCAGTGAGATCCCAAATCTTAGTAAATTTCTTATATTGATTTGACAATTTTCGCATAGGTACGATACTTTCGTTTGGCACTAGGAGGGTTAAGCGAAACACAAGGAACACAACGAACGAACATAGTCGCCACCGTATTCGATATATCGATCATACAGAGTGTTTCGCCAGCCCGAAGAAGACGCGTTCCTTTCTTGAGGGACGAAATTTCCAGTGCCAAGAAAGCGTAACTCTAGATCTGGCGACGCAACCAAAAAAGAAAAGAACACAGGTAGATCGTGTTAGCCGCAGGTATCGGCGCGCGAGCGCATATTCTTGTGGACGTAGCGTGTGTCGTCGACATGGGAACATGGATCTCGGAAACGAACTTTTTCGTCGAGGGTTTAAGTTCTGACGCGGGTTCGATGCGACGTGTTTCCAGGTGGATGGGTCGCCGGGCCGAGTGTCGGGTCGGTCTTGTATTATTCGGTTTATTGATACACCGACGACGATCGTGATCCTGTTCCAGCCGGCTCTCCACCTTGCCTGGTCGAATGTTAATTACTGTTGACATGCGGCGACGACGACGCGAGCGTCGCTGTCATTTTTCGGCTACGGGGACACGTTTGGGCATTGTGGTTTCACGGCGCGGGGCATGTCGGTCGCGGGGACCGTCGTGGATCGTTCCCTCGATCGATCAATAACCTCCGGACCCGTGGGTCTGGATTGTCTAGAAAGTGGTCGGCCGAATAATGCGCGGCGCGACGCGACACGACGCGACGCAGAGCGACGCAACGCGACGTTCTGGGTCTCGGCAGGGTAAAGTTGCGTTGTCTTTTTCGTTGTTTCATCTACATATTTTGCCGTCCGCATTCATAATTTTCACCGGCCGGTATCTGCGTCGGTGGGTCGCGCGCGACACAGAGAGCGAAAGGAGCGAAAGGAGCGAGAGAAGCGGAGAGGAGAAAACGGCCGCTCGTTGCGCGGCGGCTTCAATTCATTCAAAATTATCTGCTTCCTTCCTGACCCTTTCTCTGCCGCCGGGAGACAGAGCAACTTGTGTGCGCCACATTTTGAGAGAATTATGCGCGTTCACGTCCGCGCGGGTTAATGCAGACCGAGCGGCGAGGCGGCAAAGCGAAATATGAAGCATATTTTTCGGTCCGCCACTTTCAACGGAAAATTATAGTGCTTGGTAATTAGAGCTTGTTCAAATTCCTTTCACCCACGGACCCCACCACCCTCCTCCTCCCTACGTCGCGACGTCGAGAGACCGAGAGAACCCCCAGCCCCGTCGACTACCGAAAACTGGCGTTCTCACTTCAAAACGCGCTCGTAATAACAGCAAACGCTGAAGATTTACGTTTGCCCCGGCGCGCGTGTATTTTGTTTGCAGTGACACAAAGCCACGAGCCTCTCGCCCGTTTCACCGTATTTCTGATGTCGACTAAAGGACTCTTCAACGACCACGCTCTCTGCTCGAAGACCGGTCCTCTCGAAATACATTTCTCGTTTCCTCCTTAACATTTGTTTAATTAACATAATACAAAAGCCTGTTAAGCGTATCAAACATGTGGAAAGAGTCGCTTGTATCCTCGTAGCACTACACAGAAAAAAAGAAAAAAATCTGTGAATTTATTCAGGTACGCAGACACGAATAACATCGAAAGTCCCGTATGACGCCAGCGGGCGTCATCGGCACTGACGGTGTAAACTAGTCTCTCGTGAAACGCTTTAACCATACCTGCGTTATCGATACTCGATTTCTAGGCCTTCTGCTTAGTCCTCTCAAGTCGATCTAACCAATTAAATCGATAAACAACGTATATTGCAACGCACATTTTTATCTTACATTATATCACACAATATTCAAATCGTACCCGATCAGTTTGATTGTTACATCGATTACAATCGCTGTATCGTTCATTACCGATTGCGTACAACAAATTGACGAAGTGAAATTTTATTTCGGTCTAAAATAAATTAATGACATACATATTTGCCAAAGTCTGTTCGAAGTGATGGTGAAATGTAAATTCGTTCGGTAACTAATTCAACTTGTTATGCACACATCCGTTTCGGCCTGATGCCGGGCGTTTTCAACCAAAGAGTTGTGTCGACGGATGAAATAAGTATCGACCGTTTAAAAATATGTGTCCGGCGATCTCGCGAGACCGTCGAGCAAAGGCTTTCGACAATAAAAATCGTGCTTGGAAATTATTGTAGCGGGCTAACCCTGGTCCGACCGGTCGGCAACAGGTGAGAGGAGATATTGATATTACAATTCGTAAACTCTGTCAGGGTGAAAGATTTATGTTGCGGTGCACGTTCCCCGTTTCGCTGGCCGGAGTCGGCCGGCCTCTCTGGCAGATCCTTCCCGCGGAACCGGTGGTGCCGTGCCACGGATCAATACCCTAAATCCCGGCTACAGAAACGCAGTTGTTCCCGTCCCTCGGAGCTGCCCCAGTGACAGCGTGTCTTTCGGAACTGTCTCCAGCAACGACTCCGCAAGTTAACTAGACACAACCACTTGTTGGCCCTGGCTCGGCTACGGTCAGGACTAATTCTCCAAGTCGGGCGTTCGGCTCCTCGATCCTGCGGAATCAGTTTCGACGCGACGCGACGCGACGCCGCCGGAGCCCGGAGCTCCAGTCCCCGAAAACTTTGCTCTCGAGTGGCTGGACCGGGTCTTGGTTCGAGAAGTCCGCCCCTTTCTACGGCCGGGAAAATAAACTGCTGCGGCTGTACGACATGTGAGAAATTCCAATGAAAGTTCGTTGATCTTTTCGAGCTTCAATTTCTGATACCTCGATCTCGATTTCTCGACGATTCACCTTCGCAGAGTTTAACTGCTCCACTGTACCGTCGTTGATGGAAATGAACATTTTTTCGGGAAGACGTATTGTAATACCTGTTGCACGATGTTTTAATTCATTCAATCTTTTGATTTTTAAGGCTTGGTAGGTTTAAACTCTTAGGCACGGTTGAATTAGGGAGAGAACATTGGAATGAAGTTTTTGATAACTAAATTATAATTCTTCTTAACACTTTGACAGAATTGTTTGTCCATGCTTAAAAATAAATTTGTACATTAGTATATTCGTTGCACTAAATTTAATTGAGGCCTGAAGGGTAGGAGAAGGATAAAACATATCTTTGCGTCGTACATTTTAGGTTTTCAATTGTTGCTTCGTTAAATAAATTACTTCGATTTTGTGGGATTTTTGAGGTTGTCGGTTGGGCAGTTAAAGTGTTGAAGATATGATGCATATACTTCAGTAATTTTGGAATGAGGTTTTTCATAACTAAATTGTAATTTTTCTAAAAGATATAATGCATATATTTTAACATTAATAATTTACTGTAATAATTAATAACAGAATTGAGTGTGCTCAAGCCACTATAATGGCGCATCGTGCTTAAGAGGTTAATGTTGAATTGGTAGCAGGGAAAAATTCAATGGGGAGTTTTATGCGCGTGTAAAGGGAGGATGTTAATTGGTCAGTCGATGGTAGTTCTTATAGCGAAAAGAGTTTATAGTATCGTGGAAAATGCTTAAATAAATATTTTGACTGGAAGACGGGTTCTAATATCTATTGCACAATGTTTTAATAAATTCAGTCTTATGATTTTTAAGGCTCGATAGGTGTTACGTTGAATCTGTGGCAGGAAAAAATTGAATGAAAAGTTTTGTGCACGTGTAAAAGGGGGATGTTAATCGTTCAGTCTATGGTAATTTTAATAGCGAAAAGAATTTATAGGACTCCGGAGAGTCGCTCAAAACGATATCGATGTTTATAAGATTTTTCAAGGAAATCTTCTTTCCCTTTATCTCTAATTTTCAAATGTAACAGATTTTTGCAGGGAAAAGGTAAGTTCGGGGGATGAAAATAAAGGCTTCACTACAACATCAGCAGCACCGCGACATCAAAGAGCCGATGATTTGATTAAAAAATACCAGAATAATGCAGTGCGTTTGAATGAAACGAAGGGCGAAGGAAAACGCTGAACGCGCTGAAAAAAAGTAGAATTGAGATACGCGTCCATTGAATTTCACCGTCAAATTCGAATTAGTAAACGCAGCAACGTACCCTTTGAGGAGCATCGCAAAAATTTTTTATTCCACACCGCTAGAGACCGTTTCCAATTAAAGTCACGAGAGTTTAAATTCTGCATAGTCCAAAACTCCGTAAAGCTTGTATTGTGACGAACGCTAAGGAAAAAATGAGTCCATGAAAAGCCGAATTTTCCGGTTGGAAAGAGAGCTATCCCCGGGATTGAGCAAAACCGGGAAGCGTGCTAGTAAATTAATGCGTGCGAGGCTCATCTTCTGACACGCGGATCTTGGAATCGCGTCGTGCATGAAATACAACCACTTTATCGAGCGGAGATTACTGTTTCTGGATTTGTTTCAAAGCCTGCGATCTCGATGGACAAGTACTATTTCAAATAACTATAAAAGTTGCACGACGTCTCTTGCACGTTGAAACGTATTCCTCATTTTCGTTTGATAAAACAGTTAACTAAAATTTCGCATCGAGTTCTAAGTAATCATAGTAAAAATATCTAAATGTGATTCAGTCTAAAACCAGTTTCTCATTACGCAAAAAGTTGTCAGAAGACGACAATCGTTGCACTATCAACGGCAGCGACATTCGACTTTATAACGAGTCCAGTTTCATCGTGGTGCAATTATTTTTTTACGAAATTCTAACTCCGAATATATTGGAATTTATTTCATAAATTTACAACAAAATGAATCTATTATTTGTCCATTTTTAAAAATGAATTTGTACATTAATATAATCGTTGCACTACATTTAGTTGAAATCTGGAGAATACGAGAAGGTCGAAGGATAACTATGTGTCGTACATTTTAAATTTTCAATTGTTGTTTCATCAAATAAATTACTTTGATTTTGTGGAATTTTTGAGGTTGTTGTTCTGGCAGTTAAAGTGTTAAAAGGAAGGATTGATTAAACCGGCTGTTGACCTATATATGCATACATTGTAAGTTATCCCCGGCATGGGACCCTCGATCCTCAATTGTTTGTATTCGACTGTTCCTCCTCAGTATCGATCTCTTGTGTCTGTTAGTAGTAACGTTTCTTTCAAAGAGTACAGACGTGTCTCACTGCTTCTAGAGAAGTTATTAAAATATATAAATTTTACTTCATATTTAATAGCATAGTGAGTTTTTTATTATCTATTCCAATAGAATACTTTTCGGAACCACTGTGCGCGTCGACCGTCCGATTGTCCATAATTTCTAGCGTGCTTAAAAACACTTTGCGTTGTCGAAATTATGCGAGTAATCTGTTGGAGGTTCTCTGGGAATAACTGGGTCTCGATTTTATGGGGCAACCGGAAGCTCTGATGTCGCGCGATGGGGGCGTAAGTGCCTGGCGACTGGTTTAAATTTCAAATTCCCGTTTAATTCGCGACGCTATTTCCCGTCTCTCTTTTGTTATCGCGTCGCCGTGCCGATGCGGCCGGCGGGAGAAGAAGCTTCGAGCTTTCGGCGTCCGCGCATTGTATGCATATCGTTGTTTATTCATCCCCGTATTTCGCGTAAGAAAGAGCCGAGCGCGGCCGCGAGAGCCCATCTCCCTCGTAAAACGTGTTTACCTTTTTAAGTGTGCTACACAATTTCGTTTTATTTGCCACCTCATGTAAATTCCTCGGCTGTACACGCGGTAACACGATTTTTCCATCGTGCGCCGGCGACAACACAGCGAGCGATACCCGCGGAAAAATATCCCCGCCTACACGCCGCGTTGCACCGCCGTTGCATCGCGTTGCACCGGGCGCGCGATCTCTCAATACCCGCCGCGCGTCGACCCGGTTACTCGCAACGACGCATCGATCGCATTAACCCGTTACCATGACCAGCATCGAATGCGAAATCGGATGCGTTCCTGCAATCCTCTTGTTCCTCTGAGGTTTCTCCTGTTGTTGCTCGCTTGTTGCGAAGTGCACAGTTTTTAACAATGATTTTCAACGTTATTCGAATCCCAAATACCGCTTACAGATCGATGCCACTACCGCATTCGTAATGTTTCCGAGTTTCAAACGAAGTATATCGCACTCATTAATTTCATTCGCTCATTGGAATCATTGCTTTACGCATTTGTAATTTAAACGAATTTCTTTTTTCTCTTTCTCAAACGTAGTTCTTTCAATCTTCTGAGCACTATGACTTATGCCATATCGTTTCTGACTGGCACCGATATTTCACTGATCAGACGCCGTTATGGTTTCTTGAGGTTATATACATATTTATATAATATTGTAGAATGCGTTACGTCCTGTCTACTGTGAAATGCGATCAATGAAAAGTTTGTATATTACTATTCCAATGTTTTTCCAACCGAAATTATTATTATTATATTTTCTATTCCAACCGAAATTATAAACAGTTTTCGCCGAACCTTTGACGAATTGACTTGTAAAACGGATTTCTGTTGAATAAATTAGTTAAATCACCTACAATATCGAGGTATATACATATTGCGTGCAACATTTGCATTTTCGATGTAGCTGTAAAGAAACGTAGTACATACAGGGTGTTTCCATTTTACCTTTACCTGTTGAAAAGATGTTTAAACAGAGGATGTTAGATGCGAAGGGGACATAGCACGGTGTAAACTAATGTTTTAGGTGGTTGGGGAAAATTTTAAAATTATCCCTACAATACAATCACTGCTAATCGTGATCATAATAAAATGACGGATATGAATTTGACTCTTCGCAAACAATTTGTGCAGAGTTTTCGATATCGTCGACAAAACAGGCACAAGTCATGATTTTTAAACGACACGTAATAGCGACACAATTCTCGGTTTATGAGTCCATGAAACAATATTTTCATGATCATGACGTAACGTTCATAAAAATGTTTTTAAACAACCCCCGTTTTGGATGTCCATCGTTCACCAACTAAAGTTTATTGATCAAAATGGACACCGTTGATAAAATACACGCAATTCGCACTTTTCGAACGGATTACGATGGCGTCAGCATTTTTCGTTCACAGAGTTGCGGAAGAATATTTTTATGTTTAACCTCTTAGGCACGATGCGTCACTATAGTGGCTTTGCGGATGCCATCTTATGGACCGTTTATTTTGAAAGTGGTGCAAGTCCATTTTCTTCTGTTTCGAGAAAATTAAATGTTAGCAGATCTGTCAATTAAAAAATATAGGTTAATTATGTGAAATCTGGGAATGTTTATTAGTTACGTTGTGGCTATTAGTCACTATAGTGGCTCGAGCACACTCAATTGCGTTATTAATTATTAAACTAAATTATTAGAGTTAAAGTATACGCATCATATCTTTAAGAGAAATTATAATTTATTTATCAAAAATTTACTTCCAATGTGCTCTGCCATACAGAGAAACAGTCCCGTGCAAAATTCCGTGCCTAAGAGGTTAAGATCATCGACAAGAGTATATTTCGCGATTAGTTCGTTTCCAGAAGCGCACACGCGTATCTCCGAATAAAATTGATCGATCAATGCAAGAGCACCGTTGATAAAATAGATGCAATCTATGGCTGTTAAACGAAACATAATATGGCAAGAGTTCTCGGTTCACGGATCTGTGAAATCATATTTGTGTACTCAACGCGTAACATCTATAAAAATATTTTGAGAGATCAGTCGTTCCGGGCGCTCATCTTTCTCTTTTATGCTCGTCCTCGGAGTATCCGCGACTGCATCGCTGTGTTAACACTTCGCGTACAGTATACGTACAGTGATTTAGTACGTCATATACTTGCACGTCAGGCGAGTATAGATTTTCTTGGGACCTTTGACAGATAATAGAATCATACCGAAGTAGATCCCGTGCGTACGTCATCTCAACAAATTCCTCTTGAAGGTATGCTGCGGATAATCCGATCCGTCGTTGTTCAACGAAATTCTGCGCATTTATGCAAAAATGTCGAACATTAAAAACGCTCGCTAGAAAATTTTTATCCTTCTGCGCTTTAATTTCAGAAAATCGCACACGCTGATACGAAGCAGCGTTATTATCCGAATAATATTTTATTAATTGTTCTTCTCTTTTCGGAAAACACGATGGAAAATTCAAGCTGAATTTAGCGCTTGTAGCTGCGTGTTTACACGATTCGCAGAGAAATATTACTCGGGCGTTTACGAGCATTGGACTTTTACATTAAACACTCGCCAGTGATGAACGCCTACTTTCTTTTTCAGCGTCGGAAATTATTCGCAACAAAGTGAGTCCTGCGAGCCTTGCCAGGAAATAAATCATAAGGCAACGGGTTGAAATTGCTGGAACTGGAAATAAACTTCCGTTTGACTGCAGTCCTTGTGAATCGCAACAAAGAAATTTTACTTCTCCGCGATATTCGTAGTCCGACGACCAGTCTTTAAAGAGTAATCTATTGTAAACATTGTTGCATCGGGTTCATTGAAACTATCACGCTGGAAGGGAGGAATTACATTTCGTTTAACAATATAGCGCACGCCTTTATGGGGTGCACCGAGCTCGAAACAAACAAGGGGCCGCAGAGAATGTTGTGAAATAACGAGAAAACGGAACAGACAATTTCTAGAAAAATATGAATTTTCGAATCGCTGCCGTACGAACTACTCTCGCGTATTTTTTTCGAAAATTTCTCGACGCGAAATTCGCCCGGCATTTTCACGCGAAAAACTGACGGCCGCGTCACGGAAATATTGACGCCTGCGAGATCACCTCAGCTTTCTCAGCATCCTCGCAACGTTGTAACCCGCGGTGCACAGAACGCAATCTCTCTGGCGGAAATTATTCAAAGACCTGTGCGCTATCGCGAAGTGAGAAGGGGGTGGTGGATAACTTTAATTTATGGGGTACGGAACACGATACGGGGGTTCATTGTAAAACCGCGCAACAATGCCCGCTGATTAAAGGTTGTAAGTTAATTAAAACGTTCGCCGGTCCGATCGCGCGCGCATGCGGCCCTTCTCATTAATTCGGCAAATTATTTGCATAAATAAAATTCCGCCGGTTCTCGAATTGCGCAACAGAGCTGCTCGACGAGTATTCGAAATATTAATAACGCGCTGTAAACTGTCTCAAGCTCCCGCGGAGAGATATTTATTTGGCAAATACCGATTGCAGAACCTGTTGCTGGCCGGTTCGGCGAGAGCTAATCGTGGCTCGCTGTTCCGGAGGCTAACATTGCGCGGTCAAGTTCAAGAAATTGCTCGGGAACTGCGATAACACCGGCAAAATTATGTTTTTATTCGTTATTTATCGTTCCGCGGATGAAGTTTGCACAAGATCCCCCGCGGCTCTAACGGAACAAGGAACTCGCGTGCCTGCCCCGAATTGTACAAACGAATCGCTCGAACATCGTCCGGCTGAAACGAATGGAATCGAGATTCGAGAAATCGTCGTGGCTATTGTGAGATACCCGATGTGCTTAAAATTAACGAGACTGTACATGTAGCTTTTTAACTGTAAACCTGCTACAGCCGGTCGAACGACCGTTTTCGGATTTCTTTATGCAAGAATTATTTCAATCATAAATTTGCCTTTGCAGGAATCGATTAATTAATGTGCTCGATCGTATGTTATAATAAAAGTTGCACGAAATCTAAAGAAATTAAATCTTGTCATTTGTAGGTTCAGCATTGATTAACCATTAACAAACAGATTCTCAAATTCAAGATGACACTTGTTGGAAAAACGGCAAAATACAGGTGGATTTTTACCGTTGATTCGCTAAAAAAAGTTTTGTCGAAATCGCTGCTTCAACGACTGCCAATTTTTATTAGTAGATGTTCGGTAAAGAATTTAATTCACCAGAGTATGTAAGAATTATTTCAATTATAAATTTGCCTTCGCTGGAATCGATTAAATAGATTTATGTGTTCGATCGTACGTTTTAATAAAACTTGCACGAAAAATAAAGAAATTAAATCTTGTCATTTGTAAGTTCAGTGTTAATTAACCACTAACAAACACATTCTCAAATTCGAGGTGACACTTGTCGGAAAAACGGCAAAATACGAGTGGATTTTTACCAATGATTCGCTAAAAAAAGTTTTGTTAAAATTGCAGCTTCAACGACTGCGACTTTTTATTAGTAGATGTTTGGTAAAAAATTTAATTCGTGCAAGAGCGTTTTTAAGGTAAAATCAAATCGTAAGCTGTCGGTTATATATATTAACGATTTTGTAACGCAAACGCATATAGAATCGTCGTAATAAAAACTGATACCGCAATCGGCGTAAATATAAAACAGTTTACGTCGATCATTTATAATATCCGTTATTCGTTGTGTGAATATTGGGAGTGTCAAACAGGTGAAAAAGACACGTTTCAAATTTCTGGTTTATAAAACTGCTTCTGTGGAAATATATATTCTGCAGATTGATTCATACATGATATATTATTCAAATAAATGTCATTTGAAAACTCGGCGAAACTGAATTTGTAATTTATCTTCATAAATAGTAAAGTCCAATTCAGTCGCTTTGGTAGCTCGATAATTAAAATGATGTAACTTTTCATTTTCGATTAAAATTTACTGAAAGTGCAACGGAAACGTACGAAAACTTTGAAACATGGATTACGAAAGTGACCCAAATGATTTTATACGTCAAATATGGATGACGTGTGATCGAAGTGGACCCGTCATGGGGTCTAATCAATCTTCGAATGCACCATAAGGAAATAATTAAATGCAATACCTTTCGTAATATTTTATTGTAGCGGCTTTACCTCTTTGGTTTACCAACAGATGGACATTTCCGCTAGAAGATACCTGATCTGCCTCCGATTCATACATACAGTGGTTCACAAAAGTATTCGGACACTCTTCAAACCTAAATAACTTTTGTTAGATTGGACCAAACTTCTTGAATTTTCTTGAGCAATTATTTGCATTGATTTAATAAATTATATGCAAAATGAATTTTGTAAATATTGGAATTTGTATGAATTACATGACCAATAAAAAAGGAACTTTTTAAATATTCTCTATCTGAGCCACGTACAATAAATTTTAAAGGCGCATCTGGTAGATCTATGATGGTTATACATGTGCAGAAAAATTCATTGAAATCGATCGACATACACACAAGCTACGTGCAATCGAAAATGGCGAAAATCTTACACTCCACAAAATCTTACATCTTTCTATGGGTGTTATTAAATAACACAACCTAACATATTTCTGAAAAACGCATATTTTAAATTTTCATTACGAGTTCAAATAAAAATGTTTCAAAAAATGTCTTTTATACTTTCCCACGTAATTTCTACCAATTATAATTATTTCAAAATTATTTTATATATCATTTGGTAAATCAATGCTTCTAGATGCTCCAGAAAAGTGAAGTCGTTTGGTTCAATTTTGAAAAAGTTATTTAGATTTAAAGAGTGTCCAAAGATTTTTCCACGATTCGAAGTTTTTTTGAACCGCTCAACAAGACCGATATCGTTGCTGCGACCGGGTGAAACAGTTTCAAGATGATTCAAGAGTGAGCTACTCCGAAGAAGACTACACGAGTGCGTGGATCGCTATCTAACGAAACAGTGCAGCACCGATTTCGATTACTTTCGTGCGCGCCGGATGCGCAACTCCATCAGTAAACGCGCAGTTTCGCAGAATGCGATCGACAACAAATCACGGGGTGCGTTTCCTCTGTACGCGATCGGTGCCGAGCGTGAAAATGAGAAACCGTGCGCCGGGCAACACATTTCATTAGCCCCGGTAAATCGTGTAAACAAATCCGCGGGCAATGTTGCAGCGCGAGCCATCACTTACACCGAATAAAAATCAATTCCGTGCCAACGAAATTTTCTGTCCGGCCCTTTTAAAAACGTATTTTCGCATCACGGTCCGATGGAGTAGCGTTCGCTCGCACGCTCGTTCGCTCGCTCGCTCGCGCGCAATGTCAATCCGAGGTTTACAGACGAAAGAACAGTCGGCGTATGCCTTTGACTCGATTTTCTATAAACTTTTATTAAATCCATCGATCGTCGACTCGTTCGATGAGGGGGAACAAAAACGCGCGTCCACGAAAATAAAAATGTAAACGAAGTACAACCGTAGAACGCGAGTAAAAAAAAAAAAGAAAAAAGAACGAAGTAACACGACGAAGCACGGATACACACGCTGGAAATCGTACTTCCGTCGCAGTGGTTGTGGCGCGCGTTTCCTCCAACCCCTTCCGACCCCTTTTTCTCTTCCTTGCGAGGGCGTAGATCGCGGTAACAAAGGTACGAACCAATGATAAAAATTCCAGAAAGGCAGTCGTGGTATTTCAGAATGCACTTTTCTTTTTTTTTTTTTTTGCGGCACACCTTCTACGTCCGTTGCTCCTGCCGGCGACGCCGTGGAAAGGCTCTCTCTTTCTCTCTGGCAGGTCAGAAAAGTCTGTTCCTGTTCCCTCGGCGTGTCCGTGGTTCCCGATGCCGACAGCAAAGTGTTCGTCGTGCTGAAATATCAGTGACACTTTAAAAAAAAAAATACCTTTCTCGCTCGCTTTTACACCGCTCCTTTCGACGGCCGCGCCACCCTTTCCCGCCCGCCACCGAACATGGTTAACGATCGAATCGATTTTACGTGTTCTTGACGAGCGATGGATTTTGAAATGGATTTTTCGGTCGCGGCAGATCCTTCCCTGCCGATGGCTCGTACGAGTTTTTCGAAATATCGGAACGGAAAGCGGAATTCTTGCAAGGGGCTTCAAGTTAATCGAGGTCAACAAGTTTTTCTCGGCGGTTGTAAAGCTAGCTTTTTCCCTGTTAGTCGGGTGGCAAGAATTCTTTTTTGGGAAAATTCTCTCTAGAAGTATATTTTCTATTTATTTTCCCCTTTGGTGGATACAATTAACACTTTGACTGCTATGTTACCTATATATGGGTGACAGAATTATTTGTCCATGTTTAAAATAAATTTGTACTTTAACCTGTTAATTGGGGAATAAACTTTTGTTCAACTCGTTTCACAATGGGGACTTTTTTCTTTTCTTAATACTTATTGTTTAGTACTTAATACTTATTGCTTCCATATTTTAGTTTTATACGTTTTTTCTGTCCTTGACCTTGAATGACCTTGGAATAATATAGTCACTAAATTCCTAATGAAAGGGACTATCATTGTAGGTGTTTAAAAAATGGTAGTTCCATTTAAAAGAGTCAAGGTAGCCTTGATATCTCTAAAAAAATTACATAAAAAATTTTTTTTATAGCATCATGTCAGCCCCATTGTACCATTCAACTTTGTCCTTACCATATTTTATGTATCTTTAGAAACAACAAATATATTTGAGGTGCAAAACTCACCCTGTATAATTATAAACTTATATGATTGATTTACTTGAATAAGAACTGCATAAAATGTAATGTGTTGAAAATATTACGGCAAATTTCCATGACGAAAAATGTCGTCATGACCATTCTAGTAGTAGTTTGTGTATGACGAAATATTTCGTCATAGCCAGTTAACAGGTTAATATATTCGTTATGTTCAATTCAGTTGATATCTGAAGAATACAAGAATAAATTACTATATTACTATTTACCCTTAGCACTCCAGTGGCTCCTCTGAGGCGACATTAAAAATTGGCAGAATATTATTCAAAACAATTTTTACATTACAATGTTTGTATTCAAAAAGCTAGTAAAACTTGGAATGTTGCACGTACGAGTAATAGTAACAAATTTGATATGCACGACAGGAAACGAACCACGTACAATGGAATTATTCTAGGATTAAAAAAATATCTCGAATTAGGAATTCAACTTGCTTGGAGTGGAAAGGGTTAAATTCTTCATTGAATAAATTACTTTGATTTTGTGGAATTTTTGAGGTCGTCGGTTGGGCAGTTAACGTTGCATGAACGCATTCCTATTGTTTATACAAAATGTAAAACGTTTCTAAATGGTTTACTCCGTAATTTCTAGTAATTTCTAAATAGTTTACCGGTTGTCGAACAATTTATAGTTTACCACTTACCAAATGATTTGGCCCTTGACACCGACGCGCCGCGCCGCTGGAAAAGTAAGAAGAAAGAGTTGCCACGGACAGATAGAAATCATGGTCGGAGGGTCAACGATCTGGCACTAATTGCGCTTAAATGTCCCGGTTGTGGAGCTGCGACACCGGGAACGCCGGCAATATATCAAGGACTACTTTCGGCTTCGCTTTCGCGATAATAAACGCGGCGAGGCTCGTCCAATATTGGCAATTCTCCTGGCGCAGGTACGTGGTCACACGTACGCGTTTCCACGCACACGTACGGTTCCTGGCATGACCAATATGGAGCCGTGGCTGTATCCGGGGCTCGTAGAGATTCGAGAGAGGACCGAGAGAAAAGCGACAGAGAGAAACAGAGAGCGAGAGAGAGAGAGAGAGAGAGAGAGATAAAGAGACTTTTCCCGTGTATGTATCGCGGGTATATCGGCCGATATTACCAAGGGGCGAAAAACTCGAAAGGACCAGAGCCTCTCCGCCCCTTCGCTCTCGAGCAGCAGCATTAGCCTCGGGGCTGTATTTGATCAGTTAGTCAGTCTTCCCGGGGCCACTCGGAGGATATTGTTACCGATGGCCCCGGTTAATATTCTCGGATTACCGGGCTTGCTGGATGCGAGAGAGCGGTTGCGTTTTTCCATTTTCATTTGCGAAAACACCCGACGCGCGGCCTCGATTCCGCCGACCGCGACGTTAATGAGAACTGTTCCGCGACCGGCTGTAATTGATGCGCTCACGACGGACCCCCTCTCCCGGCACACATGCCCCCTTCTCCTTCGGGATTAGTCCCCACCCGACGCGGAGGCCCGGGAGTACGTTCCGACGGGTTTACAGCCGACGGAAGTACAATCCAACGGAAGGGCGAGCAAGAACCTCGCGAACCTACGCTGGAACAGCCTCTCCGCTGAATGGGCACGTTCCTCCCGTTAAATCAAGCTACAGCTTGTGAACGCAGCGAAAGGAGAATAATAAATTTCACGGAGTCGCGAGCGCCTGGGAAGGACCCCGACCACCATGGTTTTACGAGTTTCGAAGAGCTTAACCCCTTCCTCCCGGCTGCCCAATATTTTTCTTCGACTCTCTCCGACTCCCACCCGACTCCACTCCTTTTTCCTTCATAGTTATTAGTTCGTCGCGCAACGACGCCATTTTCCTCAGTTTTCGGCACGACGAACGGTCCACCGGCTTTTCCGAAATTTGTGGTTGCTTCTTGTGGGTTTCGGTATTTTATGTAGCTGTTCGTTTAGCGTTTCCTTCGATTTTGCAGTAGGTCAGTGCAGAAAGGACAATTTTTCACTTGTGCGTTTTTTAAACTTAATTGAAATCACTGTACTACTTTTCTTCTTT
>CM052087.1:8365092-8391872 GCA_028453745.1 Agapostemon virescens
GGTCATTTTGACCGATAATGGTAAAAACTGCTATTCTGCTGGTCTCGCTTATTTCTTCCCCCGGAACGGCCATGTAGCCGAGCTAGCCAGCATATCAGGGTGGCATCGAGAGTATAAAATATCGTTTTCGTCGGCGAATGTGGAGCCCGTTATACTTCGAATGGAAAACGCGTCACGGTCTCGTGGCGCTAGACTAAACTTTAGAGAGGAGAACGTAGGGGGTAGCGGTACACGAATTTCGTAGCCGAGCGGTTCGTGAACAATCGATGAAATCGAGAGGCAGTCGGGTGCTGTAGCTGTAAGAGGCAGAGGGAGGCGTACACCAGCAGCAGCAGGAGCAGAAGCAGAAGCAGAAGCAGAAGCAGCGGGAACAGCATCGGAAGCGTAAGCCACCAAGCGGAGCAGATTTTCACGACTGCGTCGGGCCGAGCGAACGCGAGCCGGCGCGCGCGCGCGCGTTCACTTTCCTTTTCCTCTTGGAATGGCGTGGCCCCCGTTTAGCAGAGAACAAGGAGAAGGGGGCGAAAGGGGTCGCAGGGGGGCTCGGCTAATTGAACGGGTAATTGATGAGGCTGCAGTCTGTACTTACACAACGCTCCAATTGTGCTCAGCCAAGCGCCGGCACTGTGTGCCAATATTAGCGATGCACTCGACGTCCCTATAACGGACCCCTCCACGCACAAATAATGCCCCGAGTACCATAAATACTCGACGGCTTCCGCAATATGCCCCGACGTCGCGGCCGGGAGCTGAGCTCACAAAGGCGCCGAGAGTCCCTCAAGGATCCGAGACGCGAATACCGAAAGATGTCGCATGTTCCCTTCTCCCCTGCTGCCCCCTCCCCTGGTTTCACCCTCGTACATCGTGCTAATGATTTTTCGAGGGGGCAGCAAAGGTGTTGTTCCGCGAGTGAAACCCTCGGGCCCCGAACCCCTCCTCTCTGCCTTTCTCACTCTTTCCTACGTAGGTCCTTTCCACTGGGCCCACCGAGTCCTCGATTTCTCCACTCACCAGTGTTTACCCTGGTCTATTTAGTGCACAGACCCTTGTCCAGCAGTTCCATGGAAATCTGCCTTGCAGGGATGATCGTTGCGACTCACCAGTGACGGGTTGACTTTTGTGAATTTTTAAATGATTTCTTTTTCATTTTTTCAAAGGTCTATTTTTCACTTGTGCGTCTTCTAAACGTAATCGAAATCGTTGTACTACATTTCTTCTTTGAGAATCATTCACAACGATGCAGCAGTCGTTAAACGCTTCTTAACGCTTCACCTATCGAGCACCAAATGAATCTGGAATATATCGTCTTATTAAAATTGAATAATGAAATAATCGAATAAATTGAAAATTGAAATTTGTGAAATAAAACATTTCGAATCGGACCAGGAGGTTTCGTGTTAAAGATAGCCTCTTCCCGGTTGCCGATTTCCAAAGCTCTAACTGTCTGTCCTGTTACCATTTCGCAGGAGTTGCATTTTTAAATTTCGTTGTTTCTTTACATGTCCTTTTAACCATTAAATTTTTTATCAATTTCTTAGATACAAAGATTGCAATGTTAAAATTGTTTTAAATAATAGTGTGTCAATTTTTCGTGGTGACTCAGAATCGCCACTCGAGTGCTAAGGGTTAATATGTAAGTACAGTAAACTTTCATTTTCTCGTTCGAAGAAGTTACAAACGTCAAAGAAGTTCGAGTCGTTGTAACCGTAAAATAAATAGTAGTGCGACGGGGTTAATGTACTTTTAACGACGACGAGTTTTTTGGTGGTAATAAAGATTCCTCTTTCCCTGGTTGCTGATCGATAGGAGACTTTTCTTAAACTATTACCGTCTGAAACATAGTTGTCAGAACCTAAGATAGAGAGTTGCTCACCGAAGTGCCTCTAAATTCGAAGCGAGTTGATTTTATGTACCCCTCGACCAGCAATAAATTCAAACAACGATGTTTCAGTGCCAATGAAATCGGTTTCTCCGATTGTTGGCTCGCAAGAAAATCTTCTGCCCCCTTACGCCATGCTAATGATCCTTCGAGGGGGAGCAAAGGTATTATTCCGCGAGCAGAAACCCTTTGGGCCCCCTTTCTCGCTCTCTTTTTCTCTCGTTTCGACGCGACTCCTTTCGAACGGGGCCCCAAGTGGACGATTTCTCCAGCGACGAGTGTTTTCGTTCGTCTATTTGTTGTCGGAAGCCTTGTACAGCAGCTTCATGGAAATCAGCCCTCACGGCGACTGACCATTCAGCCGGCAAATTTGTTTGCATTCGCGCAGCCGAGCCACCAACGGACTACCCGGACCACCTACCAATAGATAATAATAACAGTTTTCTTTGGAAGAGGCCTTGTAAACCCACGGGACGCTAATAGTCCCATAAACGTGGCATTAGAACCAGCTTAATGGAGAACCGGTGTCACTTCAAACGTTTATGCCAGGTTTATGACGCTAATGCCTAAACACCGGTGCTGTTTATCTCTTGTCCTACGCGGCGGCCATTGCTTTGTACTATCGTGCTGCCGCCGTTTTCGGTATAGTTGTAAAATCAGGCTGTTGTTTACGTTGCAGTTAGTCCTCTTAAGGGGGGAATACACTTTATAAGATGAGAACTTTCGATTTTTTGTTTGTTTGACATTGATTCCAGTATGTGTCTAGAATACGTGTATAAAGTTACGGAGCAAAATTTTATGGATTTTGGGAGATATAGCTCGCCGAACAGGTAAGCGTCAGGTGCAAGTGGCGCAAAGTTGAAACGAAAGGTGAATTAGATAATTTTAATCATCCTAGTCCACTTCACCCAGATGTCCTTAAACATTTAAAACCGATACATGAAGAACTTTCAAAGGAGGATTCATTAACCAGGTGTCTAGGTGGACACACACAGGATTGCAATGAATGTTTCAATTCAACGGTTTGGCGCCTAAATCCAAAGCATCTAAATTCCGGAGCAAAAATTATCGAAACCTCCGCCTTTATTGCGGCTGGCATTTTTAACGAGGTCTACTCAGCTGTATTAAAAATAATGAATGTATTAAATATTAATATCGGGCAACAATGCAAATTCTTTGCCGATACGTATGACGCGCAGCGCATAACGAGACAGGAACGCCGCAGACAAAGCAGCACAAAAGAGGCACGAATCTCTCGTAGGATGCACCAAATGGAGCAAAATGAATTTTTCGAAGCCACAGAAGGCTTACTATATGGCCCTGGTATAGCAGATTAGTTTTCTCCAGAAGTAAGTGTTCAATAACTACTACTCTGACAGTCGAAAAACTTTAAACGCGTTTTTCTCAATATCATATTTCTGAATCTTGTGTACACGATACAGAACGATCTATTGGACCAATTGAGTTCCTAAGGCGATTTTTCGTTAGGTAATGATAAAATGTCGTCGATGAACTAATAAAATTCCTAAATAGTTGCATTTTTTCCTTTCAATTTACATTATAAAGTCGAAATTTTTAACGAAAAATCATAACTTCTTCAATGAAGCTCAACATTTTTGCATTTTTGTACTTTTTGTTGGAATTTTTTTAGTTCATCGACGAGATAATTTTATAAGGATTAACACATTAATTGCCCAACTGACGACCTCAAAAATTCCATAAAATCAAAATAATTTATTTAATGGAGCAGCAATTGAAAACTTTAAATGTACGTCACATAGTTATCTATCAACCTTCTGGTATTCTTCAGTTATCAACTAAATTGAATGCAACGAATATATTAATGTGCAAATTTATTTTTAAACATGGACTAATAATTCTGTCACCCATATATGGGTGACATGGCAGTCAAAGTGTTAAAGAAAACTTTTGTTTTCCTGTTTCAGATGAAAATTAGTGACTCTAGGATGTACACAAACTGACGAAGCGCGTGGTGCGGAGCTGCGAAGATTTATAAATATTGCGTAAAAAGGTACATTAATCATTAAAATAGAAAACATAATATGTGGAACATAATATCATGAAAGTTTAAGAATGATTCGCTTTGTAGTTATTGAGAAAAAAATTCCTAAAAATCACTGTTTTTTAGGCGCTCTAAAGTGTATTCCCCCTTATGTGCATTTTGCGGTGCATGACGTTCACTTTCGTTCGCGTCGAAAGCCGAAAGTTTCTACAGTTCGAGGATCCGAAATTGTAATCGGATTGGAAACCGAAAGTTCGTAACGTTCGACTGCTCGAAATTTTAATTATCGGGCATCGTTGATCGGAACGGAATTTCGAAAGTTTCATCGAATATGGTAGGACCCAAAAATTTAGAATCACGCTAGTATGGCGCTTTTCCATGATCTTCCAATTTGTGTGTTCGCGTTACAAACTTTCGGGATTCCGACTCGATTCGACTATAATTTCGGGTATCCTAAAATCGCGGGTAGCCGACCTTCGTAAACTTTTGGGATCTCGACCCGATGCAACCCGAGACTCGAGTGCCAGGCAATTCGGATACCCATTCGCCACTACTGTTTAACCTGGCCAGTTGAAACGTTTAGAAGTTTTCTCTTGCAACGAAGAAAACGAAGCATCGACCCGCGTTGCTTTAATTTATTGCATCGAAGCGTTGATTCGCGTAAAGCTGCTCGTAGAAGCGTGATCTAAAATTTACGTTAATCTCTGAGAGGACTATTGACCCACATGCCACGATGCAAGTTTAATCGGATAATTATTTAACGAATTTAGACGAAACCTGTTTAATAGTTCAGACGATCCTGTATCGGCTGAAAACGTTCGTTTCCATTTGCTCCATCGACGAGAATCGTTATTAAACGAACGAAGAATTGCCGGTGAAATGATCGAGCAGCCGAAGCGACTAGATGTGCGATGCCGTTCTATAAATTATAAAAACGCGTGAGCTCTTCAGCACACCGATTAATCTATTCGATGAATTGCCAAGCTGTCATTTCGGTGTCCTTCATAATACCGGAACCATGAATCTCGGAATGGGTGATTTTGACCGCTGCCGTAGATTTTCATTCATTATGAAGGAGACTGCTCTCTCGTCCGCGCGTTCGGAGGATCACGAATGCTGGCCCATAAAGCTACATGAATATCGTGTAAATTGTAATCTACCGATCGTATTGGCTAAGCGAGGGCCATAAAAGTCACGATTAACGGATAGGGGCGGCCAGTATATACGGCGAGCTTTTTTGCAGTTGTATAAATCCAACGCGACGACAAACGCACAGACTCTTTCGCGGGGGTCGAATAATGCTCGAAGCGTCGTAAATAGCGGGCTGTTCGCGCAATATATCTCGCTGTCATTTCCTCGTCCCGTCCAGGCCGGAAAAACAGGGAAAAAAAAGGTCCTCGAAGAGAGTTTCCGAGACACGAATACCAAAAACCCCCGGTGCCGCCGCGACAAATTGTTTTTCCCGTGGATCTATCCGGCGTGGCGAACGCTTCGAAATTCGTCAGGGATAGGACGAAGGGAACGAGCGTGATCGCGCATACTTCTCACGGAATTATGCTCGACTCGATGCCCGGGCCCGGCTCGTGAACAAGATGGCGGACGGGCCATCGGCCGCGTTCATTTCACGCCCCTACTTATCTTCGTTAATATATCTTCCACGATCGTGTAAATCGCTGCTGCTCGTTACACGGGACCCCGGCTACTACTCTCCGTGATTGTATTTCCAACGAGGGCCATATCTTTTCGGGAACGAGATTCGAGGGCCGGACCGTTCGGGAAATACGCTTTGGTTTCCGCTTCCGGTCTTTGATCGCACCTACCGATATCGCGGGAGAACGAAAATTCTCCGGAAAATAATTTCTCGAGGAAACCTACTGTCCTCGTCTTGCAACCACTAGTCTGGCTTGAAAATTATAATGGCCCCTGTTCTTCATTATTCTTAGATCTTTTAACTTTATCTCGCAATTTATTCTCTATCTCTTCGACTCTAGATTTATGCACCACTAAAGATAATTATTCTACGTTGCTTTGTAAAAATTTTAAGCTACATTTTTTATAGTATTTTTACGGGTTCGGGGCATCTTCAATAAACACAAGTCACATGAAATAATAATAAACCTTTATTAACACATTGCGTACGGCGTTCTGCGTGTTCAACACGCTCCCAAGGCCCGCACATCTTTTAACGCTCCAGAAGAATGCTTGGCAAGCAAAACGATGTATACAGGGTGGTCCACGCAATTGTTTCAAGTCATAACTCCGTTATAATTGCATTTACGAAAAAATGCCAAAGGAGAAAGCTAAATGGTTCGAAGAGCACTACATCTGTAGGTCTTTAAATTTCCCTGACTGCGGCGTTGTCGTTGGCCAAGCCGAAAGACATCTGTTGCAGCCGCGCTCTGATTGGTCCACGTATTTCCTTGATAACTCAAAAACGAAGCGTCAAATTGCAAATTGGTAAAGGGAAAACTTTCTTAAAATAACTCCGGGAATCGTTTCTGTCAGGAAACTCAAACATTTTTGGGACACCCTGTATTCATGGTATTCGTTCGCTCTCGTCTTCCATTGACAGACATAACTGGAGTTTATAAAAGCTCGTTTACAAATCGCTTAAAAATATTAATAAATTACAACAGCATTTGTCACCATATAAATCGTTCCGTTACTATTTGTCTCTGTTTATCAACCGAACACGAACGACATTTTTATTTAACGAAACTTGATTTTTATTATAAGAACGACGGAATAACGAAGCGATAACGAATACGTGGAGGCTTCTGATCACCAATGTTCGAATACGGTTATTGCCTCGGCGGATCCCGGCAGCAAATTTCCCCTCTCAGAATCTCCGCAGAGGATTTTATTTGTAAAACCGTTCGACGGTGTGTAACTCGGTTATCCTCGGCTCCCAGGTGAAGGAATCGTCGAAGAATCGCAGGAAACAAATAAATCAGACCGAACGGTAGCAGCGGGTACACGCATGGACTAGTAGTACAGCAAATTCGCGGAGCACGTAGGTACATAGACACGGGGTTGCTCGCGTTGCCGAGTGCGAGCATGAGCGCGCGTTTATGAAAAAGCTGCGTCCTGATGCGTGCAAAAAAAGTGTCCCTAGGGTGGGTGAATCCTTGAATATACTTAACCCGTGTTCCGCGACGCGGCCCGTTGAAAGTTGCAGTCACGTACATGAATACAAAAAGTCCGGCTTTATGAGCTTCCGCGAGCACGAGGGGGTCGCGAGCGAAGGGACCGAGGACTCTGAGAACGCGGCTAGAACGAGACAGAAAGGGAGAAAGGGAGAGAGAAAGTGAGAGAGAAAGGAGGCATCGTCTAGAGAAACGCGGGGGGTGGAAGAGGGTTGCGAACCTGGCTCCGTGGAACTTTTATAATACGCACGCGGCACGGGGCCATAGATTTGAATTAATTCGGCGGCGAAGTTTTCCTTGGCAAATAAAAATAAGTCACTGTATCAATTTAATACCGTTTCACGACCGTTCTCCTCCTCCTTCTTCTTGTTCTTCGCCGAGGGCCTCCCTCTCGCCGAGCTTCGCGAAGGGCTGCGGGGTCCCGTTATTACTTCGGCCATTGTTCAAGAATTGGTCAAACATCGGAACTCGAATTGCCTTCGCGGGGGAACCGGAGGAAAAAAGGCTGCACTCGAGTGCCGATGAAATCGTCCACTCGGTAAACAGAGAGTTATTAAAGCCGGCTTTATTGCGGCATGATAGCGTCCAACCCTCTCCGCGGTTTATACGATTTTAGGTTTAACGACCCGCTCGCGCGGCGCTGCGAATCGCCGATTCACCGGACCACCGGCGAGTCTTCTGATTTTTAGCGAAAATCGGCCAGGGAGGTACAATCGTGTCGGAAAGTAAGTTGACACTTTTATTGCAGATATTCGGGCTGATTGTGCCATTTATTGAATTCAATTACATTAGCGCTTGTTCCTTCTTCAAGTCTCTATACAAAATTGTTGTAATTTTTTGTTTCAATCTACTGTGCAAATATATCGGAAAAAAATAAGGTTTCTTTGAAAAACAAAAGGAGACACAATTATTTTTTGTGAATGAAAACATAAACGAACATACATTGTTTTATTTCAACAACTTTCTTTAAACTATTTTGTTTCTTTTTTGAGATGTTGAAAAAATTAGTTTACTGGATAATGTATAAATTAAATTAGTAAAAATTATCATTGGAGTTGGTTCAGTCTGGGTTACCTTATTATTAGTATTTTTTATAATCGATAGTACAATAAAGAATATTTATTTGGTAAATGTTCCGACTCGGTACTTTCTGTAATTGTAACAATTTAATTGTGATTCCTCGTAATTGTACATATTTGTAATTGGTAAGAAATTAATGCAATTCAGATATGCACAATTCGTTGAAGGGAATTCGTGTCGACTCTCGTCGGTAAACAAGAATCATGTTTCTCATAGAATGCGACGAAACAGTTGTTGCGTAGCTCTTAAAAATGTGTACATACAAGAGAATCCAAAGATGGCGTTGAAAGACGCAATGCGCACACTTTGAGATGCAGTGCCCCGTTTGCCGAGCGGATTGCTGTAACGGAAGGGTTAATAAATCAAAAAGAATATCGAACGTGTTTGCATTGTCTGAATAAAAGCACACTGAAAGGAACATGGCAATTACGGCGACAATTTTCAAGAGACGTGGTTTATTCTTTCGTTTTTAGAGAAGTCGGCAAAAGTTTGTCCACCAGTTCGTATTCTCCAGGGCACGGTTAAGCGATTGGCAATTCCGTTCGCAAAATAATCCGAGTCCGACATATGTTTTATTAATAACCGTTGTCAACAGCCACGACCTTCCCCGTGGAAAGGATGCGCCTCCTGCAGCTGTCAAGTGTGCCCGCGGTGCGGACACCGAATGGAATAGTCCACTTTGAACTAACTCGGTCCTAACTAAACAATTACGGCGGAGCTTTATTGCGGGCAACTGGATCGCTGGCGGCGAGTTTTAATTGAAAAGTGACCCGCGCTTGTGTGCCGAAGTGCCGTTGTTCTCCATTGGGACGCCGACGAGCCTCTGTGACGAATGGTTATTACGGTGGGAATTAAAAATCCGGGTTTGGGTGACGATACTTCCGGCCGGGAAAGAGAACGTCCCTCCGAAGGGCAAATATGACACCCAAGATGTCGTGTCGCGTAGGTGCGGGTCGAAAACATCTTTCGGGATCTGGACGAGCTCTCGAAAATTTTGGGGTTCCGAATAACTTAGAATTTCTCGAGTAACATCGAGATTTTTTAATGACGTTAGAGTTTTCGAATAATATCGGGTTTCTGATGTAATATCGAAATTCTTGAGCAGTATTGGTGTTCTGGAATGATATTAGAATCCTCTGGTAATACTGAGATTTTTAAATAATATTGTAGTTCTCGAATGATATTAGGATCCTCTAGTAACATCGATATTCTTGAATAATATTTAGGTTCTCGAATAACATCGGGTTTCCGAAGTAATATCGAGATTCTTGAGTAGTACCGGTGTTCTTGAACGATATTAGAATCCTCTAGTAGCATCGAGTGTCTTGATATTACTAAAACAATTTAGTAATACCAGGTTCCTGGAGTAGTAGCGATATTTCCGAATAACATCGAGTAACATTCGAGTAACATTGGAAATTGTTTAACAACAGTCAGATTCTCGAGTGATATTGCCATTGCCGAATAATATTGGGCTTGCCGAGAGTATTCGCGATCATTTTGGATTACCTTCTGGAATAATAGAGATTAGAGTAATATTCGAGATTACTCGATATAATTCTCGAGAACTCTGAATATTCTCTGGAATCTCGAAACTGCCGGGAACCCGACTCGTCTTGACCCGATGGTCTCTCGGTTTCCTTATATTTTCAGATACTTGCGCACCTCTAACCTCCATATCGCCAATGAAGAGGCGTGGACTCTTGTCAGTTGCTCGTTCCTTTAAATTCTAATTTATATTATATTCTTTTTCTATACAGGGTTTGGCCCACACCGTTCAGACGTCTGGCGACAAAATCGGCCACAGTCTGCAGGATATCCTGCGCGCTTAAATACTGTTTTGCGCATTTGCCACCCTCGGGGAGGTGTTCCGGCACCCTTGGCTGACCAGTTCAGTGAAAGATAGCGAAGGGCGGCTGGCCCACGCCCCGGTCCCCGTTGAAAGGTTCTCCGGCCGTCAGATTTCTCTGGTAAACGCGAGGCGGAATGCGTGTCCACGGAGCCAGCGGAAACGGTCCGGCTTATGGGGTAATTATTTTTTCAACTGGACGGAAAGGGGCGGGAACGGGAAGGGCGGCGCGCACCGCCGGGGGTCTTTGCTTGGGCAGGAGAACAAGGGTGAAAATAGACGGGGGAAAAGGTTGAATGTACTCTTTTCTCTGTAAATACTCTAGGTCCTTGCGTCTGTGTAGAAAACCGGTGTGCGCGTGTCCACGCGCGAGCGCGAGATACGCTCCGACGGCGGAGAGGGAACGCGAGTCTTACGCACACAGGCCGCGGGACGCAGCTGGTTTAAAGCGGTGAAAGCAAAAGAGTACATGAAAGAAACGTTAATTACTGCATTACTGGCTAGCCAACCGTAAAATGTACTGCAGCTCGCGGCGCCGCGCCACGCCGCGCCACACAACACCGCGCTGAGCCGCGCCACGCCACGCTACTGGACGGTAAACCGGGGCCAGCTACGGCAACGAGAGGGTAAATGCGAAACAAAGTCCCGGGGCACGGGAGATGAGCCCGGAATAATAGACACGACTCGGCTCAATGAGGAATTAAGGGTAAACGAATTACGCGGACGAGTGCCCGGCAAATTATCCCGTTGTTGTTTGCGCTACCTTTGACATTTTCAGGGTGCTCCGACGCCGAGACAGGTACCCAACTGTGCTCCTTCAACTGGCCCCTCGTCGTCCCGTCGACGCACGATAATCTCCCGTTAACCCTTTCCGTGCTAAATAGCCCGGCAATTATTAGCTCGCTGCTAGACTGCCGAGCTTTACGCGGAATGAACATTTTCCATGGCGATCGGGCAAGTGGAAGTTCGACGGTGTGTTTCCTCTTTTATTCTTGTTTTTAATCATTTTAACGCGTTACCTCTCGCGTACCCTACGTTCGGTACGCGCCGAGACTCGTTCCTACGTCATAAAACATTATCATAAACTGCGGATTTTATGCTTCTGTGGGTCGAATTCTTAGGATTTCAAATTCTTCGTTTTAGATTGATTATAAAGGGTGTCCCAAAATTAACGCAAGATTTGAATTTGCAGCCATTTTTGCAGTAAATTGTTGGCAACCCTGAAAGAAGAATAATTTGACAGCTGAGAGTTTAGGGTTTGTAAAAATGGAGCGTTATACGATAGAACAACGTGTTTTCATTATTGAATAATATTTAAAAAATAATGAAAGTTTGATGGCTGCAGTTAGAAAATTTTATACAAAATATGGTCAAAATAGTGTTTTAACCCCTTGCCCTACGATGGCTCCTCTGAGGAGACACTAAAAATAGCCATACTATTATTTAAAACAACTATTACCCAACCATAATTGCATTTAATGAATTATTAAAAATTGAATACAAGAAAGCAGATGAACCATGTACAATGTAATTATTCTACGTAAAAGAAATGACTCGATTTTGGAATTAAAATTGCTCGGAGTGCAAAGGGTTAATTTTGGGACACCCTTTAGTTAGAAAACGATTCGATAAACTCTTCGGATCACGGATGTACTATAATAAAAATAAGAAGAAATCTACGTGAACTCAATTTTTAGTCAGTTTTTATGCTCGCTAGATTTAGAAACTCGACATGATAAAACGTTATTAAATTTATCGGTTGATTTATCATCGACTTCCTCAAATATTAATTGTCTTCGCCGATATTGTCCGAGCGAACCATTCAATTAGTCCCCGCTCGAATGACAAAGAGTGCATCGGCAATGCGTGTCGACAAAGTGACAGCCCGCAGTTGAAATTCACGTTGCTCAGCTTCGATTCTATACGTCTCTGGATACCGTATGCATATACGCAAGCGTATAACGATACAGTCATCGACTGTTATCCAATTTCATTGGGGAACCAGTATTTTCGGTAGCACCGTCGCTAATCAATCGGCGAACGTAGAATCGTAGAGTTTGTCGTTCGATGCTGTTGACTCTGCCGTGACGAGAACTGCTGCCGTTCCGCTGCTGCTCTGTGTCTCTATATCGCGGTCAAGTGGCATACTCGTCCACAGCCACTCGAAGTGGCGAATTTTAATTCTGCTGTCCGTCTGTCCGCCAAGTGCCGCGGGACCATCAATGTAGATTAATTCACTGGGAACGAAATGCCTGAGCTCTGATCGAATACCGTTCAAGAGGTTACCATGTTTCCTCGACCTATAGACGATCGCTCTATTGCACCGAAATCTTCCGTCTCTGCCGCAACGACAAATTAAATGACCCGAATGGACTAGAAGATTGTTTCGTTCCTCTCCTGCGATTTTTCTTTCGTGAGAGGTACACGCAGAGTTTCGGAAGTCAAACGACGCGATTGCGTGTTTCGTTTCTTCGTGTTTGCGTTTATCGACAGGATACGTTAGTTGTATTTGAGAGTTAAATAATTTGAAACGTATCATCGACGTACTTTGGTTACGTATAGAAATAGAAAATGACCATCGATAAACATACGCCACGACTTTTCCGATGACCAGGTTTGTAATGTATAACGTAGTCACGGTCAAACTGCTTCATTGACGCCATTTTCTTGTTTCGACATCTCCTAAAAATTTTCAAGTCGCAACTATACAAGTTTCATACAGCAGCATAATATGTAATAGCGTTGAACATGGCGATATTTGAGCCTGGAAAATACGATTCGCGGACAGCATTGATTTTCTGTTACCATTCGAAGAAAACTGCTGCAGAGTCGCATCGAATCTTGCCGAAGCTTACAGTGAGCATGCAATTGGTAAATCACGGTGCTTCGAGTGATTTAAGGTGATCTCAGACACCTCTGAGACGTCACTAAACATTCCCTTACTGTTATTTAAAATAGTTTATACATCTCTACGTTTGCATTTAAAAAATTAGTAAAAATTTCCAAATATTACACTTACGTGTGACAGTAATAAACTTTATATTCACGAAAGGAAATGAACCATGTACAATGAAACTGTTTCAGGTGAAAAATATGTTTCGCTTTTAAAATTAAAATTGTTTGGAGTGTTAAGGATTAAAAAATTTAAAAGTAGAGATTTTTACGCGAGGAACGAAGAACGTGGAAGAGCACCGAAAAATATCAAAGACAGCGAATGGCAAGCATCGTTGTACGCTGATACGACTTTCGAACGCAACAGCAACTCGCGGATCGATTAAATGTGACACGAGAAGCCATGCGTTTGAAAGCCATGAGTAAGATCCAGAAGATAGGGAAACTGGATTAAACGGCAACGCAAAGTGATCTTGCTTCCTGATAATACAGCATCTCGCGCACAGCAAAACCGGTCAAGGAAAGGATCGAGGCGTTTAGTTGGGAATACTTTCGCGTACGGTTTACTCGTCAGACTTGCCTCCATCCGATTATTACTTATGCATCGATGGGACACGCGATAGCTGAGCAGCGCTTTACATTTTCTGAAAATTTACAAAAATAGCTCGATGACTGGACTTATCTCAAAAGGGGAACAGTTTTTCAACATGTCATCCACGAATTGTCAGACAGCTGAGCAAAATGTATAACTATCGAATAAAATAGAATAAAATATTTCACATTTGCATACCTGGTACAACAGATTTCGTTTCACCAAGGAAATATCCGCGTCTCTATTTGATAAAGTCATCGAGAATCGTGGAAACAGACTCTTCGGGAAGTAAAGCCTCGAAAGAGGAGAGGTGTAACTTATTTATCGAGCGACCTCAGTAGTTATTACGGTCGGCTCCGCGGCGAGTGTGTTACGTAGTCGATATCCCGCAGATTTTTCCATTCGTCGGGGCATACGGGAGCCCGGGTCCTTTTATTGGCATATTTTTATTGTTATATCAGGGACGCGAAAATTGAAGGCGGATAGAGGAGGCGAACACTTTGCATTCACCAGCCGCGACGCTCTCGGCCGCATGAAAAGCGTGTTTGATCGGTAATCGAGGGAACCTGGAGCGCGCTTCGGGCTCTCGTAAAGTCGAGGCAGTAAAAGAATCCAGCCGGTTTCCCGTGGACCGAGAGTGGACCGGAAACCGGCTGACGGCGGGGAACATGCCAGTCTTAAATTTATTTACCCCCGGCTGTCCAGCGTTTTTTCGTTGTCCGACCTTGCTCGACCCACATGAACGCCGGCCGAATAAAATTTTATCGTCCAAGAGCTGCGATCGATGCACTACCCGTAAAATCCTCTGTCCTGCTGCACTCGATGCACTCGCGAGCTGCACCGGAGATAACAACTCGCTTTTGCTCGATCGCGCTCCACTCACCCACGCCAATGATTAGCTGCTTCTCGAGACTCCGAGTCGACCTATCGGCGATCGTAACGTCGCTGAAACTGGACAGAGGTCGCGCTGTAAACTATTTTTTTTCCTGGGCTCACCGTTGCGTCTTTACTCAGAGGTCTCGTTTCAAGAGAGAGAAAAAGAGAAAGAAAGAGAGTTTCGACCCTTAATTAATTCTGCTTCGGTCGTTTCGACCCTCGACCGTCTATCAAGATGAAACGTTACGTACACGAATTTATTTCCTTTACATGAGCAAATCCGTGCATTCTCTCTAGAGCTTACTCGCATTAGTATTCAAGCTGCTTCGGTGGTCTCCATTAACCCCTCGCCTTACAATTTAATTTCGAGGCTTCCCAAAAAAGAAAAACAGCTAACCTAAACCCAAGCCAAACTGGCATTCGCTCGGGGATCGCGTACTGTACTAGCAACAGCTTTTCGCGAATATCTCGAAAACTGAAAGAGTAAAACGTTGCCGAGAACGATGACGTTAACGGGACACCTCGAGATCGGTTAAGAGGTGGTTACCCTCGAACACTGATACGGAACATACCAAAATTTGTCTAGCACTAGAAGAAATTACAAACGTCCATTTATTTCTTCGACATCCAATGTTTCAAGTTGATCACCTTATTCGCTCCTAAGCAAAAACCCTTCAGCAACGGATGCACGTAAATAATTGATCGAAACGATCGCAACACAGACAACACCGCGAGCCATCGGCGCAGCCATCGACTGGCTGCAGGAAATTAAATTTTCGCAAGAACCCGGTGCGGTCTCGGGACTTGGAAGAAAGTTTCAATCGACGCGAAGGAAGTTCGATAGCGGCTGTCGTGTCTCTGGATGTCCCCGGGAAACAACTCCATCGAATCCATTACGAGAGGAGTGGGGGGAGACGAAGGGTGAAAGGGCAAGGGCGAGGAGGGTAGAGGAGGACTCGGTTTCAACTGGAAAC
This sequence comes from Agapostemon virescens, assembly GCA_028453745.1. Taxonomy (NCBI): domain Eukaryota; kingdom Metazoa; phylum Arthropoda; class Insecta; order Hymenoptera; family Halictidae; genus Agapostemon; species Agapostemon virescens. The sequence continues at coordinate 8,380,404 of CM052087.1, forward strand.
ACAGGGGGCTTCGGATCGAGTATTCCGTGCCGGAAGCACGTCGGAGCGTAAACACGAGTACCGCCAGCTAATATTCGATCTCCGAAGGGATGATACCGGGCACGGATATGTTGAATGCCCCGGTAAAAACAGTATTACCGTCGAGAGCACATGGAAATCCGACGGGGTCGAAGCGTATCCGAGAGGAGAGAACTGTCTTGTCGCGTCTCGCTTAGTTTGCGTATCGTGGATACTCTGTATCGGGTAGCGGGAGAGGTGTCTCGTTCCAAAGGAGGATAAGGTCGCGATGCGAAACGAATCGGGCGAAGAGGAGGAACGAGAGAGAACGAACCCGTGGCTTGCCGGGGAGTTCCGCAACGATTATGGCCTCTCTTTTCCGTTTCTCTCTTTCTTGTTTCTCGTCTAGCAGAGAAGAGAAGCGGCGCGGTTCGCTCGCGACGCGAATTTGCTACGCTCGTGTGTAGGATACGCTCGTGCGCCGCATATCCGCGACAGAGCCAGCAGCCACTCTCGACACAGCCGTATTGCGTATTCCAGACGCAGTTGTAATGCACTTTCGCGATGCGTTCGAGGAGGCATTTCAGACGTTCGTGCCGGGGCACCGGTCGACGAGATGCGACGTGCGAGCTACGAGAAACAAGCCTGTCGGACCTAACGCCGGTGCTCACGTTTTCTACTTACGCAACCCGGCCAAACTGGTTCCGGAAGCGGACAATGATGATTAAGCGACCGATGGACAATGAAATTGCGAGACCACCGGCCTCTTAGCGCTATTCATCGTCCCGCGATCCGCCGATTTTCGTTCGGCAACAAACGTTTCGTCGGATCGTCGAGTAATCACCGAGATTCGGCGAAGAGTATCTTTAACACTAGAACTACCAAACCAGTCATTTTCACTGGGCCCTAGTTTTTTCTTTCGAAATTACTGAAACTATAAAAATGTTTTCATTAGTAATTTTTCAATGTACTTCTTTAATAACGTATACATTATAATAATAACTGTATGAAGTTATAGTAGATGCAGTCTCATTATTATTACGAAGCAATATATGTGCCCATAATTATGAAAGTGGTCTAAGTCAAAACTTAAAAGAAATGTAATATAGAAAGTATATTAATTCAGTTGGGCTTCGCCGAACTAATTATTGGAATCATTATGAATTGATAGAAAAGCGTAGAAGAAGAAATGCATTTTCGGTAAAACGAATGTCGCAGTCGGATTTTATTTCAACGAAACCATTAGAAGAGTCAACGACAAGAAGAGTAAATAATATCGCGGGCGATAGTAAAAATATTTTTTGATTTATTCAAATGCAATTCATTAAATATCTCAAAATAAGAAATATAAGACTTAGACCACTTTCATAATTATGGGCACATATATCGTTGGATTTATTGTTCGGTAGTTGTACGGTTGTATGTAGGGCTTTCAACACCGGCGACCTATTTCTTATTTTGTGACAACTGAAATTACAAAGATGCTTTCATCCGGTATTACTAAATAAATATCTCTCTAAATTTTTGTCCTAGAAAAATCGGGCAGAATGGAAAAATAAATTCGTTGAAAGAATTCGCGTAAAAGAACGTCGAACGGTTACATTCGGCGGTCGGCACGGATATCGTCGAAACGACGAGCCAAATCGTTCGGATCGAAGATCGAAGACGACGAGCGAATGTCTCGACACGGTTTACCGCACCATACAATGTCGCGTCGCCCCCTAATTGATTTCGCCAGCAGTTCCAGCTCGATCCGTCCCGATGCAGATCGATACCGGGGTGCGCGTGTCATTGCAACAATTACACGGTTGCACCGGGCAGCAGGTCATTCCGTGGGAAACCGAAGATTCCTCGTGTGAATGGCAGCGAGTAATCGCGACACTGACGACAACAGGCTGCACGATCTCCGCCAGTATCCATTTGTATCGAGGAATCAGGGAACAGGGAATATTACAGTGTTATCCTCGTGATTCCATCAATCGCCTAACCATTAGCCCCGAGCAAACCGATCTACCTCATCTAAAGAACACTCTCGGCCAACAATTTTTAACCCTTTCGCTATGAGCGACTTCTCCGCCGCAGCATTCTTCCTGAACGAACCGCCGCGCCAAAAATGTGCACGATGCTCGAGAATGATTGACAGTGGCCGCGTTTACGCCTCGCTGCAACTTAAGTTGTTTTGACGATGTTTATAAAATAATGGAACTTTCCTTTAACCCTTACGATACGAGTTTTCTGTCCAGTGTGACACTCCCGCTGTACGGGGTGAAATGCTCCGAAAATGCACGCATAGCACGTGGTCGGTCCTCTTTTGTGTGAAGATTATTCTGCCGGATATATTCGGCGCTCGTACACACAGGTCATCAAATGGATGCCGAATATATCCAGCGTTCGTACAGACAGATCATCAAATGGATGCTGGATATATCCGGCGTTCGTATCGAAAGGGTTAACCCATTGACTGCCACGCAAATTTAGCGCGTCTTGCCCTGGGTGCTACGGTTTTATTTTAATATAAATAATTTAATACAATGCGGTGTCAATGGGTTAAGAATGCTATCAGCCGCTAAACGAATTTAACGAGATCACCGAACGGTGAAATGGAAGTTGGGCCGAGGGGAAAGTCGATTGCCTGTCTCTCTGTCTCTTGGTCGGCGATCTATTCGCGCCATTTGCCATGACAAACTTCCGGCTAAAGGATTTTATTTCCATTGGCGAGTGCCGGCTAGTGATAATCGACACGGCCTATCTCGGCCCCTCTTTATTCGCGCAGGAATGCGTGGCTCGTCGAAAAGCTACGCGCTCTCCTCGAAAGACGAATGGCGTCGTTGTCGTCGTCGTCGTCGGGTTCTCGCGTTTCCTTTTGCGCCGGGAGGCCACGGATCTGGGATTTTTTAAATTTCCCTCGGGAGACCCCCCAGGGGGAGGGGGCTACGGGGGATCGCGCTCGCGCACAAACACGCCGAGATCGAAGCGGTACGCCGCGCGAGAAACGTCCCTCGGCCCGATTGAAGTATTGCTCTAACTATTGGCCGGGAGCGGAGTGCTCGGCCGGAAAGATCGTGCCGCAGCTGGATACACCGTGACTTCCCGCTATCGGGGAAAACGTAAAAGGGGCAATAATATGCCTGTAGTAAAGGGGGAAAGTGCGCCAGTTCGCGCCGGGCTTTTATTTACAGTCGTTGTAAAATACTTCGACCCGATGCGACACCGTTACCGTTCCCTGGCGCACCCAAAGAGAGAGAGCAAAAGAGAGAGAGAGAGAGAGAGAGAGGGAAAGGGAGCGCCCAGAAGCCGACCTCCGAGAAAAAGAAAATTTAATGACCGTCGGAGAGGGCCAAGGGGGGACGGCGTTCCGACGTTTAAGGGCGAGGGCGCCAGGTGAAATGTAGGGGAAATTAATGCCCCAGCCTCCGGGATTCAATGGAATGATTTCGAATGCTGGAGCGTAGGTGAACCGCTTGAATACCGAATGAAATTTCGTCTGCTCAGACGTCGGGATCCCATGAATTCTTGTTAGTTAGGCTTCAATAAAACCACGTTGCGGAGCCCAGAATACGGCCCCCTCTGCCCTGTCGTCTTCTAGGCGTGTCCTGTTCTTAACACTTCTGGAACGTCTGCGCGCCATATCGAGGATTATTTAGAAATTTCCTGCGGAGGATCAAATTAACGCTCATCGGTCGTAAGTCACCTCTCACGCGACAACGGTACTTTGTCGCTGCGGTCGTAAGTCGTGCGAGAGGTGACAAGATGATACCTCTCGAAACTCGTCGGTGGAATCGTTAAAATGGTGGCAGGAAGGTTTCCTTCTGGAAAACTGAAGTATCCTCCTTGAATTCTTCGATTCTGTCTACAGCTGATTGTAATAAAATTTATAATTGTATTAAATTTGTGATAGATTATAGCTGATTGTAATTTTTAAAAATTAAAATTTCAAGATGTATTTAAGATTTATTTAAGAAAAATAAAAGATTAAAATTTATTCGGAAATTAGTTATGTCACTGATCGAGAATTCGCGTGAAGATGAGACTGCGCGATATGGAACGCCATAGACAACAAATAAAGGGAGAGATTAAATGGAAAACTACGTATCCGGCAACTTGATGCTAAAGGGAAACGTGATGACTGCTTAGTATGTTCTAATTGTTAGTTGCGTGGAGGAAGAAAAACAATAATATAATGAAGGGTGTAGAATAGGGTGTAGCGTCCCCGATAAGTTACTACGATTATCTTAACGTAACTTTTGTTTGACGAAAAGATTCGAAATAATAGCTATCTTTCCCGTACTTATATATTCTCGACAAATTCAGTCTACCGTACGCCCTTAATGCAGTTCGCCAGCGGTGTCACGTGTTCCCGACGACCACCATTTTGCGTGCGCTTTTATTTACTGCTGCAGTGAGTAGCGTAATATTCAGCATGTTAATGAGATTTTTTTCGTGTCCTTTTAGTGTTCCAAAGGGCCGCAGAGAGAATGAGGGGCATTTAATAAAATGTTGCTTCTGTGGGAATTGAAATAAAAGTTAAACGGCAGAGCAACGCGTTAACCGTTGATCTGTTGTTTTATAATCTCGACGGGTTTTTAATCGATTTATCTCGCTATTTTTCGATTTGAATATTGAGCGAAAACAAGTTTAATAAATTCTAATCATCGTCAAATATAATCAAAACCAAAAAGCAGAATAAAAATTTGCGGTGCGGAAAGACTCAATATTCTAAAGTTTTATTATAAATAATTATTAAATTTATTGTTATGAATAAAAAATGTGGATAAAAAATTCTCTTTCCTAGAAAATTGATAATTATACCGCTTTGTTATTCTCTTTGACTTTTTTTTTATAACTTTCACATTACGGTGCACGGCGAATCCTTTGATATTCAGTAAAAGCACAGAAGATTTATTTGCATGGAACTTCGTTAACTCTTGCATCGTATTTTTATAATACACGCGTAATACTTATACAGGTTGAATCCTTTAACGATTACATTCGCTGTTACGTTGCAATGTTTATAAATCTCCGTTATGGAACATGCCGGATATCATTTTCAGGGTTTGTCCCACCCCCGGAAATCCATTACAAGATTAGTCGAGAACAGAGGAGCGAGACTTCGAATTACACTGATGAAAATCAACACATGTCATGAAACATTCTCGATTCCCATCAACGTTTCATCCATCTTCCTTTCAAACTCATCGATTAAAGGATTGATTCCACCCTTACAGCCGCTAAACCGTCTGTCGAGAACAGAGAAGGAAGATTTGACGATACATTATGAACGAGTTTCGATTTCACCAAAGTGTCGTCCACTGCGCTTCTCACGGTGATCGATTTAACCCTTTGCACTCGAACGGTGACTCCGAGGCACCGCTAAAAATAGCCGCAGCACTGTTTAATACCATTTTTACAACAATATGCTTGTGTCAAAGAAATTCGAACTTCATATGCATACATAAAATACGTCTTTTAGAATGAAACTATTCTAGGTTAGAAAAAATGCCTTGTGGTTGAAGTTAACACAGTCTCGAGTGCAAAGGGTTAACACTTGCTGTTTGCGGAGCACTAAAACTGGCTATTTTACGTTACCTTATAAAAACAACGAGAACGTTATTCAAAATATTCAAAACCCACAACGAAAGAGCTAATACGAAGAACTCCATATCAAGATGAATTCGTGATGAATTGAATTCGTCTCAGCGTCGGCAATAGTCCTTTGATGTAAATAGCATGTTTCGAGACTTCAAAATATGCGGACACTTTGCTCGTCAAGTATCGATTAACAATTGTGTTAAATAAATTTGTTGACTGATTCCTCATAGATAAGTCAGTTGTCTTGTTTTTCGTACATGAGTCAGTCTATAAATTTGTCGAGGGAATATATCAAGTGAAAGATTCGCGTAAGCAACAGGTATAAATAATTATGTATATTTAAAAGGAAGAAGATGGTGGAAAAATATGTAATATCTACAAAATATATGCGACTACTCGCAGGTATATCTAAAGAGTACCCTTAACACTTTATTTAACCCTTAATACTTCATTCATCGAAGTGACCAACGTTATTAACCCCTTCCCGTACAATTTACCCCTTCCTGACCAGACTGGTGCTCGAAAACAATCGCAAATACGGTAACAAGTATTTCCCCAAAATTTCTTACCAAATGTAATAGAAAATAGGTCTTACATTCTTGGATTCTCTCTTAAATTATTTTAATTATATTAATTTTATTAATATAAAGGTTAATTATTAATATAAATTACTTAATTTTATTGATATAAATTTAATCATATTACATTATTATAATTAACGCGCTTTAATGCCATGAGTTTTGGAATACTTCCAAATTATTGGTGTGTTTTTACTTTCTGCCAAACCCATAACTGGCAAAAAATCATTTTACGAGTCTGGCTCGTGATGATTACGTTTGGCCCGACTTTCATTTCACGAGTCTGACTCGTGCTGTTCATGTTCGTGCTAAAATCTTCATCACGAGTCTAACTCGTTAAAGTACGGGAAAGGGGTTAAGAAAAATTGTTAGTTACTGAATAATGAAGTTCTCACCCCACACTACAACCTGGTTAATTTCGATCGTAATAAATTGATATTGGATGTTATTAATTTAAGGACAATCATTCTTATACAGCGCAATGATGTCGGCCACCGGTGACCATCATGGCGTCCAACGCGTTAACAAATGTGTTTGCCAGAAAAGGCATTGGCTATGTCGGAGCTGTAGAGTTTTCAACGAATGCAAGGATTCCCGATGCATTTCTTCAACAACATTCGTCAACAGTCTTAACTAAAAAATATTAGAATGCGTCAGTAAAACCTAGGGGTCAAGGGTGGATTCCACCCCTTAAATCGTCGAACGGTTACCCAAGGAATAGTATCATGGTTTGACATTACATACATGAGAATCAACATCCATTATGAAACATTTGTCGGTTCGACCACTTCTCATCCCCGTATCGGCGGGAGGTAAGTTTCCGGGAGATGATGTTTGCTCGCGAGCAAGCGGAGGAGGAGCAGCGTATCTCTCCCTCCGTGGCCAAACATTGAATTCCTATTTCGGTCTTATTCTCCCATCGTCGGATTGTGAAAACAGGAAGCGGCGAGCGATTAACCCCGCTTAACTTCGAGCGAATGGCGCCCCCGCGGATATCGTTGGATATAAACGTGAAATGGCTGCGTGCGAGCGAGCCGGGTCGAAGGAACCGCGTAAGCGAGCGACGAGAAGCGAGCCCGCGCGAACTGAAAGACGATCGTTGCTCGGGATCCGTCTCCATATGTTCTTGGCGCGTTTATTTCGGTGAGAGACGGCCTCGTAAAGACATCAAAGCCGCATCCTCGAACGGCGGGAATAAAGGCTACGGAAGTCCATAAAAGTCGAGTAGCGAGGATAAAACGGGCTGGCGGGATCGATGGGCTCGCACACGTGCGGTCCTCGATCGCGCGAGCACTCGGCGAACAGGCCGCGCGGCAGCCGGTGATTTTAAGCAACGTTTAGAACGTCGCTCATTGTTCACGTTGAAAAGCTGCCTTGTTCCAGGCCGTGGCAATTTTTCACGCGCTCAACGGGATCGCGAGACACTCGTAAACGCGATCAGACGCGAAGCGAAAGGCAACCGGGCATGTAACCGATTGAGAAAGCTTCTCTCTCTCTCTCTCTCTCCTGGCCGCCCCTTTGAACCTCCCGCTGGAATTTTTTTCCACGGGAAAACATAAAGGCAACGGGACAATCCCTGTTCCAGAAAGAACTCGTTCCCATTCGCCCCAGCGCAAATTTGTAATAACTGCGAGCCGCTCTGCTTCCGCTGTTCGGCTAATTGGATCGGTTGTCGGGAACCGGGCCTGGAAAACCGATGAACCGATTCCACGATGATAATACAATATATTCCGGGCCGTTTCTATGTGGGACGCGCAGTAATTTAAAGGCTGACGTTAAGTGGTGAGCTCGATACCCGGCAAACTGAAAGCGAAACACTTGGAAACCGAGAGTTACAAGCGCGATCGTTCCGTTGTGCGCGAGGCCTCTCAAAGTTCGTTTGTGCGTCCGTCTGTCGGCCTCGCCGTTCCATATTCTGTCAAGTCCACTAGTTTCGTTCGTTAAGATTTATGGATCTTCCGCTGAAGGGGTTGGCGGTGATGACCCGACCGCTTTGAAGTCGCTACTTTGGTTGTTCCGGTTAAAGGATGCAAGGTGGACCCGGTGTGACGAGAAACGTCAACGCGAAACGCGCTAAAAATAACTTCGTTTCGACGGAAAATTGCGTTTCGATCCGGTGAAACGAACTCGCGATATTTTCCGGTGGCCCCCCCCCCCCCCCCGGTATAATGCGATTTAATTTACGCGCATTCCTTTTGCGGAACCTGATAGCGCGACGCCCTGGTAATTATCTGTTCGTTTTCCAGCGCAGTGGTTTCCACTGACTTGCGAACGGATCCCAGCCTGAGCCAAACCTACGAAAATTAAAATTACATTCTTATTAACCCTTTCCACTCGAATGGCGACTCTGAGGTACCGGTAAAAATTGCCACATCACTGTTTAACACTTTAACTGCCAGAACAACAATCTCAAAAATTCCACAAAATCAAAGTAATTTATTTGATGAAGCAACAATTTAAAATTTAAAATGTACGACACATAGTTATCTTTCGATCTTCTCGTATTCTCCAGATTACAACTAAATATAGTGCAACGATTATATTAATGTACAAATTTATTTTTAAAAGTGGACAAATTACTCTGAGGTGCCGGTAAAAATTGCCGCATCACTGTTTAACACTTTAACTACCAGAACAACAATCTAAAAAATTCCACAAAATCAAAGTAATTTATTTGATGAAGCAACAATTTAAAATTTAAAATGTACGACACATAGTTATCTTTCGATCTTCTCGTATTCTCCAGATTACAACTAAATGTAGTGCAACGATTATATTAATGTACAAATTTATTTTTAAAAATGGACAGATTACTCTGTCACCCATATGTGGGTGACATGGCAGTCAAAGTGTTAAAACAATTTCTACATCGCTATGTTCGTGTCTAAGACATTCGTAAAACCGTAACTATTGCCAGGACGAGTAATAGTAAAATATCCACGTGCATAACATGATATTCATCATGTGAAATGAAACAAAATCTAAGTCAGAAAAATGCAGAGGTTTTCGAATCAAAATAACTTCGACCGAAAAGGGTTAATTACTTTGTACTCGTTGAAGGTTTATATAGCGTCTCGTATTTATATTGTCTTGTGCAAGCATTGGATATTTTCCAAAAACGTGGATGCATTTGGTTTTCGCAAGATCTCCAAATATTCATTAAATTAATTTAACAGTCGTACGACTTTAAAAGTTGATCGTACAAAAGATTGTAGGATAATACTCGATTCAGTTTTGCTGTACATATTAACAAATATTGAAGGATTTCGTTGTAAGACACGAACAAAAGGTAATTAAATGCTTCACATTAACCAACAAGAAAAGCAAGGTAAATTTTGACATTGAGGGATGTATGCAGGTAGAAATGGACATTGGACGGACCGAATAATATCATAATAATTTATTCAATGATGTATACCATTCAGCGATAATTCTATTCAGTTGATAGGAAATTAATTTCGACATATTTTCATCGTTCGCGTGTTAATATTAACGCGTTTGTATCAATGGCATTAATATAACGTAATGAAATGGAAAAATTCTTGGTCAAATAAAAAAGAAAATACACAGTTTTTATTGTTACCATTTTTATTTTATTATTAGTTAATTAATTATCCCATTGTTTTCTACAATTCCGTCCCGCTATTCCTTTTAATTAAACGTATAATCAATAACAATGAAAGCAATCCGATCGTTGTAGGAATAAGAATGACATTTTCCACATAAATTGAACGTGCATCGCTACAAATCACTGTAAAAAGATATCGATGGTTGGATTAATCCGTGCTTTGGCTATCCGGTGATAAGAGTAAGGGTGCGTCGGGTTTTACAAGTGTCAATTTGTAATTTGAAATTCGCAATCTTGAAGTTCACGTCACCGAGGAAGGAAGAATCTACTTAACGCCGGTATAGCCAATCTTTACTCTAACGACGGAGTCCAGAAATGGGATTCGCGGCTGGCTCGCGAACACGGTGTCAAAAACGCCGGGTTAGACGGCGGCCGGGAGGACATTTGTGTAAACCATTTCCCGCTGGCGCTCGTAAACCAGAGGAACGCTAACATCCGGTTCACGAGTGACGTTCTCGTAAAGTTTAAAGGGCACGGGGGTCGACGTCGTCGTCGTTGCAGCGAAATGCTAAAAACGTAGCTGCCGGTGGCTACGCATCCGCGCGGCGAGTCGGATCCTCGGGAGCATTGACATCGGCCGATCTTTAAGTTTATCGAGCGACTTAGAACCCTTTAACAAAGAGACGCGATTCAGGCGTCGCATACGTATCGGAATACACGATAGAGTTAAACTCCTCTCGTCTTTGCGGGCGCTTGATGGCTAAGCAACTACTTGGTTCTTCTTATAATAAGTTTTGGCGGTTGCTGAAAATGGAGTGAAGAGATAGAGAGAAAGAAAAGGAAAAAAGGAAGGGAGAAGGTTTCGTCCTGGGTCCGCTAGAGAATTCGTCGGTAAGGCTGACAAGCAGACAGTTAACCCTTTGCACTCAAAGCTGCTTTAACTCGAAAATTATTATATTTAAAATAAAATAATTATATTTATAATTATATACATTCCTGCTGAACTAGAATATTTTCATTCTACCTGATCTATTTTATTACTCGTTCTTACGATAATTGAATTTTTATTGCAGTTAAATTTACAGCAGTTGAATTATTTATCATTGTACATAATGGTGTGGCAATTTTTAGTGGTGCTTCTGAGTCACCGTTCGAGTGCAAAAGATAGACTGAAGACAGTTAATTCTAGAACTACCAGTCAAAATGACTGGTTCCTGATTTTTTGGTTTACAATTACTGAAGTCACAAAAACATTTTCACAAGAAAGTTTCGAGTGAATTTCTCCATTGAAGCAAACATTACGATAAAAATTGTACGAGATCCGAATGGATGCAATTTTGTCATTATTAGAAGAGAATATACATCGGTCGGATTTATTACTCGGTAGTTTCAGTGTTAAGAACTGTCGGTGAGCGCAGGAGGTACAGCCGCCGCAAAGTCAGTAAAATTGATAAAACGTTCCAACAAATCGCAATTCTAAAAATTGTTAAGATGCCTTGAAAATAATTACACGCATTTCATGTATTCGAGAAGATACTGTAATCGCGCAAAATCTAAAAAACTATTAATCTTTCGGCTCTGCTAGGTAACGCAGAGCCACTTTGCTACTAGGTAGGTTTAGTTAACACTAAATTTTTCGGTGTTGAAAAATTCATTTACTTATTCGGATCATTTAATTAAATTTTGCGCAATGTTTACTAGAATATACGTCTGAAAAAAGAGATCCATTAAATCGAT
>CM052087.1:8402470-8417842 GCA_028453745.1 Agapostemon virescens
ATGCCAGCCTCGTATGCTTGTTTCTGAACAATGAGAAGTTGACAAAAATATTTAAAATCTTATACATATTCGTAACACAGTATATTTGGATTGAATATTCGTTATGTACAATTTAACTAAGAGTTCTTTGAAAAACATTTGACACTTTGAAAGGGTGAAAACAGCCCTCAAAGTTGGGGTATTTTTGAGATATCTCGGAGATCGAAAAAATTTGAATTTGTTTTTAAATTGTGTATGTTTTCAATGGGAAATGTAGTCGGGCAAGAAAATTTTAACAAAAGTACTTTGTTTAAACAATAAAGCTATAAGCTCCCATAAGTTTCATCAAAATCGGATTTTCGCATCTGAATATGTGCCCTTGTTAGGTATTATGCAGATTTCACGAGTTTAGAACATTTCTGAGTTTTGTCTATCGGAAATAGTTGCACTGTTGGATTTCGGGTAACGTCTAGATTTCCTAAATAGTACACTGAAAAATATAATCACAACGATTGGGTACTTCGTTTACATTTCCCTTAATTTTCTTCAATCTATGATACTTGATACAGAACTCTCGTGGTTGTTTTCTGTGTTTCAAAGAATTATACTTTTGCTATAGTTTTATGCATTGAGGAAATAGATCTTGCAATAGGAACAGAAGGAAATCGAACGCTTCTCATTATCTACGAACAGGAATGGCTATAAAATGCGTCATTTTCTTCGGAATGTAATGGAGACCCTAACAAGAGAGATACGTATTTGTTCGCGCTTTTTGTAAATTGACATATGGAAATCGATGTTTGTCGTACACATCTCGTTTGTTTATTCGAAGCAACGATATTGTGATATTACAGGTAGATAAATAAATCAGGGAGGTAAGTAGTTATTGGAGTAAAATTCAATATCGAGTTCGCCCCGACATAAAATCGGAAGGGGTTGAAGTAATACTCGAATCAATATTTGAGAAGGTTCGTCAAGAAGTACGAAGAAACGTAGCAGATATCACTTCAAAGCATTCTTTTGCCGGTTAGATAAAGCCATCGTGATATCGCGAGACATTTTATCGATTTAAATGTTTATAGGACCCTCCAATTTATTATTTACCAGTCTCCGTGTCTTTATTTACCTCGTGTCATCTACAATCGAGATTTTATCGTGCAATTCGACGTTTCTTCTCTATTAAAATCCTGTTCGGTACCGTTGCTAGAATTTATCGATACGGTGCATTATGGGCCTACAGGTTCGAGTAGGAAGCATCGCAGAATAATATTTCCCAGGCCACCTTAATTGAACCTAATAAAATTCTTCTGTCTGAACACTTTTATAAGCTACGCTGAGTCTCATAAGCAGTGGAAGTGTAAATTGCAGAAACAATACAGCTATAATAATACTAGACGCGAATGAATCTCGGGATACTAAAATCAGAATTAACCTCTGCGTCTCTTATTTTCCCAATTTCATTCGTCTGTCGACGTCGGACCGACGAAATCGACGTAATATTAAAAAATATGAAGAACGAATACAAGCGTACCTTAAACAAGGCTTCAAAGTATGCTCTCAAACGATTCCAAACAAAAGATTCATATCGTTCTACTTAACACGTTGAATGCTATGTCAGTCCCTGGGGACTGACGGTGTCAAATTTACAAATTAATATATTATAAATAATTCATATAATATTAAGAAATATTCGCACTATTTCAATAATTTCGATAAAAACAGAAAAGCACAAATGGGCTAAGCGAGTCTTTTGCTTATGCACAGTTGCATTATTTCCCTTTAACACTTTGACTGCCACGTCACCCGTATATGGGTGACAAAATTGCTTGTTCATGTTTAAAAAGAAATTTGTACGTTAATAAATTCGTTGCATTCAATTTAGTTGATATCTGAAGAATACAAGAAGGTTGATAGATGACTATATGCCATACATTTAAAGTTTTCAATCGCTGCTTCGTTAAATAAATTAATTTGATTTTATGGAATTATTGAGGTCGTCAGGTGGGCAGTTAATGTGTTAAAGGTAAATAAAATGTGACGCAAAAGCTAAGCAAAATGACTCCGCATTCAACGTGTTAACGCTAGAACTACCGAGTAACAACCGCGACCGATGTAAATTGTCTTGTAATAATGACAACACTGCATCCATTCTGACCTTGTCCCATTTTCATTACAATGTCTGCAAAGAAAAAATTACAAACCAGTCATATTAACTGGTCCGCTAGTTCTAGTGTTAAGTCTGCACGGACTAGCATAAACGAATTCTACTCTGTACTCGAAACCAGCGAGCCACGTTGTCAATCAAATTTCTAAATTCGTTCGTGAAAAGTGAAACGTGCCACGGCGGAGAAGCATCCTGCAACATTGTCCCCAAATAATAAATCACAGTACAAGATATAGCCTTTCGGAATCAGGGAGAAAAATGCGTCGAATAGACGCACGAGGAGCAATTAAAATACTTTTCGCTCATTCCGGAGGCTGGTCGTGCGTCTCGGCCGCGTGTCTCCTCGGAACAATACGATTCTCCGCGGACGTCGGATGAAAACACGCGCGAGGGCAGGATTTTTCGGCATTCCGAGCGAGACCGGCTGCTAAATAATTAACCGTCCGTGTATAACAGAGACAAAGCTGGTCATCGGAGGTTCGCGGTTGAACAGACGAGAGCGTGCACTCGTCCGCCCGGTTCGTTGTTCCGCGCAGCGGGTACGTGCAGTTCGGCTCGTCGGCTATCACCGAGCCGGTCGCGCAATTAACCACTTTTATTAATAGCCGGTGCTACGTCGTTCGTGACCTACCGCATGCCGTCATGACTGATGCATCTCCCGGGTCCTCATTAGCCCCACCATCGCGTCGGCTAGGCGCGTGTAACGCGTGCCCGAACGTTTGCGAGGACCGTCTCTTTCTCTTACGATTTCTGTCTCTCTCCCTCTCTCTCTTACTCCCACACTTTCTCTCTCTCTTCTCTCCTCTCTCCTTGCCAGGACATTCGCGAGAGACCAAGTCTTTCTCTTACGACTTCACCCCCGTCTCTCTTTCTCTCCCTTTCTCTTACTCCCTCACTTTCTCTCCTCTCTCTCTCTTTCTCTCTTTTTCTCTTTCTCCCCTCTCTCCTTGCCAGGACGTTCGCGAGAGACCACATCTTTCTCTTACGACTTCTCTCCTCATTCTCTCTCTCTCTCTCTTCCACTCTCTCTTACCCCGACACTTTCTCTCTCTTTCTCTTTCTTTCTCTCTCTTATTCACTCTTCCCCCCTCTCTCCCTGCCAGGACGTTCGCGAGAGACCGTGTCTTTCTCTTACGACTTCTCCCCCGTCTCTCTCTCTCCTCGCCGAGGAAGATTTACGAGGGTCGCGAGATTCGCGTGCGACTCCGTGCCAAGCCGGCCGATATGTAAATCGTGACAGTTACACGAGTAGGCGAGCGAGGAATATTGTTATCGATGCGCCGCCACCGTCGAGAGAAGCCGAGCCAACGCTGAAACGCGAGAGAGCTTCGCGAAAGTTTGTTTTCCGGCGCGCCACGCCGCCCGGAGGATGAGACTCGGGGCCCACCCCCGTCGGACAGTATTTAACGCCCGAGCATCGACTTCCAGCTGGTCGGTTTTGTTTTGCCAAAGCCGTACACGTGCGAGACGAAAGCCGACTTCTCGCTCCCGCGGGGCTTGTTTAAAAATTCTACGCGTAATCGCGCTTGCTCCGTCTCGCCGACCAAGAAACCCTTTCGCGTTGCGAATAAAATTTCTCCGCTGTCTGATATACTTTGATTCACGAGAGGATTCGCCAAACTTCCTGCCGGACCACTCCTCTCCTCGTTCTTTTTCCTCTTTGTTGGCTCCTCTTTTAGGCGGATGTCGAGACACCGTTCGAAACTAAGGTTCAGGGCTTCGGTATTGTTAACGATCCGAGGGGAACGCGAAGATATTTCTTCTTTGCTAATTAATTCACTGCTTTCTTCGTTGATTATCTAGTTTACATTGTCAAAAACATTGTTAATTCTTTGCACTCGAACGGTCGCTCGGAGGCACCACTCGAAATTGCTACGGCATTTATTTTTAAGTTTCTTTCACACGATTAAAGTCGTTCGTATTTTACAAATTGTTCGAGATTGAACGAGGAACGTCTCGATTTTGGAACTACAATTGCTTCGAGCGCAAAGGGTTAATACTAAAATTATCTTTATTATATGGTAAGAGTCACAACACAGTCTGATCATAAAATTATAATTTTTCTTAAAGATATGATACACGTATGTTGACTTTAACAATTTACTTTAATAATTAATAATACATTTGAGATGGCGTCCGGGAAAGCCACTATAGTGGCGCATGGTGCCTAAGAGGTTAAGAAATGGCCGACTAACAGCCTCTTTTGCAAAAACTGTTTCTCCTAAAGGAATTACACGGTTAGCACAATTTCACGTTGCTAGATTGTCAGGAATAGAAACAACGAAAAACTGGTTGCATTTAGTGGATGGTTCAAGTATTTTTAAGAAATTAGTTTCCCAAAAAATACCAGTGGTTCGATGAAAAAGATACAACGAAATTATTCTTCGTTTAAACGAAAAGATCTGATCTCTCCATTTTCGTAAAGTCGTTAACCTGTTAACCGGGGAATAAACTTTTGTTCGACTCGTTTCACAATGGGGACTTTTTTCTTTTTTCAATACTTATTGTTTCTATATAATTGTAAACTTATATAATTGATTCAGTTGAATAAGAACCACATAAAATGTAATGTGTTCAAAATATTACGGCAAATTTCGATGACGAAAAATATCGTCATAAGCATTCTAGTAATAGTTCGTGTATGACGAAATATTTCGTCATAGCCAGTTAACAGGTTAAACGATTGTTGTAAACTTGTGGACGACCGGACAACATGATTCGTTCAAGTTAACGCAACATGCTCTGCGTAATCTTTCACGGAAATCGTGCTCGGAGGATCACGGGAGCCGGCGTCGAGGAGAAACGAGAGCACGTCGGATCGGAAAGGCGATGGTTTCACGGTAACGCGGAACGATGAACAGTTCCCGGTCCGCCGTGACAGATCCGCCGTTCCATTTGCATGTAAACAGCACGCCGATATCTTCTGGGAGCACCGATCGTTTATGTATTATTCGATTCCCGGCCGACCATTTATCCCGTTTTCCTTGCTCCGCGCGCATTAACACCAGCGGTCGGCTAACTAGATTCGCATATATCTCGAAACGCGCTGGCTGCATGTGTTGTAATTCGATGTGATTAACAACGCCGCGTGTTCGTAACTGTATGAACAAGTTGGCAATATTACCCACCTGGCCGTTTTAGTCCACCCCCGTCCCTGGCTCCCCCTTGAACCACCCCCGTCGCGCCGAGATATCGCGCGGATATTGCAGCTAGTCTACATCGGGAAATTTAATAACAGCGAAGCTGATTTCCGGCCACGGTTTAAGGCTGTTCGTTTAGCCGCGCGATGCCCGATAGCCTCCTCACCCCCACGCCGCACCCCTTAAAATCGCGTTCGCGAACTCCAAGGGTGGGCCATAATCGATCCTCAGAATCCCCGACGCGGAATCGCCGGATCGTAACTTGCATCACCGACAATGTTCCGTCCGAGGAACAGCCTGTTCGAAGTTGCATTTGTTTGCAACGTCTTCGACCGGTTAACACGTTGAGTGCGGAGCCATTTTGCTTAGCTTTCGCGTCACATTTCATTTACCTTTAACACTTTGACTGCCATGTCATCCATATATGGCTGACAAAATGATTAGTTCATGTTTAAAAATAAATTTGTACGCTAATACATTCGTTCCACTCAGTTTAGTTCGTATCTGAAGACTACAAGAAGGTTGAAGGATAACTATGTGTCAGACATTTTAAGTTTTCAATTGTTGCTTCATTGAAAAAATTACTTTGATATTGTGGAATTTTCGAGGCTGTTGGTTGGGCAGTTAAAGTGTTAATCGGAAATAATGCAATTGTGCATAAGCAAAAGACTCGCATAAGCAAAATATTATATGAATTATCTATAATATATTAATTTGTAAATTTGATACCGTCAGTCCCCAAAAAATTTCGATGAGTCCTTTCTTCCAAAAAATTAATTAACATCGACCACCTGAAGGAGAGGCTTCCTTCTCCACCGTGTAAAAACCCCTAAACCCACCCCTAAATATCGAGCCTTGTTAAATTAATCTCTCGAAGCGCAAGGATAAATATAAAACGTTCATACAAAACGATTTACTATTCTTGCGCTCAAAACAACCGCCATACTGTGTTTAAAATTTCTTTTGAACTTTACGAGACACCCCATAGCACCCCCTTTCCAGATCGCCGAAAAAGTCTCGTAATTAGCGGCGTCGTAGAGCTGGCCGAAGGCATTCGTTCGGCAACGAGAAGCTGTCGTTTAAAAATTTCTTTGAGCTTCTCTTTTTCTTTGGGCGATTCTGCGCGAAATGCGAAGAATCCAACCCTTTCGATTCCCTTCGTCATCGCGCGTCTAAGACGCGAGTAAGGACTCGCGCTTCGCTACGTAAGGGCGCAAAGGGCGTTCCATTTTCATGGCAATAAACGCCAGACCGTGCGGCGATACCTTTGATATTTTGACAGGTGCAGATGGCGGGAAAGTTGCCGGCGCGGCGTAGCTGCTTAAAGTCTCCTCTCGCTAAGTACGTGTAGCCCACGCGCGCGCCTTAAACGCCGTGAAAAGTTAATTTTGTTTGGCTTCGCGATATCGCCGGGCTGTTCGTTAACTTCGGGGCCGCTCGTCGCCGCTTTCTCTCGTCTCTCCTGTGTCTCCCGGCGGCGCGTAATTAATTAAAAAACTTGCAAGCCCCCGTTCAAAGTCGATCAACGGAGGGTGAAAATTGATCGGGCGTCGCGACGGAACCCCCGGGCGTCGTCGTCGCCGCCGTCGCCGCCGACCGTCTCTCATTTTCGAATCGATCGTCCGTGCTGCAACGATCCCGAACTCTCTACATTTTATTTCTGTAATTTCGCTGCAATTGCACCGGGTTGCGAGGGACGGGGGGAGGGGTGTGCTAGACAACAACAGCTGGCGTAATTGGCGCGACGTTAAAGCACAAGCACGTAGCCGCGTGTCCCTGGAATACGGAAATACGGCAATAACCAGCGAGCACGGGACATTGTCCGACCGAAAAATCGCAAAGATCGTAATTAAATCAAACGAATAGAAGCATCGAGAGCCGCGTGTCTCTCTAAAGCTAAGATTTCTACCGATACGGACCACGGACAGTTGCATCCCCGTTCGTCGGGATGGAAATGACCTGGGGTTGCAACGAATTCCACCCCCGCTGAGAATGCGTTGGAAAAGGCACGATATCTAACGGCGGATGAGCATCGGGGCTCCAGGGCTCATTGTTAACGTGTGGGAGTGTCGAGACGGTATCGGGCTGCTGGGAAAAATTGCCTGGGGAGATTGCCGGTTATGTTTGTAAATAGGACTGGATGCGGTGTAAGCATACCAGACGAAGATCGAGCATCTTCTCGACTGGAAAGCGAAGCTTTCTTCTTAATTGTACTTCTTTGTCGTTCCTTCGAGAACTAAATTTTCCTCAGAATTGAACGTTAACTGTTGTCCAACTCGACTCTCGCGATAAGTGAAATATAAGTGTCTCAACTTAACCAGTTAGCTGTGTTAACGAGTATACTCAATCACAGAGTAAGTGTCGCTGTTAAAATATTTTTATTAATGTTTACTTATTTGGTTAACATAAACATATATTACATACACATTAACACTTTGACTGCCGTGTCATCCATATATGGGTGACAGAATTATTTGACCAAGTTTAAAAATAAATTTGTTGCACTAAATTTAGTTGAGATCTGAAGAATAGAAGAAGGTTGAAGGATAACATTGTGTCATACATTTTATGTTTTCAATTGTTCCTTCGTTAAATAAATTACTTTGATTTTGTGGAATTTTTGAGGTCGTTAGTTCTGCAGTTAAAGTGTTAAACGAAAAACGCAAGAAAAATTAAATACATATAAAGGAAAGAATTTAAATTCCTGCTGTGGAGTGGTATTCAGCGAAACAGGGTAGCATATACAATGGGACTTTGCAAATGGAACACCAGTAACGCGATTCCTTTCTGATCTTACGTTCATAACAATGCGAACACCTTCGAGTAGGATTGTTTTTCCGACTTTTACTTTGCCCCTTTTACGCTTACATTTAAAAAACGTTATCATCGCACATAAATAAATTCCTTATGCGAACTAATAAGATGTTTTTACATCTTATCTATCTTATATATCTATCTTACATTTCCCCGTACGGGGACGCGTGAGTTCATCTCAAATTATTTATATTTTTCATTTGTTTGTCTTATTTCGGCCTGGCTTCGAAATATTGTACACATATTGAAGTTGAAGAATATGTTTTGTTTTTCATAAAAATTACAATTTAAATAGTCAGTGGTCACTACTTTTTACGCGTGACGAGTATACTCGTCTTGACACAAAATTCTAACTGGTTAAAATTGTACATTCCTTCACGGTTGCAATGATTTTTCTTCGACCATTCTCCGGAAGGAAAAGAACATTGAATATCCATGTTTCCCAGTTTCCGTTTCAGATCCCGGTCGCTTGTGATAAAATTCGTCAGTCTGACTGTACAACGGGAAGAAATGAAAATTCTTCTATGGCGTCGTAGTTATCTCGTGCTTACGTAAAGTAGGTTCAAGCAAGTCTCCGTCATTCGGACGACACGGTCGCAGCAAGTTGATAAACAAAACCGTATACTGAAAAGAGAATCCGCGCTGACCGGTCAGGTGCAGGGGGGAACATTGTCGGGAGATCGCGGCTGATTGTGACAAGAGAGATAGTCGAAAGCGTTTGGCGATACAGGATTCTGCAGGATTACAGGTCCCAAGGTTTTCTTTCGGATCGTTCTCACAGACCGGCGACGAGGTACAATCGCTGGGCAGCTTAGCAACAATGAAATACGTGACGCGGGATGAAGGGTGCAGTTTAAACATCAGTGTCCGAGGCAACCCTATCGGCTCGCTGACAAATCCATTCTATAAATACGCGTCGGAAAAACGGATTTCTCTATGGAGTCTCGACCGGGAACCGTTGTGTTGCGGGCTTCTCTCTCTCTCTCTCTCTCTTTCTCTCCCTTTCCAATGGTCCCTTTTCTCGGGCGGAAAGGAGAGCCGTTGGCCCGGGCTGGCTGCCGCAAATACACTGTTTCCCCATCCTCGGGCATAACTCTATTAAACTTTGAAATGTCCTCAAGGTATCGCGCACAATGCCAACCGAGGAGCTCGTCGTTGTCGTCGTCGTCTGTGTCAGCGGAACGCCGGGAACCAGCGCCGCCCCCGTTCCCACCCCTTTCTCTCTTTCCCTTTCAAAACAAACTGTCACATACTTTCCGTATGGGAGAAGCTTTAAAAACACCGATGAACTATGTTGCCGCGAGGACAGAATCGGCGACAGGGAGGGCAAAAGAGAGACGGGGCTGTGAGACCGAGCGGGGATGAAAATAAAAGCGAAGGAAGAGGAATGGGACGGCCGCGATAGCGAGCAACGAAAGTGTCTTGATCGTGTGCGTGCTCGATTGTTCGAACAAGGGAGACATGCTCGTACACAAGCGCAGAGACAACCATACAATACCGACCAAAAGTTTCGAACCGCTCCATAAATCGGTGCACGCGAAGATTTGCCTGTCGTGTCAGCGATTTTAAGCGCTTGCAAATAATTGCGATTTCCGGGGGGAAATTGGACGTCACGCGATTTTCGGGTCAAGGGATTTTTCAAAGTATAGGAATTCGTTTATGTAATATATAAATTGTTGAAATGAACCGCGAAGCCACCTTCCGAATGTATAATAAGAGAGTAGCTCGATTTTATAAATTTTTATCTCAGCAATTGTCCGTCCTGTGTTTTATTGGCTTTATTTTATCGCGCAGAGTGAAAATTCGGAAACCGGCTATTCTCGGTAGCTTCAGCGTTAACAGACAAAGACCGTAGCCAGTTCGCGTCCAGTCAAAGCAATTTGTCTGCACGAGAGCAGCCACCGAATAGGCGCGATTCTCGCGTGCATTGTTTCCAACCCGGCAGGAGGCAATATCGGCAAGTGGTCGGAAACTTTTGTCGAGCAGTGTACGCGCACGCAAACGCGTGCAGACGGTGCACTCGTGAAAACACGAGACCCGACAGCCCTTCGCGTCGGGGGTGCCAGCAGCGCAGGGGTTGCACGATTTTATCTCTGGCATTCTTCTAGAGCGAAAGGGTCCACGGATCTGGCTGCGGCAGTTTTGCGTCGTCGTGTGCACACGCACACGCATCTGCATGCGTGCATCTGCGACTCGGCGGGCTCGCACGATTGCGTTTCACGCACACCACAGCGAAGATCGTCCCACGGCCTTTTAAGGCAGCCGAGGAAATCTTGAGAAGAGCCCACCCCGTTCTTCCCGTTGGCGATTTAAGCCCTAATCCCTCGCACCCCCTCTCCTCCCCGCCCTCGGCCCTTCAGCGAAGGTTTTTCTCCTCTTTTCAAGCCACTTCTCGCTCTCTCCTCGGGCTGTCGTACCTTTTCAATTCTACCAACGACATCCGTCTTCCCCGCGTAGAAATATCGGCCGAAGCGGATCAGCGATTAGATCTCATCTGATTAGGTTAAGGGCTCAAGGGATGCACACACGCCCCATTTCCGTGAATCCCCTGACCCGTTCCTCGCACCCGCCGATCGAGACGGCCCAGGTACGTCCATTGTCCGTCACCGGGACTAGTCGGGAAGAATCGCGCCAGTTCCAAGGGATCAAGGGCTTCGGGCCCCAAGACCACTTCTCGATCCCTTCGTAAGATGTTAATGCGATCTATAGTAATCTCGTTCGATTCGGAAGATGGGCGCGTTAGGCCCGCTTCAACGACGATTGACTTCTCGCGGCGGGAGTCGAATCACACCAGGAATTTCATGATTCCTGATGACGCGTGTTTGTTGCAGCCGAGCGGGCTACCGTCTCTTCGACCGATCGGGTCGAAGGTTCCGCGCGAGTCGAAGTCGAAGTTTGTGAGAATTTACGAAAGAAACTGTAACTCGAGAATTTCTCGGCTTCCGCGACACGATGTCAAACTTCGATCCACTCCGAACAGCGATTTAAAAAGGACTTTCAGAGGAATCAATCTTCTTCAAACTGCGTTCCACGGAATTCCGAGGCCGATGGACATCTTTTGTCGGAAGTCTCGCAAAATTGAAGTTAACCATCTATTTCAGGTCACATTTTAATTTATCGACATTTTACCAAATAATTATAGGTTTTTTCATGAGATGACGTGTAAATCTTAATTCTATAACGTTGCCAAGACAACCAATATTAATATTTATGACCGTTGCTAGGCTCATCAACAGATCTCCCTAACGTTATATTAATCTCTGCACAAGGAAAAATTTTTTTTCATTTGCATATATAGGTTTATAATTTCTGATTTTTCGTTCCCCCAATTTTTTTGGATTAAAAACAAAAATTCGGTCGATAGAGGGTTAAAATCCAACGGAATGTGTGAAGGGAGCTCCGGAATTATCATTTAACCCTTTGCACTCGAATGGTGACTCTGAGGTATCGCTAAAAATTGCAGCGCCATTGTTTGAAATCATTTTTACATGGCTATGCTTGCATCGAGAAAAGCGATAACAGTCCCATTGTTATAAAAACGAATAATAGTGAAAACCTGAGGACGCGTAACAGAAAATAAATCGCGTAAAGTGAAATTATCGAGACCGGAAGACATGCCTTGATTTTCGAAAGTAAAACAGCTTCGACTGCAAAGGGTTAACCCTTAACGATCGAAAGGCCTCGCTACATTAACAAATTAACTGCCCAACTGACGACCTCAAAAATTCTATAAAACCAAATTAATTTATTCAATGAAGCAGTGATTGAAAACTTTAAATGTATGGCATATAGTTATCTATCAACCTTCTTGTATTCTTCAGATATCAACAAAATTGAATGCAACGAATATATTAACGTACAAATTTATTTTTAAACATGGACTAATAATTCTGTCACCCATATATGGGTGACATGGCTGTCAAAGTGTTAAAAAGCTCTCGGTCGCTAAAGGATAACGATCGGTTGTCAGGCGATGATTACAGTATTGATGCAGTTCGATGACAATATTTTCATTCTACGAACAAAAATAATTATTTACAGAACAATTTGTTCCCAATCACTTCTCCAATAAATGAATTTTCTCACTCGACTTCCATCCAAGTTTGGTCCGTCGCGATAAGCAGCTGAAACCTATCACTGGCGATGTATTTGCACGATCGGTGAACTTTGCACCGTTCGTTTTGCAAAGGAGGCGCGGCTCCGTCAAGGTCGTCCAAGGGCGAAACCACGTGACGAAGTTATCTCTCGAGCGAGCACTTTGCACAATCATTGTTCCGCTGGATGAAGATGAAGTCGCAGGATCCTTTCAAGTCGGCCGGCGCGACTCGCACTATCGTGTCGTCACGCGCCGTTGCGCCTGAATGCCGGAAAATGACAGTAGAAGATACTCCGGCGAGATTACTTTATTACACATTTGTTATTTTAAATAACCCCGCGGTGATCTCGTCTTAAGAGAATCTCGGCGGAAGACAATCGCGGCTCGGACGTTCCCGCTTCTACGCGCCCCTCTTGTTTCAAAGAACGGTAACGATAATGGAAATGGCTTTATCGTGTCACGTGCGTGATGAACGCGAGAGATACTCGGTGTTACCGTCGCGACAATGCACAGGATAGATTGAAAATGAACTGCGAAAAGGAATGGCAAAGGATATGGCAAAGGATATGGCGAAGGATATGGCGAAGGATCCGACGAACGGTCCAGGAAGTCGGCTGGAAAATTAATAAAAAGTATGATGAATGAAAAGAGAATTGATTGTAAGAAATGGCGATCGAGAATAACGTAAGAACATTGCGGGAATTGTTATATCTATGTGTCTCTTAACAATTAGACGTTATAATCGACTTCTTTCAACTTCTGTTCGAACGCTTTTCAGCGCCTCGGTAGTCGGTAGGCATTTCTTTTAACTTAGGATATTTTCATACCACATGATTATTTCATCTTGTGCGTATGAATGTATTCACTATTAACCGACTTTTCAACAGTTACATTCTT
Organism: Agapostemon virescens; assembly: GCA_028453745.1. Classification (NCBI taxonomy): domain Eukaryota; kingdom Metazoa; phylum Arthropoda; class Insecta; order Hymenoptera; family Halictidae; genus Agapostemon; species Agapostemon virescens. Next base: position 8,415,561 of record CM052087.1, read on the forward strand.
ACGAATTTTTTAGATACAAGCATAGCGATGAAAATATTATTTTAAACAGTGGTGCAGCAATTTTTACTGGCGCCCCAGAGTCGTCGTTCGAGTGCAAAGGGTTAACTGGTGAAGAACGTTGTCGAAACTGCCGCCGAAGTGGCTACAGTCTTCAGACATGCTCATGCAGATTAATTTTTGATACTAACAATTATATATGTTATTAAACTTCACAAATTTCGGGGGCCTTGTGAAAGGATGTTGGTTATTCGCGAAGATAAAATATTAAAAAATAATAAGTGTAAGTCAACGATGATTAACACTCATAAACTAATAAATAAATATTTTTGCATATTTGAATGTATAAACACAACTCTCAAATGTAGTGATGTTAATTCTGTGCATTTATTCGTAATATTTAGTTTTATATTTAATATCATCGCCGCGCAGAAGTATGAGAATTTTAAAGATTAAAATTTAAATTATTGAAAGATTCGAAGAAGAGAACGTTTTAAAATATATTAACTTTTAACAATTCGTAAATTTGAAAGCACAAGGTACGACAGCCAGAAAGAAATTCCGCTTACGCCGTAGCACGATTAATTATCTGCGAAACACGGCGGAAGTATTTCTTCAGTGCCGTAGAATACCGCGTAATCCGATGGCATCGCTAGCAATCGCTCCATTAAAAGGCGGGGGTAACGAGTGGACAGTTTAGCGAGGATTAAGGGAAGCCCGGGTACCGTTTAAACTTTCAAATCGCGGCCGATTCACTTAAACTTAACAGACGGGACTAATAGACAGGCGGCGGTGGCTTGTTCGAAGGCAGGTTGGCACGAGATGAACGACGCTGCGGGAAGATTTACAACGGCGCGAGTTGTTTTTCCGAAGCGACGTGCCTCCGCCAAAGAAAACACTCCGCGTTACACGCCGCAGTGGGTTTTCGCGCTGAAGCAATTGCGTCCGTGGCGTGCAATTGGAGTCGCGATGGTGGAAGCGCAGAGAGGGACGAGGGGGTGCGAAGAGGAAGCTACGGAAAAATTGTTGGCAACTTCTGATTCCGCGACACGGCCGAATAGGACGTCGCCAATTTGTTCGGCCGAGCCGTCGAGTAAATTCAAATCCCGTTGAAAACCGTACCCGGCGAACAAAGATACCATTTACCTGGTCTCGCGACTGCGGCTCTCTCAGCCGACTGGCAAAAACATTTTGCCTCGTCCTCTCCTCTCCTCTCTCTCTTTTCTTTCTCTTTCCTCTCCTCCCCCTCCTCTTCTCTCTTTTCGCTCAAAGAAACCACGAAGCAGGGGTTGAGTAAATCCAGTCGCGAAAACTTCGCAGCCGCCGGCGCGCGTTTCGTCTGGAATTATTGTTCCCGAGTAACCGTCGCGATAAACGGAGTCTGCAACGACCCTTAAACTCCTGCAGGAACGAATGAAAGGGCTGGATCGGTAGATGGCCCGAAGTTTGCAGTCCAGATCCCGAGGGATACGATCTGGCTCCGGAGTCGCGAGTATTGGCTCGCGGAACCTTTGCTGCGATTCTTCAAAGAGGACGCGAAAGTTGAGCGCATCGTCACCAGATCGACGGACTTCTGGGATAAATAGTAGGGGACACGCTATAGTACGAGCCTGAGCGACGTCGAGAAGCTACAGCGAAGGTTTGGCAACAGATTCTTCGGGTACAGGTTGTCCCCAAATCGATGGTCGAGTAGATAGACAAATTTTGTAGAAATGTGTATTCGAAAATTATTTATTCGGGATATACGAGAAGTTATTTTTAACCCTTTCGCTACGGGAGTCCCGTCCGCCGAACTGCCATTACTGAACGGAAAATCGCGCCAGAAATATGCACAGTGCACGTGGTTTCTGTATGTACGTTTTTCTAAGTCTTAAATACCAACGAGAGCAGTTTTAAGAAGTGATTAATCCAATATGTCAATGAAATCAACCAAAAAATATTGTCATCGACTATAGATGGCACTTGTATATGCATCATTCGAATGTCGCATATGTGCCCACAATTATGAAAGTGGTTCCAAGTCATATATTTCTTGTTTCGAGATATTCAATGAATTTCATTTGAATAAATTAAAAAATATTTTTACATTATGCGACATTTTAATTTATAATTTTATTAGTCTTGATTAATGGAAATTTATTATGAATATGAAATTTTGTGTGAATTTCATACGAAACTGTTGTTTTTAAAGTTTGAACTGACTTAGACCACTTTCATAATTAACACTAAATGAATTCCATATAATTTCAACATTATATGGAATTCATTTAGTGTTAATTATGAAA
>CM052087.1:8424834-8436877 GCA_028453745.1 Agapostemon virescens
AAAATCCCCTTTCGACGGTCGAACGACCGTCTGCGAAATTCTTATTTCTCTATTATTGTTCATTCGTATCGCGTTACGACGCGGATGGAGATTCGACCTCGCCGAAGGTCGCAAATCTTCGATTCAAATCTGTTGAAAACGCGAGTTTAAAACGATTCCCTATTATCCTTTCAGATGGCAGGGATAATACTTTGTAAATGACTAGAGAGTTTTCACAACACACGTAATTCTATATTTTAACCAGTTAATTGTGATTGAGGAGTATACTGCTCATGGAGAAGTGGCACGATTTTGTGTATTGACGAGTATACTCGTCATACGTATAAAGTAGTGACCATTGGCTATTTAAATTGTAATTTTTTAACTAAAGCAATGTATGCTCGTTTATGCTTTCATTCAGGCTGTTCATTTTGTTCATGTTTAAAAATAAATTTGTACATTAATATATTCGTTGCATTCAATTTAGTTGATTTAAAATATTTTAACACATTAACTGCCCAACTGACGACCTCAAAAATTCCATAAAATTAAAATAATTTATTTAAACTTTAAATGTATGTCACATAGTTATCTATCAACATTCTTGTATTCTTCAGTTATCAACTAAATTGAATGCAACGAATACATTAATGTGCAAATTTATTTTTAAACATAGACTAATAAATTATCTCGTCGATGAACTACTTTTTCAATGAAGCTCAAAATTTTTGCATTTTTGTACTTTTTGTTGGAATTTTTTTAGTTCATCGACGAGATAATTTATTAGTCCATGTTTAAAAATAAATTTGTACATTGATATGTTCGTTGCATTCAATTTAGTTGATTTAAAATATTTTAACACATTAACTGCCCAACTGACGACCTCAAAAATTCCATAAAATTAAAATAATTTATTTAAACTTTAAATGTATGTCACATAGTTATCTATCAACATTCTTGTATTCTTCAGTTATCAACTAAATTGAATGCAACGAATACATTAATGTGCAAATTTATTTTTAAACATAGACTAATAAATTATCTCGTCGATGAACTAAAAAAATTCCAACAAAAAGTACAAAAATGCAAAAATTTTGAGCTTCATTGAAAAAGTAGTTCATCGACGACATTTTATCATTACCTAACGAAAAATCGCCTTAGGAGCTCAATTGGTCCAATAGATCGTTCTGTATCGTGTACACAAGATTCAGAAATATGATGTTGAGAAAAACGCGTTTAAAGTTTCTCGACTGTTAGAGTAGTAGTTATTGAACACTTACTTCCGGAGGAAACTAATCCGCTATACCAGGGCCATATAGTAAGCCTTCTGTGGCTTCAAAAAATTCATTTTGCTCCATTTGGTGCATCCTATGAGAGATTCGTGCCTCTTTTGTGCTGCTTTGTCTGCGGCATTCCTATCTCGTCATGCGCTGCGCGTCATACGTATCGGCAAAGAATTTGCATTGTTGCCCGATATTAATATTTAATACGTTCATTATTTTTAATATAGCTGAGTAGCCCTCGTTAAAAATGCCAGCCGCAATAAAGGCGGAGGTTTCGATAATTTTTGCTCCGGAATTTAGATGCTTTGGATTTAGTCGCCAAACCGTTGAATTGAAACTTTCATTGCAATTCTGTGTGCGTCCACCTAGACACCTGGTTAATAAGTCCTTCTTTGAAAGTTCTTCATATATCGGTTTTAAATGTTTAAGGACATCTGGGTGAAGTGGACTAGGATGATTAAAATTATCTAATTCACCTTTCGCTTCAGCTTTGCGCCACTTGCACCTGAAGCTTACCTGTTCGGCTAACTGTATCTCCCAAAATACATAAAATTTTGCTCCGTAACTTTATACACGTATTCTAGACACATACTGGAATCAATTTCAAACAAAAAAAAATCGAAAATTCTTATCTTATAAATTGTATTCCCCCCTTAAGATTCTAAGGGGAGAAATGGCTTTCAGAGAGTTGCTTGCTACGACGGGGTGTATTGTACGATGTGTTTAATAATGGGCTTTGTCGACAGTCGAGATTTTCAAAAGGTTTTAGCGCTGAACAATTATCGAAGGTACAAAATTGTCTTCGTAGAAATCGATTAGATTCCTTCATCCACTCTAGAATCTCTAAAAACATAAAATCGTGTCACTGTCGAAGAAATTGTCATTTGAACGTCGTCCCCGAGAATCCCTCGTTGATGTCAACGAGATCACAGAGGGAGCAGGCTTCGCAAAAATTTGTACGATGCCGGAGGAACTTTACAGATCGTTGGATAGGCATGCGCGCGGCGATTCGCTGGTTAATTAGTAATTAACCGGTAGGAAAGCCGTTGTTCGAGGCCGTGACACGGAGTCATACGATTGCCTTGATCCTCTCTGCGCCCTTGATTGCCGGGGCAAAAAGAAGGCTGGTCGGTGAAAAAATTCAATTTCACGAGGATCATAAATAATGAACTGGATCGATTGGCTGGACTGCTTTATTTTAATAAACTCCGAGCTTGGGAACGAGCCTGCTCGATCGTCGGGCGACCATGAAAAGTGTTTCGCGAAGGCCCGCGGTGTTTCATTTAACCGGAAACTGTTGTGACAGAGCGGCCGAACGAGCGGGAGGAAAGTGATAGAAAACGAAGAAGGTAGACGACAGAGAGAAAGAAGAAGAGAGAGAGATATAGAATAAAAGAGAGAGAGAAAGAGAGAAAAAGGGAGAGAGAGTGGAGAAAAAGTAACGAGACCGAACGTGGAAACGAACGGGGAAGAAAAAGCGAGATTGAGGGAGAAAGAAAGAGGGAGGATGGAAGAAAGACGGGCGAGCACAAATTACCTACAATCGCGCTTTGTTGCGCTGGCGCCCTGTAATTGCATTTACGTAATTCGATTCTAAATCCTGGCAGATTCACCGTCGGCGTAATTAATTCTCTACCTACTAAATAGAACTTCGGCCCTGATCGGCCGGGCAGTCGCTCCGGTGCTGCCGATCGTTATTACCGATCTTCCCCGTTACGCATACCGCGTTATTTATTGCCAATTAGGATTCTATCGTTCCATTCCTTACCGGCAGCGGCGTGGCGGAGTGATCTGTCGCGTCGGCCTTGTCTGATTGCCACGTAATTCTGAGCCGTAATGGTACGACTTAAACCCCGCCAAATGCATCGGATGTGAGTCACTGTTACACCGAATTCAGAGCACTGCCCTTTGGACGAGCCTCCCGCTAATTAGCCGTCTGTAAATCACCTGGAACATAACGATCGTGGTCAGTCATTATAGAGAAGCGAAACGTATCCCATTGAAACGCACACGTCACTCGAAATCCCCGTTGCATCGATCAAATTTCATTTTCTTCCTTTTGCGTGCGCGGAACACGTGTCACGTGCTGGTCACCGAGACGTAAGGCGCTTTGAATTCTGTTAACAATTCAATTTACCGCAGGCAGATTGTCTATTTGACGGTTATTGAAATTACAGAGATGATTTAAATTATTAAATATTTAGTGGGGCACGTATTATAATATGAACCGCAGATAGTTTAACACTTTGGCTGCCAAACTAGCAGCCACAAAATTTCTATAAAATCGAAATGAGATATTGATGGAAATAAAAATTGAAAAAATAAAATGTATGCCTTGAACTGCTCCCTTTACCTTCTTGCACTTTCTGTATAATCGTTAACTTTGGTACAAATGAATATATTAACGTAAAAATTTATTTATAAACTGTACGAATAATTCCGTCACCCATATATGAGTGACATGGCAGTCAAAGTGTTAAATGAATTCGATTTCAGTATTTTTATGGAGTAGCTTGTTTGAGCTGTATTTGAGGCTCTGTATTTGAGTATATTTGCCTTCTAATAATTTATAAAATATTTTACAATGCCAACAAGAATTCAGTGTAGCGAAAAATCCACAGAAGTGGCTTGAATCATTCCCAAGTTTGTTAAAAATAAAATCTAGAGAATAGAAAAGAATTGATCGAATCGTCTAAATATTTGACGTGTCCGTTTTTGATGTCAGCACGAGTCTTGCGATTAATATGAAATGTTTTGTGCAATGCGCAGCGATAAACGTTCGTTACACCGTCAAAATATTTCCGTGCGTCCCGAAGGAACGCAGTTCCCATCGATTTCATGAAAACGCGAAGCACACGAGGTATAATTAAACAAAAAGAGAAAAAAAACGACAAAAAAGAGGAAAATTAATAAAAGGCGTAATCGCGCGCGTTTGCGTAGCAACGATTCTAAAAAAATATTTCCATCTGGCTCGCTGTCGGGAAAGTATTATTGGGTGTCGACGTTTTCCGAGTATCCCGCGATGCGCATAGTGCGTTCAACGGAAAATTGAGAACCGATGAGATAAATATTTCCAGCAGTATAAAATTACTAATGAGACGATACCGCGCACCGGAGTACGGTTCCCTCGTGAAATGAAAATTCTTCGGGCAGCCGCCACGCCGACCTGGCCCATTCCCGGCGACGTGAATTATTTTTCTCTGTTGCTTACAAATTCTACAACAATCTCGAGCATCCGTTTTGTTTCGGTAAATGAGCTCGTTCTATACGGGGTGTCCCACTTAACTCGAGCATCTGGCATATCTCGCTTACGCTTTCGACAGGGAAAAGTGTCGGAGGAAAACATTATTTCGTTAGAAGAGGCAAATACTGTGACGATCTAGAACACTTTCGCAAGATCATATTCATCCAGATTTTTATATATATATATTTTTTTAGTGAATTTACATATACCACTATTGTAATACGATAGCTGAGACCAAAAAGTATTCGTCTGTAACGCTATAATCTTCGCGTGGCCTTGTACACAAAAATTCATAAACGCTAGGAAAATGGAAATAGCGAAAGAACGCTGTTATTTTCTTTTGTGCATTTTTTCCTATCATAGATACATCGTATTCAAGATGCTTAAATTATGTGGGACACCCTTTAGTTAACATTAGGTTTACAGAGCAGTGTAAAGATAGTCAATCCAGATTTTTGTCAATTTTTGCCCATAATTATGAAAGTAGTCTAAGTCAAAATTAAAAGAAATGAGTTTATCAATTACTTCACACCACATTATTTTAAACTAAATTTATTCAATGTAATTTTTACGATATCGTCAAAAATGAACCGTTAGTGGTTGTAATTTCAACATTATATTGAATTCATTTAGTGTTAATTATGAAAGTGGTCTAAGTCAGTTCAAACTTCAAAAACAACATTTTCATATGACATTCACACAAAATTTCATATTCATAATAAATTTCCATTAATCAAGACTAATAATATTATAAATTAAAATGTCGCATAATGTAAAAATATTTTTTAATTTATTCAAATGCAATTCATTGAATATCTCGAAACAAGAAATATATGACTTAGACCACTTTCATAATTATAGGCACATATGTCATACATATATGTGTGTGGATTTTTTAAACTCAACACATCTTGATCTCGTCTACCGGCCAGCAACGATGAAAATACGCAGTTTCGTTTAGAAAAACGCCGATGATCTTGAAATCTCGAATAATATGATCCTGTGAACATTTTTTAACCCAGTACAAAAATAATATTTTCCTCCGACATTTATATTTATTATTTACAAAAATAAGGTGAGTTGTTCAAGATGCTCGCGCCAAGAGGAACACCCTGTGTATAGTCGGTCTCGCCTGATCTCGATGTTGTATTTAAAAGGGTTAAACACCCAGAACAACTGGTCGGGGAGGAGTGCAATAACGAATTTATCGTTTCCTATTACAGAAGATTACAGGCAGTAAGACAACGACACGGTTGCACATGGTTCAATCGATAACCGGCGTTAGTAGCCTGCCAGGCCCGATCTCGGTGTAATTAATAAACCGGCGTCGTTGATAAATAAAACGGCGGCGCACGGTGGCTACGATTTTCTTGTCGCGTGTGTCCCGTTGCGTCGCGCCGCATAGGCGTCGCATCGCGTTGCATCGGAGCCTCTCGGGGCAATGGAAGAGTGGCGGATGCAAATTGAAATAGCCGAGGAAAAACGTATCATAATGTCGTCTCGTCCTCGCCTGCGTGTACGACGCGTACACCCCCGGAAAGAAATCCCCGACACGAGTTCAAAGTCAAGATGAACATGCCAACTAAACCGTTCGTCCCGGTGAAATAAGATTGAACGCGCTCGCTGAACACGAAACGAAAAGTTCTTATCACTCGCCGCGCCGCGGGAACCATCCTGTATTATTACCGGGATCTGGAATGATAGCATTCGTTCTCGCGAAACGAAAGAGAACCGCGGCGAGTTCTCTCTTTCTCGAAATAACAAGAGTAATGAAATGGAACCGCGTGATTTACGATTTACGACAGATTCTGCGAATCGCGACGTTTGTTCAATATTTATTTGCATGGAAACGCGATGCTATACGGCATTCGGAAGTGGTCTACCGTAATTCATTAAATGAAGTCGTACGAATGCTATCGTTCGTGTAATATCAAATTTCAATTATTTTAACGCGTCCGCTATGCACATGGGCTTGGAGTATTCGATATCTCACTGTTAATAATACAACGATGTTCCTTGGATTCGTTAGAAAGAATGATGAAAGGGGTGACTAACAGAGTTCGTGTGTGCGAAAAGGAATAGAATACGATTTTCGAGTTTTGGGAATGTTGGGTTAGGTGGGTTAGTTTGTGTAGAATTTTTAGTAATTTTGTTGAAGGGGGTGTATGATGAACGCTACTATTTATACAATACACTGTTAATAATACAACGATGGTTCGTTGGATTCGTTAGAAAGAGTGATGAAAGGGGTGACCAACGGAGTTCATGTGTGCGAAAAGGAATAGAATACGATCTTCGGTGTTTGGGAATGTCGGGTTTGGTTTGTGTAGAAATTTCAGTAATTTTATTGAAGAGGGTGAATCAATGAATCCTATTATTTATACAAGAAACTTCGAGTTCTAAAAAGAAATTTTACAATATCTTTAAATTAAAAATACATGTAATTTACATGTACGATCGCAGGTGCAAAGTTTTTATTAGAAGCAGCATACGTCTCGCTGTTCTCGAGTTAGCAGAGCGATCCGAAGAAGCGATCGCTCCGCTGGGACGATCCATAGAATACACAGGATACGGAACGGATCGAAAAATATAGAAAAAAAGGTAGAAAGCACAACGGGAGAATGGAAATTAAAAATACATGCAATGTAAGTCTACGTTACGATCGTAGGTGCAACGTTTTTATTAAAAATAGAAAATGTTTCGCCGTTCTCGAGTTAGCAGAGCGATCCGAAGAAGCGCTCGCTCGGCGAGCGTAGAATCTAAAAGACACTGAACGGAACGGGAAATATCGATAAACGATAGCAAATTAAAATTATAAAATAAAATGTAATATGATATGTTACATTTTAAAATGGAAATAAAATGGAAATTAAAAATACGCGAAATTGATGACTGTGTTAGGATGGAACTCGCTGTCCAGGGAATACCAAAATTATCCGAAGAAACGATCGTTTCACGAGGAGGATTCACAGGACGCGGAGGACAGTGATCGGATCGCAAAATATATTAATAAACGGTGGCAAACTCGATGGTGAGATGGAAACTAAAAATACGTGAAATTGACATCTATATTAAAATAACAGGTGCAACTTTTTTAGTAGAAATAGAAAATAACTCGCTGTCCAGGGATTGTCAGAATTATCCAAAGAAGCAATCGTTCCTCGAGGAAGATCCACAGGACGCGGAAGACACCAATCGGATCGAAGAATATCGATAAACGGTGACAGACACGATGGCGAGTATGTAAATGAAAAATACGCGAAATTGACATCTGTTAAAATCGCAGGTGCAACGTTTTTATTAGATAAAGCAAATAAATCGCAGTCCAGGGGTTCGCAGAGTTATCCGAAGAAGCGATCGGCTCCGCGAGGAGGATCCACAGGACACCGATCGGATCGAAAAATATCAATAAACGGTGGCAGACACGATGGGAGGATCGAGAGCGTGATGGCGAAACGATAAACGGGCCTTGATAATGGCGGACCGGCTTCTTATTGCCGGGCCGCGGCTCCGGTTGGCTGTTTTTATTGCGCGGCCGGACGCCATTGTTGATTATTAAATATGGCTAATAAATCGCCGCGCCGTTAAAAGAGGGGCCCGGGATGTCGAACCGACAACTTTCTTCTTGCCGTGGTGTTAGGGTAACCGGGCGTTAAGGGGAAGATCGATCGGCGATTACGATCCCGGGGATCCGCGGGTTCCGTTGCCGGTTCGGTTCGGCGTGACTGTGGCGTGGCACGGCACGGTGCTCGGCGTGGCGTGGCCCTCGGACGTGGCTCTCGGCGTGGTCGTGTTATGGCTGCACGTTTCGCAGCTTTACGAGCCTGACCACTTTGTCATCGAGGGCGGCATTGACGTTCCGCGAAACGAGCCGGCAATAATTTATAAGGAGACCGGGGCAGGCCGGGCGCGATGCGTGGCCGCAATCATCTATGAGAAGAGAGCACCAGAAACGTTTACCAATAGCATGTTTCACGGGGCGCTAATGACACCATGAATATGTATACACGCACCGGGGTGGACGAGAGCGAGAGTAGGTCCACCGACTCTCCCTCTGCATACAGGGTGTCCCGGGAATAAACTACTACACTACGGATCGAAGACTCGAGCATACGCTTCATAGAAAAATATTCTTGCCCGTTCCCCGCATTTCTTATTTATACAATTGTTTATTTACAAATTATGTTCACAGCGAAATACACTACAGATTAGCTTTATCGAGTTCGCTGACTGAACTGGTCCACAGCAGTCTACTCTTGATTGTCTGGTGGTACAACAGATGCGCGACAACCCCTATCTTCTATTATTTCCTTAGGGGTTGGTTGTTCACCACGAAGTAATTTTACATTACGCTGACTCGGAGATATTTTAATCCTTTGCACTCCAAGCAATTTCAATTCCTAATTCGAGATATTTTTTTGTCGTGCCTATCAAATTTGTTACTATTAATCGTACGTGCAACATTTTTACTAGCTTCCTAACACTTTATCGACCGGAAGCCTATTAGTAGGCTTTTCAATATTCGCGCTGTATCAAAATGAAGCTTAAAATTCTAGTTTTACATTCGAATTTTTAACATTATTAGACAATATTATTGGGGATGCATTGTTGAGCCCCAATAAAAATTGCTGTCAGCCTTGAAAGACTCAAGACTCAACAACCTGACTCGTTGTTGTAGGGCAAGGGGTTAAATTCGATAGCGTATCTAACCAAGAGACGTTAAAATCGGAGAATTCTGTGCGTAGAAGCCGATCAACTACAATATCGCCGATGTCCAAATGCGAAACGGAGAAGCAACGAATGAATTTAAAAATAATTCGGTGCTGGTCGATTTCCGCAGTATCGCCAAATCCCAGAAAAATCGGATAGCCGATCAATATTTATACAGCGCTTTTTAATAACGGATACCAGGAAAACTGCAAATTGAATACGGTCCATTTCACTTCCATCTCTTCTAATTATTACACGAAATTCGAGTATCGACGATAATCTCGTTCCACCGCTGCTCGATCGACGCGCAAAACAGTCCAAATATTTATGCGATGCTCCATGTTATATCGATCTCGAATTCTGCCCGTGTGTTTGTTCACCAACAAACAGTGTAACGGAAATAACTGCCGACGTTAGCTGCTAGACGCAGAATGTTCTTGAATTATTCTTTCGCTGCAACAAGTAAAGTCGGCGTGGTACTTTAACGGTAGAACTACCGAGCAATAAATAAAAATAAATTATTAAGACCTCGTACAATTTTCGTCGTAATGTCTGCTTCAACGAATAAGTTCATTCGAAACGTTCTGATCAGAATACTTTTATAATTTTAATAATTGTCGAAGATAAAATTAGGGACCAGTCAATTTCACTGGTTCGGTAGTTCTAGGGTTGATTTTAATGATAATTCTGGGACTGGTGTGATTTATAAAATTGTTCTGTTTAATGTAACCAATAGTGGACAAAATGCAGATTTTAAAAAGCAAGGAAAAAGTTTGTTGTTATTGCTCGTTAATATAACATTTAGGATTAGAATGATTATTAACTTGAGCGACTTAACACTTTGACTGCCAAACTAGCAGCCATGAAATTTCTGTAAAATCGAAATGAGATATTGACTGAAATAAAAATTGAAAAAATAAAATGTATGCCTTGAACTGCTCCCTTTACCTTCTTGCACTTTCTGTATAATCATAAACTTTGGTACAAATGAATATATTAACGTAAAAATTTATTTATAAACCGTACAAATAATTCCGTCACCCACATATGGGTGCCATGGCAGTCAAAGTGTAAGTAAAAAAAGTAAGAAGATGATTCAACGTCTCCCTTACTTCTCCTGCATTATCCTAAACCTTTCACCCCTTTGTCTCCCAAAGAATTTTGTCTCCCGCTTCCGTTCCGAATAATTGATACATTTGTTGAAACACTTCACGCAGACGACACAAAGTTGAAACGAAGAAGAATAAGTTGAACTTGCTACAAGGTATAATAGACGAAGTCCTAAACAAAGATGTCTCCTGCCACCCCTTTCTTACTTACGCAGCACCAATTTTCGTTCGCAGCAGCCGCACTCCGCTACAACGTTTTGCACATTCGCCGTCGCGTTGAAATGAAGACACACGGGACTCGCGGAAAACGACTAGAACTCGTAAAAGGTAGGATCCTAAACAGAAGTGTCTCTTAGCAACCGTTGTCTCGCGGAATGCTACACTTCGTTGATAGCAAAAAGTCGACTAAAATTCCCGGCAACATTTTCTAGCGACTGGGCGCAGTTGAAACGAAGCGAGATGAGTTATAGGAAGCGACTGGAAGGAGTTCGCAGGCGTGCAAACAGAAACGACACAACAATTTTCCGGATCGTGCGGAGAAACGCATGTAGCTGGAACAAAGGAACGGTCGGCAGCGCGCGTAACAGACATAATTCCCTTTGGTTAGCGAGTTTCTAGCCGATTCTGATTTTACGGGGGGAAGCACCGAGCCACGGGGCCAGCCTTCTGAAGTCTGGAAATTAAAGCCGGCGCGAAGCGAACGACACACCGTGTAGAGAGAGGTACGAACGGGTCTCTGAAGGAGATTAAGGGAAGAGAGGAAGAGAGTAGAACAGCGCAGAGCAGAGCAGAGCAGAGCAGAGCAGAGCAGAGCAGAGCAGAGGAGAGGAGAGCAAAGCAGAGTAGAGAGTGGAGCAAAGAGCGCGGAGCAGAGAGCGCTCGGAGCCAGGGTCCGCAGGACCTGAGGAGAATGACGAGGAAATGGGCGTGTCCTTTCTACGCCGCTGTAAAACAAACAAGACCCGTTAATGATGCGAGCTGCTAGTTAGACAGGACCGGCCAACGCGCCACGGCTTCTCTCCGGTGCCGCTTTGCATAGGAATTCGTTTCACGTCATTCACGTGCATTCTTAATACACCGCGCACCGCCGGAGGGGTGGTTCTTCCGACGGTCTATTCCTAGCCCCCGACGGACCTCGTTTTTCTTTTCCTTTCGTATCGCGAGCCTCGGCCCCGATTGTGCGGTCCAGATGTTTCAAGGATCTGGCGGAACCGCGCGGCGCGGCGTGTTGAATTATTTCCGTTGAAATTCACTTATTTCGTGAGACTCGAAACAGGGTTCTGCTACGGCAAGCCCAGAGAGAGGGAGAGAGAGAGAGAGAGAGAGAGAACGTCCGTCATATTTAATTTGTTGAGGCTGTTATTCGATCCTTTTCAACCTGTTCCCTCGTCTAACGAAGCGAGCAATTAATATTTTTTTTCAAACAAGATTCCTCGGGTTCATCATTAGAGGTTTTGCGGCGAGATTGTCGGACGGCGAGCTTGCAGTCGGAGGAAATGAGACTGGACAGGATTGCGGGTAAATAGCTACAGAAGTTTATTCAAGTTTCTGGACGGTCGGATTCTGTACAACCGCAATCTGTATAGGTTCTTATGGGCGGATACAAAAAATTCATGTACGTGTTCCTTTGCGGCATTATATTTTAACGTGCTATAAACAGCTGGAAGGTAGGGAAGGGACGAAGTCGTTAGGGAGGGAAATGATCTATAGCAAGATCT
>CM052087.1:8452238-8490947 GCA_028453745.1 Agapostemon virescens
CCCATTTTTTCGCGATTTTAGACAGGTCATGAGTCGTCCCTTCAGCGCTTGGCAATGGTTGGCAATCTTTGACGGCGCCCCTCGACCAACCTATTAGAGCTATCGACATTTAACTGCCATGTCTATGGGTGACGGAATTATTTTTGCGGCTTGTAAATGAATTTCATCTTCATATATTTGTTGTATTTAACTGTATAATGATACAGTAAATGCAAGAAAGTCGAAGGACCACTCAATCCCATACATTTTATTTTTCCAATTTTTATTTTATTCAATAATTTGCTTCGATTTTATTAGATTTTTGTAGCTGCTAGTTTGGTAGTCAAAGTGTTAATAGGTCTTTCAATAATTTCCCCATAACAAAATAAGTCTTAAAAAACTGCGTTTACATTGTAATTTCTAACAAAATTATTAGATAACGTTACTTATGAGGCCTTGCTGGTCCGCAATAAAAAATAGCTGTGACCGTTGAGGGATCCATCGAAAAGATCTCAGTGATGGATTATAAATTTAAAAGATTGTGAAATAATCGCCGGTCGGTAAAGTGTTAACATGACTCTCGCAAAACGCGTAAACGCCTCAGCGACAACGACCGGCAAGTTGAAAATTCGTTTGCGACGGTTGCTCTCAAACAGCGAAACAATGTGTAAACAATGCTTGAAAACGAGTTGTACACACTTCTGCAAATTGCTGTTGCAAAGAACCTCCTCTTGCATTTATAATTCGCGGACCTCGTAATCTAACAGGTGTTCGGAAGAAGCGAAAAATGAACTTTGGCGCGGTTCGCAAAAATCCGTGAACCAGCGCCAGAACGGAGGTAAACCCCGTCGGCGTTCCCGAAACTGGCCTAATTAATTGGACCACCGACGACCGGTTAACGATTGCTCGCGACGGAACTCGACCGACAGTCACGGATTCGCGTCACGAAGAACTTAAAGCGCGAATTAAATCCTGCCGCGATCGAATTAGAGGGAAGAAGAGCTAACGCCGGCTAAGCCAACTACTTTCTATGCGGGGCGAACGCTCGAACGGCGTTCCTGCGAATCCCGGGTACGAGCGGGTACGAGCGGGTCGCGTACTCGTCAGTCTGCGAAGCGGTCGCAGTCGATTCCCAGCTCGCGCCGCGCGCTATTCACCGCGTTGATTGCGAATTTGAATCTTCTTCCTCGCTCTTCGATGCGACGAGGCGTTCGCCACCCCTTCGCTCACCGTTCCCGACGCTATATTATTATCAATTCGATTTCGCGCGGCAATTGGACCGGGTCGTTTTTTCTGTATTTTTGACCGGTAATTAACAATCGTCCTCTGCCGTTCCCGTAAAAAATGATGCTAACACAAATCATAGGCCGGCCAATTTGCCAGCCGCGTCGTGTGCCCCCTTGAGTAAACGAATTTTTCATATTCAAAATGGCGAACCGTTTGCGGTCGCGTCTGTGGATTTTTATGCGAATTGATTGTTTCAGAGGCGCGTTTCCGAGCAGGAACGTTAAATGGAATTTGATTTCGTGTACCGTGAATATTATAGTGTTTGAACTGGTATTTGCACAGAGATTCGATTCGTGTGTTTAATTAGGAGAGATTTTTTTGCTGATACGGAAATAGTTTGCAAATAGACACAGAAGAACCTCGGATGATTTTAATGTTACAATTTATATTTTGTTGTTTTGCGAAACTATTAAGAAGAGAGTAATTCCAGTCTAGTCGCGAGATAAATCATAAGGCAAAAAGTTAATCGATACATTGATTCAAAGCGCAGCCTAGTGGCACCAGTTAGGATTAATAATAGGTCTGTCAAGCCCCGCCTTAGAGCATGGTAGTAATTAATACATCCCTACTTCGCCTACTTTTTATTGAATATTGTCCCGATAGCTATTCATTATCTCGTAGTAAATCCGAAGTGTATATTAACTCATTGGTGACCGGTGACGAGTTAACTCGCCTGTTCATGCCCAAACGTTGTTGACCGACGACGAGTTAACTCGTCATTGCACTTGCATTATCTATTTCAATAATATATTGAATATTGCAAAAGGTGTGCGCATCGTGTTTAGTCGTGTCCGCTTTATAATAAAGAAAATACTTTTCTTGGTATTTAGGCTTTGATCACAATTTTAGTAATTCAAAAATTTCAACCATGACGGAACGTAACGGTGACAAAAGTTTCAATGAATTATATGTTATAATGAGTTATAATGAATTATTCACTGGTGTAAAACTAAATCCAACTAGAATTTGTAGAGTATGCTATTCGTAAGGAAAGCCCAGCGAAACGAGATATATCTGCAAAGCTTGTTGTGTACCATTACACATAGGTGCTTGCCATACAGTTTATCATACCAACCAAAAAATTTTAAAAGTTATATAAAAAATATGTCCAAAGTTTAATTTCATTTCATTCAGTATGTTGTATGCGAAGGTGTCCCGTCGGTGATACCTTCTTCTCAGTGTACGATATCGTCACTGAGCACCTTTGTTCGCGTAATAATTACACGATAGTATTTGGTTGCGGTTTTCTTTATTTTTACTTTGTACAGTGTCGCGATTTCTGTTCTGTTCGTGATGTCTGTATTCGTCTGTTTGCGATTTCTTGTTCGTGTTGTCTCTGAGATCTAGTTTGTATCTTCGTGTTATCTCTGGGTTCTCTTTTGTATCTGTCGATTCTTGTCGCGTTCTGTCCGTTGTCACCTCGGTTTTGTCGTCATTGGTTGAGGGTAGTTTTGGTGGAGGAATTTAGCGTTTTTTCAATTGGTTGTAGGAATGATGGAAAGAGCGTGCTTGTGGGGGTATATCTGAAGGAGTGGGAAATTGTTGGTGCTTGACGGAGTGTCTCGGAAGGACTAGGAAATGGTGTCGATAAGGAATTAACGTCGTTTATTGCAGGGTTTGTCCACTGGTCTTCACGTGCGTTGCAAGTGGGTCTGTTCACGTGCGTCGCACGTGGGGTCCGTTCGTCGGAGTCAAAATTGTCCGTGTTCGGCGCGGTCGTAAGTCGCGCCTTCTACCTGCCCTTTTATTGTATGTCTTTACAAAATTCTGACTGCGGGGTTAGGCACGGACAACCTTCGGTGTTGCCGTCGCAACACAGTATATATAAAATTTATTGGAGTTTATTTAGAATGTTTTACTTTACTTTCGTATTCAATTACAAAGTAATAGCCGGTGACATGGCATAGTTTCTGTGTAAAATTGCCGATCAGCAAAGCGTTAACAACAACCAGACTGTGGAAAGAAGAATTCGTAGGCATTTGCTTTTCTCTTTGAGCATCCTTCTAATTACCGTAGCCAATGTTTTCTTTTCAATTTCTCTAGAATAGCCAACGACGAGGTGATAAATAATAAGCAAAAATTCTATCGATCGTAGTTCGCCGGAAAGCAACCTTCACGTTGGAAACAGCCCCTGAAGCGTCGGGGACCGTGCACCTAGGGAAAATTCTATAGCTATTCGTATGTATAGCCCCTCGGAAACAAGAAACTGCTAAACAAGAAGAAAAAAACGAGGAGGTTCAACAGAAACTTCCTTACTGGAGCAAGCTTCTTCGTCTCCCATGAAACGGAACTCTGAAAGACTACCCTCAAAGGAGCGACTCCCGCGACGAGGTACCTCCAGCGTCGCCTATTCGTGCCATTTTTTCGTTATTAGACTGACAAAAACGTGCCTGTGAAGCTCGACACCGTGGAATACTCTGCTGGCCCGAGGCATCGAAGTTGCCCCGATGTTTTCCTTTTCCGACCCGTTATTAGTATCATTTCGCCGTGTCCTGGCCGTTCGTTAACGCGAGTTTCTCTTTCTCGTTCGCGGACGAGACCCGACTGACGAAACAACTCTTGTAACACGTTGCTCGATCCTCGGGCCGACAATCAAGCGCGATCATTTTCGGCCTCCCCACGCCGGGAACGTGCAATCAAAATCTCTTCACGGGGCGCGAACGTCGATTAGTGGGGCCCGGTCGTTCCTCTGCTTCTGCTCCTTTTTTCGGGCTGCTTCCTCGACGCCATTTTTACGGCTACTTAGTGCTTCCGTGGCTGCAGCCAGCCGTTAAGCAGGAAATCCGCGCGAGCATCGACGGTGATTCCGACTTTTGTTCGTCTCTTATAGCAAGTTCGATTGCGATCGTTACGCCGCGGGGGTGGAACACGAATTTGCGTTGCTGCGACATTTCCGCGACGTTTCCGCGACGGATCGATCGCGTCTCCTCGACGAGAATACGCTTCGAAAGTGGGGAAAAAAATAAGTTACAGTGATGGACCACGGGTGTTCGCGTAAACCGTAACGAACCGAGGAGCCCGAACGAATTCCAATTACCTGGTGTCTTTTCTTTTTCCGAAACTAGTCAAGTTGTCCCCGACGAATTTCGAACAACGAAACTTCTCGCCACAAAGGGACGAGGTATTGGCACGTCATCGGACTACCGAGCGAAATTCATCCGGAGGCAAAGGCGGTCGGGGAGGGGATTTCTCTACGCTTTCAGCCCTCTTTGACACTGAAATTGAGTTTTTGAACAATCTCGGATTTTCCGCGGCGGCGATATTTTTCTTGCGACGCCCATCCTCGGCTGACACAGTTTCATGTGGACCGGGGGACAGGGAGGCCAAGGAGGAGAAGAGAGAAAGACAACCCGGCAGTTTCACAATCTCGGCCATAAATTTAGTTGCGTTCGAGTTTCAGTTTCAAGCGGGTCCTATAGGAAGCTCTCTCTCTCTCTCTCTCTCTCTCTCTCTTCGTCGAAACTCTTTAATAAATATTAAATCTCGAGCACAATATCAGTGGAGCAAAGTGTCCGGGGTGTCCCCCTGATCTTAAACTTCTTTCCCCCCTCCTATCTCTGTCGACCCCTCGACGGATCTCATCTTCTTTCCATAATTTCTGAGAATCGTTCAGCTGACGATTACAGTGGCCTGGAAAGCGTTGAATGTCTCTCCAGTCTTTGGATTCTCTCTCTCTCTCTCTTTCTCTTCTCGTGCAATTCTTAACACTAGAACTACCAAATCAGTCATTTTCACTGGTCCCTAGTTTTTTATTCTCGCAATTATTGAAGTTGTAAAAATGTTTTCGTCAGAAATTTTCGGATATACTTCTTGCGCGTCTTGCCCTGGGTGCCATGGTTTTATTTTAATATCATTATTTTGATATATTGTTTTAATAATAATTTTAATAATAAGTAGTTGGCAGTCAATGGGTTAATGATGTATGCCTTACAATAAGAACTGTATGAAGTTTTAATGGATGCAGTTTCCTTATTATTACAAAGCAATGTATATCTTTGGATTTATTGTTTGGTAGTTCTAGTATTGAATCGCACATTTGTCTTTACATTTCTCAGATTTACCGATTGATTCTGTGCGTCGAAATGGGTGTATTAAATCGGTATAAAATGTTCGTTCGTAACGTACTTGACGACAATCGTTTCATTTAAAATCATAGAAACTATTATAATCTTGCAGATGAAGCAATTCACAGGTGGTAGAAGAAAGAATATTATAATAATAACGAAGACTATTGATTTAATCTTGAAATAAAAATTCGGGGGACTTAATGGAAGCCTTAAAAATTTAATAAAGATAGACTTGCAATGGATAAATTGTTTCCGCCGAAACTACTTTGCGCGATCATTGCCGATGACGTCTACTAGCGTCACATTGAATTTCTAGCATCGTTAACGTTCAAGTAGAACGTTTCCGGTAATATATTTGATATACGATGTTACAGACACGTAATTAATGATTCCCTAGAAGATTTACAATCGAGATTTTAATTACCAATAATTGTATATTGTTAATTAAAATTTCAATGAACAAATTTCTCGACGGAAGCACTTTCGCGTGGTTCGTCTTCGGAAAGTGTACGATTTTAACTAGTGTATCGACGACGATGCTCAGATTCGCTTAAACTTTGAACGTGAGCAAATAAAATCTGACAGATTGAATCTCATGGATCAACGTGAAGCCAACGAAACGGTTAACAGCAGCTGAGCTCCTCTCCGCTCGCCGCGTATTCTCGTACGATTAACTTGGAGAAAAAACGGTCTTTATCACATTTCATTAACTCTTACACGGTTTTTAACCCATTTCCTAGCGTGTAAATGGGAACGCGGATGAATCGCAAAACCAGAAACCCGAGATAGGTCATTTGAACCCGCCGCCCCGGTTCGGCCGTTAAAAGACGATTAAACCTTCCCGAGAGTCACGCTCCTAAACATCCATAAAAAATTGATGAGTAACGGTTTGAATGGGTCCGAGCATCGCTGATGAAGCCCGGCAAAATCCTCATCGTCCGAAGATTAAGCGGACGCAACTGTATCAGACTGCTCCAGTGAATTTCTCTCTCGGCTTGGCGAGCATGGCTCTGGATAAAATGTTTTCGCGGGTCACGAGGCTTTCGGTAGACAGGACCAGCGCGGTGTGTACACACGTAGCCCGCGTGTACACTGGCCGGCACAATCAAAAGCTCTCGGCGTGTACACAGAGATCCTCGGAAAAGGGAAACAACGAGAGACAGGGCACGAGAGAGAGAGTCAGAGAGAGAAAGTGAGAGAGAGAGAAATAGAGAGAGAGATGGAGAAGAGACTGTGGCGTTGGAGGCCCGCGATGGAGTCAGCCGAATGAAACCCGGACGCCGAAATAAACGTCGGAACCCGCAATCACCGCGTTGAATGGCGCTGGTAACGTCGGGACGAGGCCGCGCAACGTCGATACGCCAGGAAGATGACGTCGCGACGCTGCCCGGTGCTCGGGCACGCACGGCCCACCTCCAACAGGTGCCGAACGATAATTACCGAAGTGCCAGAGAGCCAGGAGATGCGTCCCGGAGATATATATGATGCAGATGTTTTGATACTTGCCGGTTCGTTCGTTCGTTCACGCTCTTTGCCGCGGCGAACACGAAAAGGAAAACGAAGAACGTGAACGGGAGCGAGAGAGAGAGAGAGCGAAAGAGAGAGAAGGGGATGAAGAGAGAAAGGGAGCAGAAGAAGCGCTCGGCAGAAAGAAAAAATGGGAGTAGAGGAAAAGGACGTGGACGACGGCGGTTCTCGTGCTTGTCCGTGGTTAGAAAGGTGAGATGATGGCGCAGGTAGAAGCAACAAGGGCGAACGGGGGATGGCGAAGGACGCCGAGGGGCCAGGAGGAGGAGCAACACGGGCCCCGGCCGACCTAATGAGCTCCGGCTCCGGGACGAAAATAATTATAGAAATTTCCTGCCGATGAACGAAGCACCTTAAGAAAGATTGCCTCCCATTAATAAGCCACAGACGTATTTGCCTCCAGAATTATAATCAGCCCGGGCGAGCGCGCCGCGCCGTTCTCCGGTTAACGCTCGTGTTTCCGTGAAATTCGTGTGCCTGGCCGAGCAGCCACCGAACACCCGAAGCACGAAACGATTTAGTTTAGATTAATATGCCGCCCCGGTGTTCCCAGGAACGCCAAAAGTCGGACGAGAGCCAGCCCCGAAGAGACCGAGCGAGAAAGACAGAGGGAAGAGACTCTTCGCCTTTCGACCTTATTGATTTTCCTCTATTCTTGTTCCCCCGCTCTCTCACTCTCTCTCTCTCTCTTTTCTGTCTTTCACAGACACTTTCTTACCTTTTTTTTTATTGATAATAGTGCAGGGAGGTTTAATGCTTTATGCACTACTGCCCGGGACCATTTCAATCCCAAGTAAGTGTGGGATTCCTCGATGGAGTGTGCAAAGCCGAATTTACCCACTAAAACTCCTCCCTACACTTCGTCTCCTATCAGACGTCATCCAGGGGTCCGGTATCCTTTCGGTTTACTTCGGGCCCCTGTTAGTGACGCTTCTTTTTTGTTGTTGTTTCCAGATCCAGGTTAGGTTTCACCTTCCATCGCGTTATTCTTGCGCATCATTTGGCTTTATTAAACGCGCGTAAATCTAAACTATTATTTTTACTGTTTATTATTTGCTGCCATGGATTATTATAACCAAAAGGTAAGCATAAAGGTGAGGTAAGTATAAAAGTAATTATAAATTAGTATTTAAGAACTGTAGCTAATAGCCGGCTTCATAAATTTAGAGACACTTTCTAACCTGGCCCGCTTCTTTCCCGCACGTTCCTCTGACGGAGAGGGGCCAGTACGCGCGGACAGGGCCGAAGTTGAGCATAAATTAAGCCGGGATTAGCCGTGGATCATTGATCAACCGAACGACGACGTGTCGTCGATTCGACCGCCACGAAAATAACGCGCCTCCTGCACCGGACCCCGATCATGCCCCGGGGAATCGCTTGACTCGAAATTTTCGATCGCTATAATTGGCCCCGGGTACAAATTGATTTTTTCCCGTTGCCTACCGATGCCCGGACAAACGGCGCTCTCCAAGTCCTCGCCCCGAAAATTAATTTGTTGACCCCTCCGCTTGAGAAATTGCCTTTTAGAGCCTGTCGCTCGTGTGGGTATCTACCTCGCCTTAAATCACTATGTGCTCTGGAAACTATTTATATTTTACAATTTCTATCTGACCTTTCGCGAAATGACCGGTCGGCATGTCTGGATCTCATTAGGAGTGAAAAGGTTACGGAACATTTATTCGAGCATCTTGAATATGTTTATTTTTTGTGATAGGGGATATTGTCAGAAGAAAAGATAATTTTAAAGAGGCAAACACCGTAATGTTATAAGAATTTTTCGCAAGGTCGTATCTTTCGCGATTTCAAGGACACCAGGGTTTTTTAAGGAGAAATATATTACTTGACTGTCATGATTTAACTTTATACTGCTTATAATATTATAGCCTTCGCAAGACCTTGAGCACAATAAATGTATGGAGACTAGACGATCTACGGAAATTGTGAAAGAACTCTGATGGAAGGATTTTGCATAAAAAGCGAGATATTCAAGACACTCGAGTTAGGAGGATCGTCTTGCATTTAACATTAGGTTTACGGAGCACTATAAGAATATGTCTGTTCAGATTTTTCTTAGAGAAATGAATTTGTTGAATAATTCCATGTAGAACCTAGTGGCAATGTTGAACTTCAATATTTTAACCCTTTGCACTCCAAGCAATTTTAATTCCAAAATCGATACATTTTTTGTCCTAGAATAATTCTATTGTACGTGGTTCACTTCCATTGGTGCATATCTAATTTGTTACTGTTTGTTATTACATTTGTAATGTATACATTATTTTTAATAATAGTCTGACAATTTTTAATGTCGCCTCAGAGGAGCCATTGGAGTGCCAAGGGTTAAAACTAGGGTTTACTATTTAATATAAATAAGAGTTCAATCATGCAAGATAATTTTCTGCTTGATGCACGCATCGTTTGAACAATTGTTGAAGTACGTGTCCAAACAAGACAATAAAAGTGAAAGAATCTTGAACGCGAACGGTTGAAATTAGATAAAGCGAATGCAATTCTCGTGGCCGAAGTTTATCCCGGGGAAATCCGCAGAGTCTCGATCGCATTGGCCGCAAGTCTGACTTGCAATTTTGTTTCGCCGCGGAGAGGATGCCGCGGTAAAAAAGCTGCGCCCTACATTTTTAACGAATCCGCTCGCAAAAACTTGGCCGGGCAAAGCACAACACCGGATTCGAATCGAAAATGTTTAGCCGGATTAACCGCAGGGATTCTTTCGCCGAGCAAAAACATTTGGCTGACCAGTGACTTTAATCATTCGGATCGGTGAACAATTATCGCCGCGGTGATTAACGATTAACGGATCGGCCGACTTGGAACAATAACGTCGAGGAAATGAAAAGGTTGTAATTACGGGGAACGTGGGGCAGATTTTCGACTGCAATTAATCTGGTCGAGTTTATTTATCCGTCCTCCCGGTGTGTTCGCCGCGATAAATTTATCCCGACGATTTGTTCGTAATCGCCGTTAAATAGTGCGCTTTTCGATTAATCCGTTCGGCGCGGCGGTATTTACGCGTTGACAGAATATTTTTGCTGATCTCCGCTTAATTAATGAAAATAGTAGAACCGGTCGTGCGCGTCTACGTCGGGCCATTAAAATCGCTAAATCCGTTCCCCATAATTTCCATTTTCCCGCTTTCGCGTAAAGCAAACTTTTCGGTCGGAAACAAAAAACAAAATCGCCGCGTCAGTCTTTCACTCGGCGCACAATTATGATTGAATCGATGTCGGGCTTGTCAAAAAAATATATCGATCGCACTTTTCGATTAGACACGAATACTCGGCAGACCGACTCGTTCGGGAGCACGCTTTTACTTCGCCAGGTGCTACATTTATCATAAAGTCTTCTAAAATCGTCTAATTTTCTCGCAAGTTCTCAATATTTAAGCAGTCATAATTTCATTTCAAAAACGGTACTAAATCGACAAACTTGGATCTGTTTGAAAGCTTGAAAGCTCTGCTTTCAGACGCAACCGTTCGTTTCTATTTTTAATACGTTGAATGGCACACGAATTTTGCAAGCTTCGAAGCAGTTTCATTTGTTTCATTTACAGAAATGATCAGTGTTATTGAACAATATTGTTAGTTACTAAAAACTAAAGTTTTCACCTCGTACTATAATCTGGTTAATTTTGGCAGTACTGCGTTAATGTTCAATGCTGTTAATTTATTGGTAACCGTTCTTAAACGTTGCAACGGTTCAACGTGTTAACCCTAAACTGTACCAAAACTGCCAGCTACGAGATATCTCGTAGTGGGTGCTGCAAGTTTAGATTGGCTACAAATGGCTATTTGAGTTAGGAACTATTAGAAAGGATGAGTGAAAAATATATATAGTGTAGATTGATTATCAATTTTTATTATTAAAATTATTATTAAAACTATATATTAAAATAAAACCGTGGTACCCAGAGCAAGACATGCTAAATTTGCCTGGCATTCAACGTATTAAAACGATTCTCTGCGATAGAGCACAGGAAATTGTGGATAGGATAAAAATTAGAAATCGTCTTGAAATCTTGAAAAAATTATTTCCCGACTGAACCAACCATGAATTTGAAGATTGAAGCCTCCCCTTTACGAGTCACTAAAACTTGATGTACGACTTTTCTTACAGTTTTATGAAACGGAAGTCGGAGCCTTCGTGATGTACTCTGTACTATCGTAAAGTAGGCGGTACACTTTGCATTCAAAGCTCGATAAAACGTCCGAAAAAACGTCGTACATCAAGTTTCACGAGATCGTTGTAAAGGGGAGACCTTGTCCATGAGTCTACGTGCCATGCAGTCGCGAAAAATTGTTTGATAAATATCTAGACGAAAGGCCTTCTTATCGACCACATTTTTATTTGTTAGGCAACATATTTCATGATCACCGAACTCCTTGTTACAATTCCACTGTGTTCAGACCGGATCGAGTAGCAACCGCGACCATCGTGGTACTCTGAAACCCTAAGCAGGTTAAAGAGCCTATCGACAATCTCGAAAACCTGTTTTCTACCTGGTTTTCGCGTCGTTAATTAAATTGTTCGCATTCGGTGATCCTTTTCAGCAATCAACGCGTAAACCGGCCTTGCACAGTCTCTTCCGCAGCATTTCTCAGCCGAAGGGATTCCTAGCAGCGAACAGGATTTGCCGATCGGCCAATAAGACGGACGGTGGATCCTGAGCGCGAAGAGGACGTCCGGAGAAGATGGAACACTGGTCGCGAACAGGTCCGTTGGACGTGGCGTTAAACGGCCGTATTGATTGTTGGCGAGATCATTTTTCACCGTGGAAGCGAGTAGGGGCAGGGGACCGGGGGAAAGGTTCGCGAAACGTGTGCTCCGAGGGAGCGGATTTGCATATGAAAGCCAGCAGACTCGCGTTCCGCCGCTACCTAGGCCCGGCGGAGCTCGTTGTCACTTGGCGGGAACATTGATTGGCAGCGCGGCGCGGCCGTGCCTTATTTCGCGTCTTGCCAGGCCGAAGAATGGCACGACCGAAGTAGTCGGTGTGTCCAGTCCCGGTCGCTCCTCGAGACGAATAAATGGCCTGGCCGAACAACGACGCGCGTGCACGCCGTGGAATTCCTTCTCCCTTCGCTCGAAAAGGAGAGACGCGTTTGCATGCTCGCCTCGCGCGTTTTAGGCGTCGCGTGTTTGCCTAGGACGCCGCGCTATTTGCATAGACGGCCGTCGGCTGCGGAACCGTGTTCCCCAAGGCGGACGCAGCGCCGACTGTTTTTCGAATTTGACGGCAGGTTTGATTTACCGGGCACCATTGAATCAGCGCCACCGAAGCTCGTTATGGTAGCCCGAGGAGCGCGTACCCTGTCGAAAACCAGTCGAGTCGATTGTCGGGGGAGCGTTAAGAAACGCTTGCCTCTCGGTTTGCTTTCACCGGACGGGGCGACGAGGCGGAAACGTTGGATACCAATAAAATGGTAATAAATTGCTCGGGGGAATGCGGCATCTTTTATTAGAGAAATAGACGATGCGAATATACCGAAAGATCGTCTGGTGTAATCGTTCTTGATCGGGGGTAGTTAGGGAAATGCCTAATCGTTTACTTTTGCGGGGTTAAGCGATCGGCGTGGTACTCTGGCGGCTAGCATCGGTTGACCGCGGATTTTTCTGTAGTTTGCATAGGTGGAATTTTTAATTTGGTCGGTAGATCGGTGAACTTTAAGGGGCAGAGGTAGTCTGTGTACCACGGTACTTGGGACACACGGGACTGCGAGTTCCAACGCTCATTGGCAATACAAACGAGCATTTGCATGTTATCGAAGTTCCTTAGGACGCTTAGGGAATTTCAAAGATCGCGAAACCTGAAAGTTTGAGAGCGCAAAACACCTACAACGTTGCCCGACAAGGATTTCAAGAATGCGCGCAAGAAGATGGAATTCCGTGCAGGTCGTAGAAATGCAAAGATATCGTTGCACCGTAAATAAAGCTTTAATCGCAAAATGGCGGTGAGGAGACCACTAGTGTAAACGATGTTAGGAATACGAAAGAGACGGACGGACATAAAAATTTACCAAGGATTCTGAATCTTGACAGGGCTGCGTCAACCGTCCATATGAATACGAAAGGGCAGGTTCGTGTCTTCGAAGATCTTAGAAATTCAAGTGGACGGCACAATATCCAGCATCATGGACGTGCAAAGAACAGCGATCGCCGAGGGTCTTAAAAATTTAAAGAGTGGTAACGATTCTCGAACGATCGCGAAGAGCGACGGTTCCAAGGTCCCGGAATCGATCACTGTGATTACTTTCCCGCCACTTTATAATCCAAACACGCGTCTGAATTATTTTCCGATTCCGCGAATCGGCCGCGTCCTCGTCGCTCCGAAAACAGTCATTTCCAGATATTCGTCGTTCGGGGTGGACGAGAGGAGCAAAACGATTCTAATTGCCACACGAGACTGCTCGACGCGTCCACGAATTACGATCCGATATTGAAACAAACGCGCGAACCGAGGACGAAAAGAACGCGAAGGAGAAGTGTCCTCCGGCCGCAATTATGCCGGGTAGTTGCGTGCTGGTGCACACTTTTCGCCGAACGTTTAAACGACACCCCGTACTTTCCCCGGTATAAATGTTACACACGGGCCGGATAATTGGGCCGAAATTACGTCGGGCCCAGTTCACGGTGATCAAGACCGACGGTCGGTCACAGATCTCGAGGGAGAGAGAGAGAGAACCGAGCTTCTCCGCAAAGGCAAAGGAAAAGGCAAGATGCGGAGCGTCGGGAGGGAGGTGGGCCCAGAACGCGGGGGCTCGGGCGCAAAAATGAAGAAGGGCGCAGAGCGCGCGGCGCGCAGGTGCTGTAAATGCGATTTAATAGTAATACGTAGCCGGCGGTGCCCCGAGCCCCGGGAATTATGGTCGCCGGTTGCGCACGGTCACGTAGCTCGCGTCGACGGGTAATTTCTTGTAACATAGCCGGCACGCGGAAAGAAACGGTTCCCGTGGCGTTTCCAGGGAGCCCGTACCTGCCACTTCGTCTCTGACACGCGTTAGCACGCGAGAATCGATTAAATCTGTCGGTTTTTCCGTCGCAGGAAACGCGTCCACGGACGATTTCGCAAGCCCGTTGCGTATCTAGTCGGAAAACGGAGAGGCGGCGACTCGTGACCATTTTCGACGGTTTTTCGGCCGTCGGTTTCTTTCCTACGGGAACCGGGGCGCCTGAGAAAAATGAGCTGCGATCCCGCCGCCGCGAAATCGCTTCCGTACGGTACTTCGCCGGGAAATGGAAAGAAATCAGTCTGCCGTCGGTTCTTCCTCGCGAAAGAACCTGGTTACGCTAAAGGAGACGACCATTGGCCTAAATGTAATTGCTGGCACGGCGATTTTTACGCTGGTTCACGTTTCCTGCGAGCTGCGACCGATTTTCTACACTGCTCTGATAGTATTATACCGTTAGAAGCGAGGCGTAACTGTGAAGTACTTTATCAGAGATTCGAGGCTTTCACGGTCTGGTATCGTACAATTATTATTGTTGAGGCTTTCAAGCTTGGAAGATATTTCACAACGTTTCGCAAGCATTGCAGCTAGTTTCATCAGGGGATCTGAAGACACACTGATACCTATTTCTATAAATTACGTTTTTTCTCTACCACTTTCTATGGTCTTTCACCGATAAAACCTTGTAAAACAAATAGGAAACACCGACGACATACTAAAAATATCGCTTAACGACATTGGGAAGTTTATTTCTATTTAACACTTTGACTGCCACGTCACCCATACAGTGAATCACTTTAATATTCGGACACTATACAGTTTTCACTTTGTTGCATTGTAATTTTTGTTCACGATAAAAAAAAAATTAATTCTACATTACATTACTGTATAGAGTCTAGTTAATAAAAGCATAATTTTTATTTATATAATTACTGACGTTTACTGAGTATTCTATTTTAAACGAAAATAGAGGAGAGGATATTCTATTTTAAACGAAAATATTTTATTTTGTTTAAAATAGAATATTTAATAAACGCTAGTAATTATATAAATAAAATTTATACTTTTATTAACTAGACATTATGTAGGAATGTCATGTAGAATTCATTTCTTTTTCCTTCATCGTGAACAAAATTACAATGCGACAAAGTAAAAATTTTATAGTGTTCGAATATTAAAGTTACTCACTGTATATGGGTGACAGAATTGTTTGTTCATACTTAAAAATAAACTTGTACGTTAATAGATTCGTTGCATTCAATTTAGTTGATGCCTGGAGAATACAAAAAGGTTGAAGGTTAACTATGTGTCATACGTTTTAGATTTTCAATCGTTGCTTCATTATATAAATTAGTTTGATTTTGTGAAATTTTTCAGGTTCAGTTGGACAGTTAAAGTGTTAAATTCTGTTTGTGGTACCCATGATTACCAAAATACGATGGCTTAACATACACTTTACAATATTTTGTTTCATATTACACGTAAGTAAAATAGTATAACATTGGAACTATACATTGGGAAATATCTTCCTTTAGGACACGGCTTACACCCGAAAGCCTCAACAATAATAATTGTATAAAGTACTTTCCCTTTTTCCTCGAAACCTATGGAACGCAGAAGCGAGTCCTTGGCGGTCACCGCAAAGGTGAGAAAAAAGAGGGAACGTTTCCTTCTGGGCGAGAACGAAATATTTAGGATGACCGAACCACGAGTCTGACTCATGTTTACGTTTGTCTCCAACGATGTAACGCGACCCAGGTTCGTGCTTATTGTTTCTGCCCGACATTTCTTACCATGAGTCTTATTCGTTGTTGTGGGACGAAGGTTAATCGGTTGTTATCGTTTGAGGCGAGTCTGAAAAAGGTGGAGAGGGGGTAGAAAAGGTGGGCCTGGGCCTGCTAGAGGAGGAGAAGAGGAAGGCTACCTAGCAGACCCTGTTTTAGGACGCTGGAATATCGGAAGACTGTGAAGGATGGTGTATATGAGAATCGAAGGTAGATTAGGTACTAATGGCAGAGTCGTCCTGTTAGTTTTATGCTGGTTAGATTATTAGATATTTAAGAGATAAGAACTACACTGTGCAAATGTTCAGCTAATCTTCACGATTCGTTTCTTTCACGTCGCGTCTGATATTATAAAGTAAAATAGATTCTCGTTTATGCATTTTATAAGAAGCATCAGAATACGATTGCAATAAGTGGTCATACTTTGGAAAGTTAGTTCGTGACTAAGAGAGTGTTCGCGGGAGTTTTAGCATAATTTTTCGGCAGATTCGAGCGGGACTTCTCGCAGCCCGAGAATATAATGTGTCATCAAAAAATAATCAGTTCAATTTCTCCGGTAATCTCCATCCAAGATCTTGGCAAGCCGGAGCCGCTCGGAATTCCCGAGTCTAGTAATTACTATCATCCGCGAGGATTCTGTGTCGGTGACTGTGACATTAATTCGCGATTAATTATACCGGCAATTTATTCGGACGCGGCCGGTGTAACGCGCGCGGCACAATGAATTATTATTTTCCTGAATGGCTCGTGAAACCAAAACAGCTTCCCGCGGATAATTACCTTACGCAACCATCGATTCGAGATTATTCGAACAAACAACGACAAATAACAATCGCGTCGCCGAACACCTCCGCTATATCCCCCTCTCCTTGTAACTCTTGCTTCGTTTCGCGAGCGAACATTAAACGCTGCTCGCGGGAAAAAGAAGAAAGAAGCGCGGCGGAAAAGCGAGGGAGAGAAAAAAGGAACGGAGAAAAGGAAAACAAAGCGATCGAATTCCTTTTGCAATGCGGCCGCGCGAAGCGTTAATCACGTGCCAATTAATTCGACCGATACAAAAAGATTCCTCGCATTCCCTGGTACGCTCCAGTTGCCTCGAGATGCTTCTGGCCCGCGGACCAAACGAAACGAACGAAAATTGCACCGCCGCTGCAGCCGCAAAACAGTTCGCGGTGTTTCACGGGCCGCAGATCCGCTTGCTCGTGCGCGTCTTTATCCGTTCGAGGAACAACCAGGCCAGTCGAGCAAGGTTAGCCGACCCCGTAGTTAATCAGGGACCGGCGACGCTGCATTAGCCGGGCTGTATAATTGCGAAATTTGTCAAGTCGCGGCCGGGAATGCTCGCGATCTGGAATGATTCGCCGGAACCAGAAAAACAGAGGCGTACAAATTAACCCGCTCCTTTCTCCATTTTCTATTCCGCCTCCAAGCAACCCGAACACATTCCTCTCTCGAAAACCATCTCCGTCGCTCTTCGCGCGCTCGCTTCGTTTCACACTCGCTCGAGGAACCCAACCGATCCAACGAATCTACTAAATAGAAAAATTATAGATTTACTATCGGGATATGGATATATCTGGGCTCACGAAAGTATTCTGGACACTCTTCAAATTTAAATAACTTTTTTAAAATTGGATCGAACGACTTGACTTTTCTGGAGCAACTAGAAGCATCGTTTTACTAAATGATATGGAAAAATAATTTTGAAATGATTGTAATTGGTCAAGTCGTTTGGTTCAATTTTAAAAAAGTTCTTTCCTACTTTCCCACATAATTTCTACCAATTAAAATTATTTCAAAATTATTTTTGCATATCATTTAGTAAATCGATGCTTCTAGTTGATCCAGAAAAGTCAAGTCGTTTGGTTCAATTTTAAAAAAATTATTTAGATTTGAAGAGCGTCCGAATACTTTCGTGAGCCACTGTATACGACTCGGAGGCGGATCAGGTACTAGCGAGAAAGTCTTCCAATTGTCCACCCGTTGGGGACTGTAGAAGATATTTTCATTACAAGTAGAAATAAAAATGATTTAAAAAATGTCTTTTCTACTTTCCCACGTAATTTTTACCAATTAGAATTATTTCAAAATTATTTTTGCATATCATTTAGTAAATCGATGCAACTAATTGCTCAAGAAAAGTCAAGACGTTTGGTCCAACCTTAAAAACGTTATTTAGGTTTAAAGATCGTCCGAATACTTTTGTGAGCCACTGTATAATAAATATAAATTGTATCATGCTGGGATAGCATGCTGCTGTTCTAGTATCACGAACATCGTCTAATTACGCGACGCGTCTCTCGTCGCGCGCTGTGATGTCGATTTTCGACTGTGATCGAAATTGATTCGTCGCGAGGACGACGGACTAATTCGCGCGCCTAATGGACGGAAATAAAATAGATAGAGGGGAGGGAAGGGATGTGGAAGCCACTATGGAGAGCACGGAAGGGTCTAAGGTCGTCGCGGATATGAAATTCCTGCATTATCAAGGTCAGAACGACGGGGAACGTGACTTTCAGCGGAGCTGTTAGCCATGTCACGCACGACCGTCCATGATAACCGACGACAATGGATGTTCTCGGAAGCATCACAGTCCCGAGAGCACCGGAGAGTTATAGAACCGCTGCTTGTTTCCTTCTCTTTCTCTTTGCTCCTCTCCGGTCTGGCAAAAAATGATTAAGGGATACCCATCGGCATTCCTGGACGCAAAGCGGAACGCGCGCGCTCCGCAGATATAGTTCGATATCGTAGGATAAATCGGACTCCGAGGGGTCTTTCACCTACTTTAACCAAATCATTTAAATTTTAATTCAATCGATGTTAACCTTAATCATTTATTTAACAGGACATACACAACAGGACACATTTACTTAACACAACCTTATTTTAATGTAACTTATTTTAATTTAATTTAACGAAATTGCGTAACCATTGATTATGAAAATGGTGTAAGTCCATTTGCAGCCTGGAAATATATATTATTTTAGTTAAATTCGCCTAAAAGAAATTCATATAATCAAATTACATATTGATAAATTAGTACAAACATTCCCAGACATCACATAATTAACCTATATTTTTTAATTGTCAGATCTGCTAACATTTAACCCCTTGCCCTACAACAACGAGTCAGACTCGTGATGAAGATTTCGAACTGAATCTTCTAACCATGTATTTCCTTAATTTTCTTCAAACGGAAATAACATTTTATTTAATTGTTGATCGTATACGGTCATTGGAGAATAGCTATACACGTGGTAACTACCAATTTGCCAATTCTTTTTGTCTTTTCGCGGAGGTCGAAGAAAATCTAGTCGTTGTTATCGTAAAATAAATCGTAGGCCAAGGGGTTAATTTTATCGAGACAGAAGAAAATGGACTTGCACCACTTTCAAAATAAACGGTCCATATCTTTAAGAAACATTATAATTTAGTTATTGAAAATTGAATTCCAAGGTGCTCTGCCGTACAGAGAAACAGTCCCGTGCGAAATTCAGCCGTGCCTAAGAGGTTAATCGATCAATTGTAATCGAACCGTTACCGCGAACGCTGTTTGGTCGATATTCGCTCGCGGAGAAAGGGGAGAGGGTGAAATTGGAGGAAAAGTTATCGCGAGGCCGCGAAAGTATCGGTTTCCGCGCTAGCCGGAAGCGTATCGCGCGATAAAACGCGCGTTGCGTGCGGTCTCGGGACGCGGCGAGCACACTTGACCCGCACGGATAAAGTAGATATTGCGTAGGTGAGGGAAATTAAAGCCGTAAATCGAGCCACGGTTACGAGGAACTGCTTTCGCCCCGCGGTCGTCGGAGCCGAGGAACGAAATCGAACCAGCGAATAGGAAAACTTCCCTCTATTCACCTGCCTGTCGCGATGAAAACGACACTCCGAGTACTACGACTGCGTTTTCCTTCGATTTCCACCCCGTGCTTCAACCCTCCACCCTCGCCGATCGACAAGCTCGATCGATCGCGAGCAGAAAATCCTTTTGTTCCCACCATAATTTCGCGGAGAAACGGCCTCTTTGCTCGTTGCACTCCTAAACGAGCATTCTCCTGCAAACGGTCTTACCAATTTTCATAAATTCTTGTCAAAATTGTGGTTCGAGCGACGGTACAAGATTTTTTTCCTGATTTGTTTAACGCGTGGGTCGTGATTTGAGAGTGAGAAAATGTGTTAAAATGTGTGGGAAAATGTGTGAGTTGGAAAACTTGTAATGAGAAAATAACTATGTAATGAGAACGCGTTCGGTGTAGATCAGCGATTCTTTTCAATAATATTGTTGGGAGTTATGGTTCGGGCATTGTTGTAAAATTTTCCTACAATTTATTTTTAGATTAGCTATTTTACTGCGAAATATTTTCATTAATTTTGCTCGCAGTTATGGCTCGCGTGTTGCTGCAACATTTTTTGGTAAAATTAATTCAATTAGTCCTCGGTCGTGTATAGTAATTTTTAAGACAGTATTAATTAATTGTTTCTCGGTTTTACCCCGCCCGCAACGAAGGCGCGTTCTAAAGATCGTATCTCTGTAGATAAAATCTGAAATTTTGACAAGTTTCTACACGCAATATTCGTTGACGGTTCGCAGTGAAAAATCGCCGAAGCCATCCGCGGACTTTGTTTTATCGCGAAGATCGTTCGGATAGATCTGTAAATCACGAGGCTAGTTTATTAGATAAAAATAAGGTATCCAATTGGCCGTTATGGTTCGGGAACAAGAAAACTAATTAGGATTTAGTGCTCGCGGGACTTTATTGCGCTCGTTATGACACGGGACTGCTGAACTTCATTGAAATCTTAACTCCGTCCTGTTTTGCTTAGCCTGACAACGGTTGCTGCGCGGATTCATGAACGTCAACGGTCCATACATAAATAACACTTTGAATTTCAATTTTGTAGTTCGTAGAGCAATCAAATTTTACGACCGATGAAACGTTTACAGGAACGCCGACGTGAATTATTAAGCTAGGGCGAAAGACATTGTACGATCCTGTACCGGCGTTGCACGAATCATCAGAAAGATGAATTACGTCGTTGGGTCTAGGGGGTCAGTGTCCAACGTAGGATAGAGAACGAGTTCCGACGGTGAAACACCTGCCAGGAAAATTAGGAATTCTCGATCGATTCGACCGCGTTCTCGAATCGTCCCGATAAATATTTTTCGGCTGTCTTACCCCCTGCCGATCCGATTTCCATAAAGCCATAACACCGGCTTCGGAAAGAGAGAAGAACGCCTCGCGCGCTGTCTTCCCTCGCAGGAATATTCCATATACAGTAAATTACGAAGATCGTTTGTCTAAACGGTCCGAAGCGGGCCGCATTATCCCTCGTTTGTAAATAAATAAATCGCGACCGACTAAATGCCTGCAGCGGGTATTTTTCATTGGAGAACAGTGGTTCTTGTGCCACGGCCTCGCTATAGTTTGCCGGCTGGCTCGAGAGTGGACGAGGTCTCGAGCAAAAACCAGCTCAAAGCCCCGTCGCTCTATTTCTATCGGCCCGATAGGCCGATAAAGTTGAACGGGGCTGTCGAAGAAAAAGCACGAAAACGAGTCGCGATCGCTGCGCGGCATAATGGATTCTATGGACGGTAATATCTCAGCCGACTGTGTAGCGAAGTTTCTTCCCCCTTTTTTTCCTATCCTTCTCTTTCTCTCTGTCTCTATCCTCCTCGATTTTCTCTTTTCCTCTCAACGACATGGTTCGTCTTTCTTTCTCTTGCTCGCCCTTTCTCTCCTCTCTCTCTCTCTATTTTTCTTTTTCTCTCTCCCTTTCTCTTTCTCCGTCCCTCCCGCCCTTTCTCTTTTCTGCGATGCGGTTACCCGTTTCGCTGATACGATCGTTCCTACCTTTTTCGCCTTTCGTTTCTTCCTGCACCAATGTCGACGTCGGAACTGGTTGCCGGGAGGGAACTCATGCTGGAAGTGTAACGCCGCTCCTCTTCGCATTCCTCGTTCACGCCGCTCGATACCTGAAAATCTACAAAGACGAATCGCCTATCGGCCAATAACCATCCGACACTCGTACCAATTAATCCTGAAAAGGTTGATCCGATCGGCGCACTGCGAAATCCCGGCGCAAATGTTTGCCAACGCTTCGTAGGCCGACACGGTAGCCGACTTGGTTCGAACCCAAGCGAGTTATTACTTGACTGTGGATTTTCTGCATTTGCGACCGGTTAATTTTCGATCATCGACGATCAGTTCGCCGACGTTGCCTTTTGACCTGTCAACGGTCGGTGTTGATAGTGTCGATAGATCACGTATAGTGAATCACTAGTTATCCTTCAACCTTTTTGTATTCTCCAGATATCAACTAAATGGAGTGCAACGAATCTATTAACGTACAAATTTATTTTTAAGTATGGACAAACAATTCTGTCACCCATATACAACTTTAATATTCGGACACTATACAATTTTCACTTTGCCGCATTGTAATTTTGTTCACGGTGAAGGAAAAGAAAAATTAATTCTAAATTACATTCCTACATAATGTCCAGTTAATAAAAGTATTGATTTTATTTATATAATTACTAGCGTGTATTAAATGTTCTATTTTAAACAAAACAATGTCTGGTTTTAACGTTACAATAATATTTGGACACTTTTAAAGACTGATAGTTTTTGTATTAATTTTTACAAACGAAAAGTAATTGGAATGAGTAATTGCAAGTAAAAAAATAATGGAATCGTGGAATTGTCGATGGAAACATTGTCGGCGAAATGATCTTAGTTTCCAGAACGAAATGGTATCGTAGATGCGAAAATATTGTCACTTGTATCACGTAAAAACGTTAATTTTGGAAATATTATATCTTATTTAATAATTACGGGTTATATCTATTTCACCACCGTTTCATATTTCGTTAGAGAACTAAATTAGTTTCACGTGTATCTCATTTGAAGCTGCGATGCGTAATTTCCACGAAGTTAATGAGATTTCTTTGACGTAGTTTTCTTTAACATTTTGCAAAGAAAGTAATCTGCATTGCATAAAATATTTTATGGCCGTATAGATCGCTGTCAGGATAAAATTTTCCCCGCACCGACACACGCTTCTGTCGACAAATTCGAAGGAATCCTTGGTGAAACGTCGTCAATTTCGGAAAAATCTTGCTCGCAATATGCGGCAAACAAAATGTCCAGTTTAGACGAAGCTGCGACAACCGAATCAAAATAAACCGTGGTTACACTATCCAAGAGTTAACGAGTTCCATTGACACCGGCACCAACGCTGTGCCCGACAAACATTTACCATAAGCAACTTCGACCAACATTCAAATTTACTCACCCGTGCACCAACAATTCGCGGCGATTAAAATTGTTAAATACTTCGTCCTGTGTACCAGGAACACGAAAAGGAAACTTTACTGAATACACGAGTTTGCGGTGAAAACTGCGACTCAAAATTGGCTCGGCGCATGGCGTTACAAATCGTCGATCGATCGAAACAAAACTCGAACTGGACGATTTTAGCAACTGCATTGATGCATACGTTCAAGATCGACCGCTCGGAGAGACCACAAAATTCTGTAAAATAAAAGCAATTAATCTAGCAAAACCGAAATTGAGAAGCTAAGACGTCTGGCAATGATTACGCTTTCAATCCTCTCACGCTTCGCGGACCATAAGCGAACTTAGCACACTCTATTAGCACAGAAGCGGAATAGTAAATTTTGAGAAACAATCCCATCACCCAAATATAAGTGAGTAGTAGATATCATAGTGAGTTTATGAATGGTAAAATTACAGCAATTAATTTAGCAAATCGAAAATTCAGAAGTTAAGATGTCTGGCACTGATTACATTTTCAATCCAAAATTTTCAATATCAAATTTCAAGAAATGTAGTGAGTCGATTGGTACAATGGCATTGATAACGCATCAATTACATGTGCAACTATTATTAGAAAGACATAGCCCTTCCTCGAAGAGCACGTTTGTCGAAAATTTATTAGCTGACACGTCTTGAGTTAGACGCGCCTGGATGGATGCATTAATCGATGCTCTCGCATTACGAGCATGGAAAAAAAACACTTGTCGGCGATTTCAATGGGAGCGTCGACCGGTCGGCGTCCAAGCGATGCCGATGACTTAAAATTAAAACGCAATTACGCGTGAAATTGTCGATTAACCAGTGTAAATAATTGCCGAGCGGCGGCGAATGAAATTGAGTAAAACAAATTACGACCGTCCGGGGAGCCGGTACTTTCGATTCGATGGGGACTGATAGGGAGAGGGGGGGGGGGAGACACGAGCGAAATAAAAAGGTCTGGTCGAAATTCGTTCTCGGCCAAATTCCAACGAGGGCTCAGATCGGTCGGTCTTCTCAAAGCCGGGGGATGAAAGCCAGAAAGACAAACGAAGCCGTCGATACCATTTCGAACGGTATTCTAGTGTAACAATTTAAAAAAAAATCGATATATTTTTGCATACGTCAAAAGTGCAGCACCTTGAAAATATGCTCTTAAAATTTTATGAACGCACTCAAGAAAATAACGAAGTTACAGCCCGTTTAATGCGACGCATCGCGCCTATGTAAATGGCACTCGAAAAGCTCAGGCACCGTTTTTCGAAACGATCGCCGCGGTATATCAGGTGTACATATCATTGCATCGATCTTAAATTTTGCATGCCTTCTCAGTGGGCACATCTCCTACAAAATATTTTTTTCTATTCTTTCAGTCTTCGAAATGAATTACTTTAACCTTTTGTTATACTCGACGCGGAGAGCTAATGCTTGCTAGTCTACTCGAATCGGAGATTCGTTTTAAGGTGCATTAGATGGAATAGCATTGGCAATGTTACTGCAAAAAAAGATTAGATAGCATAGCATTGGCAATGTTAATGCAAAAAATTAGATTAGACTAGCATTGGATATGTTAATGCAAGAAATCAGATAGATTAGCATTGGTAATGTTATTGCAAGAAATGAGATGGAATAGCATTGGCAATGTTACTGCAAGAAATTAGATAGAATAGCAGTGACAATGTTACTGCAAGAAATTAGATACACTCCCAGACAAAAAGATAGCACAACCGTTGATAAATTAACAGCATTGAACATTAATCCAGTACTGCCAAAATTAATCAGATTATAGTACGAGGTGAAAACTTTAATTTTTAGTAACTAACAATTTTGTTCAATAACGCTGATCATTTCTATAAATGAAACAAATGAAACTTGTTCGAAGCATGTAAAATTCGCGTGGCATTAAACGTGTTAACAAGTGTATTAAAATTTCATTCACCAAACCCTAGAATTACTTATCAGCTTAGGTGTAACTGGGTTTTTTAACTGCAACGATCGCATGATAAAACATCCGAAACCGGTTATTTGGTAAATTTGTCGTTCACAACAAGTATCGTTCTAATTTATGCATTTAATGCTTCAACGTCCAAAATCTGCAATCGTCGTTAAAAATCGTCTGCACTTCGAGTAAATCATTCATGAAAGTATTTGAATTCCAACTTTTGCCATATTGCTCGCTGCCAGAAAAATTATCAAAACAAGAAGATGCACATTGCTTTTCGACTATATTTAACTTTGTGTATCAATTTATATCACAACGGAAGCACATTCACGAGTCTGTGCGCATTTATGGCAAGTGTAACCGATACTTTCGTCTCCGCAGGCGAATATCGGGCACACGGTACTCGCTGTACCGGTTGAATTACAATTGATCGATTAGCGTTGCAATTTTCTCTCGATCGATGCATCCGGCGAGAACGCGATTCATCGGGATTCTTCGCAAGTCCGCTTGCTGCAACTCCCAGGGGTATGGCTCGCAGAAACTACGAGTTAGAAAACTTGAAGAACTTCCTTTCTCGCTTTGGAAATTCTTCGAAATTCATTTACTGCTTCTCGAGTTACATTTTAAGGCTTCGGGGAACGATTAATAATATTTTTACAGAATCTTCGACGCTGGAAAGAGAGTTCTTCTTTAACGGTTTCAATTTCAAGAATTTGCCAAAGATTTTCTCCGGTAAGTTTCAGATAAATTTTATTAACACACTATCAGCGGGTAACGCCATGAGCTTCACTCACACCTTCCAGCGGGCGAAAATTAGTATGAAAAAAGTACACTTTTTAGAAAACATGTAATATCTTCACAACTAACAGTAGGATTTCAATGAAATTTGGAAAATATGTATCACATAGTATTTCAAAGATGTAGATGAAATTTAAAAACAAAATTAAATTTTTAATTTAGTTTTCTATTACTTCATTTAATATATAACATGGACCAAACGATAATCGTTAATTTTTTAAAGTTTTAAGAGCTGTTTAAGTTCCTTTAACACTTTAACTGCCCAACCAACGACCTCAAAAATCCCATAAAATCAAAGTAATTTATTTAAGGAAACATCAATTGAAAACTTAAAGTGTATGACACAATATTACCTTTCAACCTTCTTCTATTCTCCAGATCTACATTAAATTTAGTGGAATGAATATATTAATGTACAAATTTACTTTTAAACATGGACAAACAATTCTGTTACCCATATATGGGTGACATGGCAGTCAAAGTGTTAAATTCCTTAAGTTCCTTTATTCTTTAATTTCTTCTTTAAATTCTTTAAGTTTTAAATTTCATCTGTAAGAGAAAAGCGTAATAATGTTTAGGAATATTTTACTATTTAGTTTCTTATATAGTAATTTTATTTACTCTAATATTATTTTAATGTATGGTATTTTTTAAATACGCTTGGTTTGATTCACTTCGCATTTTGCTTCGAGTCTTCCTACTTCTTTCCACCGTTCCGATCGTGCAACGTTCGTTATAGTTTTTACAGATTTTAATCGGTCAAAAAGAAAGATGATTTCGTGTTATAGAGAACTATAAGAAAATTGTTACTGACACATTCGTGTGCCTGTTCGAACGAGGAGCGCAGCAGGTTTAAAGATCGCGTGACCGTGGCGCGTTTCACGTTGAATTGCCATTTAATTTGGATGTCAACTTAACTTCGATGGTAACCACGTCACGGCGTAGTCATCGCTATTGACACTAGAACTACCAAACCAGTCAAAATGACTGGTTCTTACTTAATTCTTCCGCAATTATTGAATTTATAAAAATGTTTTCATTAGTAATTTTCCAATGTGCTTGTTCATGAACTACATGTTACAATAAAAATTGAATGAAGTTTGAATAGATGCAATCTTATTATTATCACAAAGCAATGTATATCATTGGATTTATTGTTCGGTAGTTCTAGTGTTAACACTTTATCGACCGGAAGCAAAATGAAGCTTAAAATTCTATTTTTACATTCCAATTTGTAACAACATTATTAGACAATATTATTGGGGATGCATTATTGATCCGCAATAAAAATTGCTGTGAGCGTTAAAAGACCCATTAAAAAGTTTTCAGTCATGGATCATGGGCCTTACAATAATTCTGAAATAATCGCCGGTCGATAAAGTGTTAAGAACAAGTACGGATTTGTAGCAACGAGTTTCACGTAAGATTTCGTTGTGTCGGGAATTTTTCCGAGCAACGTTTTATAGCGTTGCACATTTAACGCTAAGAAAAATCGATTGGATGATAATTTTCAAAGGCCGAGAGGTTCTCCAATCAAACAGGAAGAGACCCATCGAATTCGTTGGGTTTCCCAGCCACGAGGTGTGCCTTTTTCCTTGCGGAATTTTGGAGGCAGGCAGTTCAAAGGGATCGTTGAACATTCCCTGCGAGAACCGTTCGAATTCCCCCGAGCGTGTTTCGCGGAGCCCGAAAATCCGGCGCTGATAAATACGCCGATCGATCGATCGATCGATCGGTACGAACGCCTCTCCGATCGTGTCAGTTCGCAGCTCACGGGCTGCTCGCACGCCGAAAGCATAGGTCAGAAATTACTAGATACGAAACCGAGCCGCTAATGTTTATCGTAATATCCCCATTTTCGCTGGTCGGATGCTTACTCTTCCGTTTTCGTTTTCGTTTTCTTTTCGGACGGCTCGGAACGATCCGAGCCCGGCTACGATCCCGTGCGATCCCTCGACCGGATCCCTCGCAAATATGAATTATTAAATTTGGACAAAGGTTCACGCCTCGGCGATGTACTCGCCGGGGCTGGCTGGCTCCGGCTTTGCAATAAGACAACCGAATGCGCCCGGGACTCTCTGTAATCAAGCGCAATCTCGGCGACTGCTTATTTACACCTCGGGACTCGTGAAACGGCCCGCGCAACGAGCCACCACAATGAGTCCCGTCTGCAAAAATCGTAAACACCGTGTACAGGTCCCGGGCCCGTCAGTTCCGCCATGGGTTTAACCAACGCCGCCGGAGAAATTGCTTTCACCGACGCGGACATAGGCGACCCACGCGGTCACCATCTCGTCAAACCTTCTTGAAATTTTCCAAAAATTGGGCACACACTTTCCCATTTCTTCGCAGCGCTCTGGATCGTTTTCGCTTTCAACGATTTAACGCCTTGCTATACTATTTTCTTTGTAATCTTCATTGCGAAAAATGTTACAGAAGAGAAAAGACAATTTACGTGTATTATACTGCTGCATCTACTGCAATGCTTAAATATTTATTGCAAACGAACAACATCTGATTTCTTCTGAAAAGAAAGGCAAAATATTTATATTTGTTAGACTTTATTTAAAATCTTCAACAGGAGTCTGAGTTGTCATAGAATGGCAAGGGGTTAATAAGAAACTGTTTATTTTGAAGGAAATGGACAAAAGGCAGGGATTCGATGATCTCTGTGCTTCTCGCGAAAATGGTCCCCGAGGAGCTGCAAAAATTTGGTACATATTTTGCCATTTCATGGGAGCACTCTAGAGTCAATCGTTATCGCTTTCAATTGTTTAATAAGGGTCTTTTTATGTCGAAAGAAATATTTATATATTTAAATTTTGAAGGAAATATTAATATTACATATTTAGTCATTTCATGGGCGAACTCCGGACCAAATTGTCCTAATTGTTATCGTTCTCTATATTTCAATACAAAATCGTTCATTTCAGAGAAAATGGAGAGGACGCGGAATAAAAGGTTCAGCGAGCTTCACATTGTTCATAAAAATAGTTCTAATCATTTTCTTTATTCTTTAATATTATCTCCGTTAATGACGTATCTGCTTCACTGTTCTCACAAGCAGTCTTTCAATAAACATTCCTTTGCGAACGTCTCAACATCGACTGCTTAATAAAAAATCTTTCAAAACGCGTTCTTTGAACGTTCTCCGCAAAAAAGTTATAATAAATCACTCATTCGCAGCGATTAAAATGAATAAATTCATATCAAACGAATTTCTACAGAACGCTCTGCGAACAGCAATAATAAAAAAATAAAAAGATAAGCTTACAATAAACGAAGAACTCCATAATCCTCTGCGTACTTTAAACACAGAATATATAATAAACAGAGCGCGGCGTTTTCCTCCACGCAGAGCAACAAAAAGAATAATTTCCTGATTAACGAAGATCCGCGTGAAGGATAAAATGATTCTCAGAGCACGGCCGTCCCGAGGGCTCAATTTTATCAGTCGTTTTACGAACATCGTTCCCAATGCAGATTTCTTTTTAATTCCCCGTCCCGTAGATTGTAGATCGAAGATTTGCAACGAGAAGGAGAGGAAAGTTCAAAGTTCCATTAGCATCCTGATTCTTCCCGGGGAATATTTCACCGCGCTATCGTTACCGTTCCCGTTCCCATTGTTTTAATTTCAGCATGCATAGTACTTATGATTCTGGACGACGAGTCGCTCGGTAAGCACCGCGATCCTCCCAACCGGTTTTTGAGACAAAGAAACTCTGCCGGTGTCGTGGAGCCACGAAGGCACCGGGCTATCTCGTCGTTAGCCGAACAATGGCCGGGAA
This sequence comes from Agapostemon virescens, assembly GCA_028453745.1. Taxonomy (NCBI): domain Eukaryota; kingdom Metazoa; phylum Arthropoda; class Insecta; order Hymenoptera; family Halictidae; genus Agapostemon; species Agapostemon virescens. Next base: position 8,481,686 of record CM052087.1, read on the forward strand.
CAGACAGAAAGAGAAAGAGAGACAGATACAGAGACGGAGAGAAAGTGAGGGAAGAAGAGAGAGAGGGAGAGAGAGGTCGTGGCGATTCAATAGATCGTTTCTTACGTGTTAATCACAATTTACATCGTAACCGCGTAATAACACGGCTCGATCTTCAATAGGAACGTTCGTTGATACTTCTCCGGTTACTATGATACCTTCCCTTCGCACGATCAGCTCCAAGGTGCCTTTCAATCGCTGAGCTCCGGCGAAATTCATTTCTGCGATCCGTGGACCAATTTTGGAAAGTATTTTCTGGACTCAAATGTCTCATCGTTCATTTGGCGAATAATCAAAATTCTAGATTTAGGATAGGGCTCGTTAATTACAAGCTTTGATAAGAGATAAGCGACTTTTTAGCAAGACCTGTATTAAACTTGCAACCTTCTTCAGCAACTCCTTAATTATGCGATCGGTCGACCAATTTTCGAACCTATTCTGTGGACTACAATTGTCTTCGGTGGACCAATTTTGCAATCTATTTTCTCGACTACAAATGTTTCATCCTTTATTTGGCGATGCGAATAATCATAATTCATGAGTTGAGCTAGGGTTCGTTCATTAAAATCTTTGATTAGACATGGAGGATTTTTTACCAGCATCTATATTAATGAATCGATGTTTAACATTGGATATATGCTTAGGAGATTTAGAGACTTGCAACCTTATTCAGCAACCACTTAACTATGCGTTCGATGGACCAATTTTTGAACCTATTTTCTGGACTACAATTGTTTCATCGTTCATTTGACGAATGCGAATAATCAAAATTCAATAGTTGGGCTAGAGTTCGTTGATTACAAGGTTTGATAAGAGATTGACGATTTTTGAGCAGCATCTATGTTAATTAATCAATGTTTAACATTGGATATATGCTTAGGAGATTGAGAGACTTGCAACCGTATTCAGCAACCCCTTAACTATATTTCTTGATTATTACATAAGAGATGTATAGACTGTGGATCTTCATGCATTTATGCTACGTGCAATGCATGTAATGATCTATTTACATTGATTTTTGTTGCTGAAATTAATGAATTAATTTTAAACCATTTTCCATTCGATGTTTACACCCTTCTGCATCAACCCCTTGATTATATATATTGATTATATATACTGATTATATATAGTCTGTGGGCCTTCGAGCATCGAACGTGCAGCTTTATAAAGTAAAGCATTCGCATCAGGAATAATAAATACTATTTCTAATCAACTTTTGCTAAAACGAGCAATTTCATCCTTCAATTGAATTTTAAGAAATGTAAGAAATGAATATTAGAAAACCGGAAGTTGCATAAAGTCGATAATCCTGAAGAAGTCAGTCAGCTTCTATAAACCGTTCCATCTTGATCAATAATTAATTTTTCCCGAAAATATGACTCTACGTCTCCGTTGTAAAAGGCGCACAGCGACACGCCGTCAAAATTATAAAATTCCATTGTGATTCGGGAAGTTTGAAACGCGGACTGTCAAGGATCGCTGACAGTCGCCGTTTTCGTCTAACGCGAAATTCGACAGGACGTGTTTGGAACGACTGGGCTGTCAGGTCGCGGATGTAATTTCCAAAATTCGCGGTCGGCGAAGTTTATTCTATTCGGGGCGGCGGCTTCTCGGGCATGATAAATCGAGGGTTTATACCGGCAGTACAAGTTAGGGAACTTGATAGATTCGGAGTTTATTCGGGAGACCGAAAGCTTCGGGATCTCGCGCCTCGGCGTTAGCGGCAAGTTTCCCGGGGTTGCGGAAATTTTCAAATTCGACTCGCAACGACCACCGATGAGAATTGATCCCCAAACGTTGATCGGCCGATCGTGGATCGTGGTCACGTGACAGGTGAGCCGGACGCCGAAACATTTGTATCCCCGCGAATGGCAAACTTTTAAATTACCCCCGCGACCGGAACCCGGTCACAATCCAAACTTGTCCGTGTAATCTGTTCGGCCTGTCGAAAATCGGTTAGCTGTCCCGATGAGAGAAAAGGGAGCGGGAAAAGTTTTCGGAAAAGTTTCCTGGCTCTCGGAGGGCACCAGTCAGACCTAGTAGTCGGCCAATCTGTCTGCCCCGAGCCAAGAACATTTTTTCCTAGCATGCGAACCCCGATCCCTGCTCTGCTCAGCCAAAACTTTCCTATATCCCAATCGATGCCACTCTTTGGCTTTCAATCTCCTCCTCGGTTTACACTTCAATCTCCGATTGAATTCAATTACACGGGAACGCCGCTGCCAGCTCTGATACACCTCTGCTTCTTCTTCTTCTTCTTTCTGTTTCTCACCCTTCGAAACCCTCCCCTTTCTCTGCCTCTCTCCCTTTTTCGACCGATGATCAGTAAAGGGTTTATTTCCTTGTCTGCGAGAATTCTTCGCGAATCTTTCGTTGCAGCGAAACTGTCTTAGTAAACAAACTTGCCTGAATGGTCTCGGGGGTGGGAAGGGGATGAGGCTGGTTAAGAAGATGCAGCTAAAGAATCTCGCTATGAATAACGGATGCAAGTCTTCCGAGATTCTTCTATTGCTTCACGGTCGACGATGAAAGTCCTTTTCGAAGTCGTTGTTACGAGTCTGACTTCTCTGATGTTTTAGGGGAAAGGGTTGACAGGATTCTACCGATGTCTATCGTATCTAAAAATTTGCGAGAATCGGGGATTGTAAGGGAAAAGAGAAATGAATTCTGTGGAGCAATGAAATTACGTTTTGCATTTTTACAAGAAGTTTTAATAATCTTCGTAATGCGCATCGCATTGAAATAATGTAAGTTAATTTGTCGCGTTCTTTAGTTAAACCAAGCACCGCAAAATAGCACAAGTTTCTTGGTCGGCGAAATGTCTTGCTTAAGTTTTTCCCCGGAACGCTTTTATTTCCTTGCATTGCTTTGCTCGAGAAGTTTGCCGGCTCTTCTTGCTCGTTTTGCCTTCAGAGATCTTTATAAATTTTGTAATATGCACCGACGTATTCTTGCGCAGTTTCCCTTGCATTTCCCTCTGCTTTCAGCGGAAACGCCGTGTAACACGGTTTCGCTAATCATATTAGCCCGAGACCACGTTGTGCGAATGCTGTATTACCTGATTGCTGTTAACTATTTCACCACAAGATTTTACCGGATTTCGATACTCGAAACACTTCGCCTCCTGCGATCTTAGGTGGCTCCGGACGTTGTATAAAATTGCATTGCTTGAAAATACTAGTGTATTAGTATATTATACTAGAAAATCGAACTTGCTGACTCCGTATTCTTTACCTTTTCCAGTCCTCCGCCATCTTTGTATTTTATAAAGTTTAAAGAAATCTAAAATCTAAGATTCCTGTGGCCATTCTAAACATTGTTTTCTCCGTTTTCCAGTTACTAACCTGTTAACTGAGTATGACGAAATATTTCGTCACGAACTACTATTGCAATGACGACATTTTTCGTCATAGATAAATTTGCAGTAATATTTTGAACACATTACATTTTATGTAGTTCTTATCTAAGTAAATCAATTATATAGACAATATGTATTAACCAGTTAACTGTGATTGACGAGTATACTCGTCATGGAGAAGTGGCACGATTTTGTATATTGACGAGTATACTCGTCATGCGTATAAAGTAGTGACCATCGGCTATTTAAATTGTAATTTTTTAGAAAAACAAAACATATTCTCAAATTTCAATATGTTTAGAATATTTTGAGGCCAATGCGGAATAAAACAAGCAAATAAAAAATATAAATAATTTCAGATGAACTCATGCGTCCCCGTATGCACCGGCTGAAACAGCTTACCAGTTCGCATAACGAATTTATTCCTTGCCACGATCTTCGTACGACACCGCGGATCTTCGGATTCGAGTGCGGAAAAGGGTGATTCCTCGGGTTCAAGAAAACAGGGGTAGTTTTAAAATGAAGTATCGCGATTGCGATCGGGAATATGTTTAACATTCAAGATACGTCGCAACGGAGTCCGAATAGTGATCGATACGTCACTCAGCCATTTCGCGCGGAACAATTCGTAATTAGAAATTTTCGTCCGACACCGCGAAACGATCGGAATACAGGAGGCAGTCGAGGCGGGGGTGTTCATCTCGTCTCGAAACGTTCCAAGTTCCATAGGGGATGACGAGAGCGTGCGCGGGGGTGGGCAGGCTCTGTTTCCCGCGCTATAATTATTCCGCGACGATGGGACGGCGTGCGCGTGCGGGGGACGAACACGGATGAACAGAAATGAACAGGGATGAACAGAGAGAGAGATAGAAAGAGAGAGACAAGGGAACGGAATTCGCGGATCGAGCTCATAACTCAGACAGTTTGAACGGAGCAGTCGACTCCCGAGCAGAAGTCGTGTCCCGGGCTCCTGCCGCGGAAAGTTGCAGATCTCCGGGCTTCGAAGTTCCCGTCGGGCGACGTTCGTGAGCGAGAACGAACGCCCGGGGAATGGAAACCTGCTGCTTCTATCCTCTACCTGGTGGCGTGTTTGCCGGAGACGTTTACAGCGTGCCACGCCGTTGATCCGTTCCTCGACAAATACCGAGATAGCGCCGTAGCGCCGCGCCGCACCGCGCCGAGACGATACACCGCCAATTCGGGATCCCGAGTTGCCGGGATCTGGCGGACAGATTAATTTTAATGGGAAAACGAAGTGCTGGTTGAGCAATTCGTCCGATGTCGGAAGACCGAGGATTTCGAACGATTTTATTAGCAATTTTGTTAAGGGACCTGTTGAACACCAGCGAATATTCCTGCGGGTCCGAGGATCAAGGGGATGCGAAATCTCTAGATGCAATTGTAACGAGACGTGCGATAAATAGTCTGCGAATTTTTGGGAAGTTATTTTTGTTTCGCGTAACGATTACAGATAGGAATGTCAACTATGGATTATTTAAAATTGGTCAGAAAGGCGCTATTAAAATACCAAATAAATGTATCGCGCAATTTAACCAGTAAAGCATCAATGATCATTTTTCCGAGGGTTGAAATCGCCGAAGAATACGTCGATCAACGAACAGGTGAGAAAATCAATGAGAATTTTGTGTGTACTTTAAAATTGGTTACAAGAGCGCTAACAAAATGTGAAATCGATCGCGCATTAAACCAGTAAAAAATGAACGATAATTTTTCCGAGGGCTAAAATCGTCGAAGAATACGTCGATCAACAAACAGGTGAAAAAATCAATAAGAATTTTGTGTGTTCGTTAAAATTGGTTACAATTGCGCTAACAAAATGCGAGAATCGATCGCGCATTAAACCAGTAAAAAATCAACAGTCATTTTTCCGAGGGTTGAAATCGCCGAAGAATACGTCGATCAACAAACAGGTGAAAAAATCAATAAGAATTTTGTGTGTTCGTTAAAATTGGTTACATGGACGCTACTAAAATACCAAATTGATGCATCGCGCAATTTAATCAGTAAAAATTCAATAATCATTTTTCTAAGGGTTGAAATTGTTCGCGACGCTCTTCGTAAATTATGACTTTTGTGTGTACGTCAAAATTGGTTACAAGGGCGTTAACAAAATGCGAGAATCGATCGTGCATTAAACCAGTGAAAAATTAACAGTCATTTTTCCGAGGGTTGAAATCGCCGAAGAATACGTCGAACAACGAATAGATGAGAAAATCAATGAGAATTTCGCGGTTGAGTTAAAATTTGTTACAAGGGCGTCGACGAACGTGTAGTAATAGAGTCTTCGGAGGAGAATCGCAAAGCGGGCGTCGATAAATCGCGACTGGTCGTCGTCAACCCGGTTTTGTAAGTGGTGTGTCCTCGTCCCAGTTTAAAATCGCGCGGCACGGCACATATTTGGGTTCCGTCATCGGGCCGAGACAACCGACGCGACTCCCTCGGATTTAATTGCACCTGAGCGGGCCGGAACTGCTAGCGTTGCACATCCTTTCGGAGCGTGCCGTGGCTCACGAACTGCTGACTTCCCCGAACCGCCTTCGAGTCCAACCTTTTGCTTCTCAATAATTAATCCCGCCCGTTGGCCCGCTCTCGATTATCTTCTGGTGCCAACCGGAATCGGATCGATCCCCTGTTACGTAACCGAGAACCAGCAATTCCGAACGAATCGTGCCGATGCAGTTTTGCATCGCAACTTCCAAACGAAAAACCCGATCAGCGATTTCGTTGCAGCTCGTTACAATGGCTGCCGTCTGCTTCCAGCTTGAGCTTCTGCCGAATTCCGTAAGTCTGCCGCAACCTTATAGAATACACGCAAAGATTATTTAGATTATTTTCAAGAATTTCGCAGATACGGCAATCGGACCGTTTATGATCGTCCGTAATTATTTTATCGGTCTGATAGTTGCGCGAATATCCTGATAACAGTATAAACACTTTTTTTTCAGTCTTCCAGTTGTCGCACGATTGTCTACGTCGGAATGCCGCGGCCAACGTCTTGGGATTCTCGACGAAAGAAAAATCGCCCGAACGTTTCTGAATAAACAGTGTTTTCTTCGCGGTGGCAATTACCTTTTTCCCTCAATTTTCCCATCCGCGTGTCCGACTTCCCGTTCCGTTTATTACCGTCGGGAAAAACGAAGCGAAAGACTCTGCTCACCGGCGGAAATTAAGCATCGCGAGCCACGCGACGTCACCGGCAACGCGCATTGTTCGCCCGATGCAGCGCCCGCCGATAGAGAATGCACTTTACTCTCCTTTTCACACACAACTTCCATCGATTGGATTTATATGAAATATCAACTTTTAGCATTCGGTAACGGTGTACCTATTTTTAGACTTTCATCGTGTTTACGTGAAAGCGCAGTTTCCTGAACTGAAAAGTATAATTGTTTACAATTGTTTCGCCTTAACCCTTTGACTGCGGTACGTTTTTGGAGGAATCGTCAGTCGTCCACTAGCGACCAAAAAAGTACCCGGAGATTTAAGAAACCATTTTAAAATATCCAATTTTTTGTTATTAATTTTTTCAGGTAACTGTTTCAGCTATTTTAATTTACTTACCTTAAATTGTAAAGAATGGTAAAATTAAATGTATTTTATTATATTTCATATTGCAAATGTTAAAAATCGCACAAGTATGGACCTTCAATATGGAGAGCCTGAAGAAGCCTGTAAAACATTGCGGCAAATAAAAACGCAGATCTTTCATCATTTTAAAAAGACAATGCATGACAACCATTTTTAATGCTTGTTTAATGCAATATTAATTTTATAAAGTCTGTCGAAACGTCTTTCGACACTGTTTTTAATATGAGGAGCTTGGAGGACACTGTAAAACATTGCACCACATAAAAGTACAGCTTCTTAATCATTTTCAAAAGGCAGTATGACACATGACAATCACTTTTAACGCTTGTTTAAAAATGCAATAACCCTTTTAACATTTGACCATTCAATTTGGATTTTTTTGACGAATTAGAACAATTATTGATAAACAGTACCAATAGTTTATTTCAATTAGGTTTCACTATGTACGCACTTGGCTATCGCCCTACCGCCTACATCGGTAAAGAAAAATGGTTGTCGAAGAAATAACGAATGTTCGAATGGAAACGTTTAACTTTACTCCCCTAAAAAGGAATAATTTTTGGGAATTTTATGTAATTGGATAATAAATACGCAGTCCGTCGTCTTGCTCGTAAATGGCAGTCCTTTATACGACAAAGTGAAAGAAAAATCATGGTTTCCAGTAAGCAGACGCGTCTCTCCTCGCGACGAGATACCGTTTCACGAGTTATATCCTTAACACCGCTTCGAATTTCCGGCGGAGACTTCGGGGAATATAATCACCATCGATTAAAGTGAGAGAAATCGATTTTTCGAAGTTGATAAACCGGACTGCCCGGTTAATTGCACAGCCGGTTTACGTGGAAACACACGGCGTGATCGTTCGTGTCACGTGCTGTAGCGTTGACGTCTTCGAAAAGTAATCGGGCAGAGGCGGTCGCTGCGGCGTAACGATCGGCCGCGAAGGAATTTACGAGCGGACAGGATAATAACTTCGTCCTGGTTACGGTGAACGACGACAAAGGATCGTCGCCGGAGTATCGATAATCGACCGGGGGCCTCCGTCTCGCTGACAGTGGCAAGAGGAGAGGAGGTGAAAGATAGAGAGAAAGGGAGAGGCACGGGTGCAAAAAATGAATGTTCCTCGAGGCCCCACGATCCCGATCCAGGGCCCGTGAAATCGGGCCGGACAATTTTCGCGTCACACATTTCTGTCCGGCGCGTCCGCGAAATTAACGACGGCTTCGGCCGTTTCTCCTCCTCCTCTTCCACCTCCCTCTCAACTCCCCGTATAACCCTTTTTTCGCGTTTCTCTCGCCCGCTTTTTTTCCAGCCCCGCGGGCTCGTCCGCGGCTGATCTTGTTGTCAGCCGCGCGAAGAGTAATGCTCGTCTCCACCGTCAAAAACCAACCCTCCCTCTCCCCCTGCCACCCTTCCAGCTACCATTCGCGCGAACATTGAAAAGCGAGACAAAAGCACCCATTCGTCGGCCCACCCGTTTTCAAAAATACGGCTTCCCCCCGCGGCCCGACTACTTCAAGCCGCTCTCGCGTCGCCCCCGTTCTCCGACACTGAAAGCCATAGTGATAAATAAATGTCGCTCCTCCGGGACACAGTCAGACAGCCGCTGAAAAATCGGTTGCAACCCGCTGTTTAACGAGAATAATTCTACAGGGATGTTCCGAGCGTTAATGGGAAAGGATTCCGCGCCACTTTGTGACTCCTCGGGGTTGCGGCTGACATCGGGTTCGCCTTAAACCCTTTTCTGGACGATGTTTTAAGCCTTCGCGGTTCCACCGTTGCCTCGCTTTACGCATTGCTGTAATTATATTCCCATTGGTAGCTCTATTAACTTATTTGTTACGAATAATAACTGTTAGAATGGTACTTACAACGTGTTGTCTCTTTTTACTTTAGTTCACTCTACATTTTTATCAAAAATCCGACTCGCTACTGCGAGGCAAGCGGTTAGACGTTGTGCACCCACTCAGTGATAAAACAATTAGGCAAAATGGAAATAATTTGCTTAAATAGATGTATCATTCATTTTCAATCTTTATATGTGATGATTGTATCGTTAAGAGTCCTCGGGGCAGTTTTAACACTAGAACTACCAAACCAGTCGAAATGACTGATCCCTAATTATTTCTTTCGCTGTCATTGAAGTTATAAAAATGTTTTCATTTGTAATTTTCCTATGTACTTCTTTAACGCGTTCCATACCACGTGTACCATAAATGGTACACGCAGAGGTATTTATTTAAAGTGCTGAAAACC
>CM052087.1:8490957-8521095 GCA_028453745.1 Agapostemon virescens
TATATTTTATGATAAATTTAATTGTGTAAAATATATTTCCACCAAAAGAATGAGACATTACAAAAATTGCAGCATAGAAGCTAATTATTTATGGATTCGTGATGTAATGAAATATTGTGTGATCTTGACGATTGTATTCAGTCAAAATGACTGGTCACATAAATGGTGCACGCAGACGTATTTATTTAAAGCGCTGAAAACATATATTTTATGATAAATTTAATTGTGTAAAATATATTTCCACCAAAAGAATGAGACATTACAAAATCCGATTTTGATGAAACTTATAGGAGCTTATAGTTCTTTGAAAAATATTTAACACGTGTTTTTTTTATCGTCAACCATCCAGTTTGAAGGGGTGAAAACAGCCCTCAAACTTGGGGTATTTTTCTTTAAATTGTGTGTTTGTCAATGGGAAATGTAGTCGCGCAAGAAAATTTTAACAAAAGTTTTTTGTTTAAACAATAAACCAATAAGCTGCTATAAATTTCATCAAAATCGAACTGACGAAGGACTGACGAAAGAGTAGGATAAGTACAACTTACTGCATCAGTCCGAGCTTGTGAAAATGATCAAAATAATTGAAGTATAATTACTATATCGAATCCCAACGTGACTCTACGAAAGTTCAATCGACTCGCGTCACGTTTATTGCCAGATCAAAAGAGAATTAACAGTAGCAGTTTGCATTGTTTCATAAAAATATCGAAGCGGCGTTTAGACTGGGTGATTTTTATTATATTGAATCGTGAAATAATATCCGGTAGCCTGCGGCGAATGGAGGAAGCGGTGAAATATTTTTAGACGAATTCGAGAATGGTTTTCAACATAGATTTCATCGATGAGTATCGAAATTCAAATAGTAAAAGCTGGAATCGATATGTTCGTTATGCATCGAAATTCGTTTGAAGTGCAGACAATAGAAAGGTGATGGCTGCGTTGCTCTTCGCGTGTCGAAGTACTGTCAACGCGTATGATTCCATTTATCGTTGCAACGTTTAGTAACTCCGGGTTAATTATTTAATAATTTAACAATTTATCGATTTCGCCAACGACGCAGCCAAAATACTTTAACACTAGAAAACTACCGAACAATAAATCAACGATGTACATCGCTTCGTGATAATAACAAGATTGCATCTATTCAAACTTTATTTAATTTTTATTGTAACACGTGGTTGGTTAATACGTTCCGTGCCAAGCCGCCTTTGCCCGACCTGTCGTTCAGGCCATTTAACATTTTGACTAAAGATCACAGAATATTTCATTACATTATAAATCCATAAATGACTAGCTTCTATGCTGCAATTTTCGTAATGTCTCATTCTTTTGGTGGAAATATATTTTACAGAATTAAATTTTTTCATAAAATATAGGTTTTCTGCGCTTTAAATAAATACGTCTGCGTGTACCATTTATGGAGTCCCTGGGGACTGACGTTATCAAATTTACAAATTAATATGTTATAGACAATTCATATAATATTAAGAAATATTCGCACTATTTCACAGTTGCATTATTTCCGTTTAACGCTTTGACTGTCAAACTAGCAGCCACAAAATTTAAAAAATATCGAAATGAGATATTGACTGAAATAAAAATGGGAAAAATAAAATGTATGCCGTAAAGTGTTCGCCCTACCTTCTTGCACATTCTGTATAACCACCGACTTTGGTACAAGTGAATATATTAACGTAAAAATTTATTTAGAAACCGTACAAAAAATTCCGTCATCCATATATGGGTGACATGGCAGTCAAAGTGTTACAGGTAAATAAAATGTGACGCGAAAGCTAAGCAAAATGGCTCCGCATTCAACGTGTCAACTAGTTCCACAAGGGATCGCTCCAGCCTCGAGGATAGAATTTTGACAGTTACGGTGGATATCTTCGCGACAGTTACGGAGAGAATACCGTACGCACATGGAAATGATCTTGTCCCATTTAGTGGGAGTTAATGTGTTCGCCGTTGAGGTGGTCACGGAATTTTTCGAGTAGAAAAACCGTGGATTCGATCCAAGCGGTGGGGAGGCGTTGCGGCGTTGCGACGCGCGGCAGCGTAGCTCGCGAAGTAATCAGAAACAGGTGTTGACACTGGTCTATTATGTATTCAAGAGCTCTCCGGTGGCTTTACACAATGCGCGCAATCTTCGCTTAATTTCCATCTTAAAGCATTTAAGATTGTATGCATACTCGCGCGAGATCGCCGGAACAACGCGCGCGCGAACGCGAGCGGCCGTGGTGCGCCGGCGTCGACGAAACCCGGAACCGACTATAATTTACCAGGGGAGAATATTACAGGGCCCCGGCCAGCAATTCCGCATGACAGTTTTCCGTTCGCGGTGTCCAACAGCCTCGCGGAAGCAGGAGCAGAGGGTTTTTCGAATGCGCCCGCACCCGCGGCCTCTATATTTTATATTTTCCGACGGTAAACATCGAGCGACGCGACGAGGGGCGAGAAACGGTCACTCGGCATCCTCGTCGACCTGGGGGGAAGGGTAGTACCACCGTCGAAACTAGGTTAAACGTACACTCGCTGACGGTCTATGTAATTTAACAATTTCCTCTTTAAAATGTTTCAGCCGGCTGGATAATTACGAGCGAGCCGGGTCGCGCGAGGGAAACACAATGCGCTCGGAACGGCAACAATTGAAGCGTTCGAAACGACCAGCCTTTTAATGCAAATCTGGGCCACCTCTTTTGCTATAGGACCACCGCTTTGCAACGGGGAACCGGCCGGGGAAAAAATCCGCGCGACACCCCGCGGCCCTGCGGAATACCGCGAGAAATCATTTATGGTACACGTGGCACGGAACGCGTTAAACAAGTACATAGGAAAATTACTGATGAAAACATTTTTATAACTTCAATGATAGCGAAAGAAATAAGTAGGGACCAGTTGTTTCGACTCGTTTGGTAGTTCTAGTGTTAAAACTGGCCCGAGAACTCTTGACGATTGTATCGTCAAGATCACAGAATATTTCATTACATTATAACGCACATTACATTACATTATAACATTATTATATTATAACATCAACGCGTGCCGGTCTGAATATAGTTTCAGATCGGTCTTCAGTCTTCAGACCGGCCCCCGTTGCAACAAGAACCCCAGAAAGTATAAATTAACTAAATTCTGTCATTTTTGAGTCCAAGTTTTTGATTGGTGGTTGTAGATTCAGCGTTCCACCGTAGGAACGTAGGAATAAGAGGGAAAATTTCTTTGAATGTAAAATATGCTACTCGGCATCGTCGTGTCGTGTTTGTAACATGGTTATCGCTGCAAGACACCAGATTGTTATGACGAATGAACATTCTTTGAGTAGAAGGAAGACTCGTATAAAACTTTATTCCTTCTCCGAATAATCTGAATAAATTATATGTTATGCACCAGAGACGTTTGCCGCGAATGCATGCGAAATTCTCAGTCTAATCGTTATTACGCATAATTGTATTGAGATTATGATCTTTTATGATTTTTATCACGCACCGAAGCGCGAATGAGTTGTTTAGCATCGGTAGTAGCCAAGCAGTACCCTGTTTAATATCTCGAACAACTTATGCATTCACGAACAGCGGTGTACACGGTAGTAATTATTGGAGCACAGACTATAATATCTGGACCATAGCGTGTAATCGCAAGAGCCACGGCTAAGCTGTTAGACGAGGAAACCCCGTATATCATCGAGATCGCTAACTGCATCGCGAGATTTCTAGTATCCCTGGATCCCAAGCCGATCCACGTTTACGTTCGCAAGCGTGTCTCTGGGATATCTCGATCCCTGGGTCTCCCGGACGATCCAGAAGGGTCGCCGCGGTGCTCGCGAGGATCGTTTTCGCGAAGAAAAATAGTGGCGTCGTGAGAAAGCAATTTGAATGAATTAGTCGAGCGCGGAGGACCGCGGAGGAATTTCCTACGACGGGTCCTGGAATCGAGTTACGCCTGTCACGTGAAATAATAACCGACCCTCCTCCATTGCCAGCCGAAGATATATCGCCGAAGGAATCCATTACGATCGCGAAAAAAAAAAAGAAATGCGACCGATAGTTCGCCGTCCGAATCCGATCGAACCTTGCTATCGATTTCATTTAATTAAGGGGACATTCTTCTGCGAACGTTGCAGAAGTTTCCATGAATTTTTGTTCGAACTTATGGCATGTCCTACGATGGCGGTTCTCTTGTTGCTTTGTCGTCGTACGTTTGCAATGTATGCAGTCTTGATTCCATTGGTTTTTGGCTTCATGACCGCCGATGACATTCGGGTGATGATCTCGCAATCTGTGCAAATAAAATTTCAAAAACTACTCGACACATTACTATTCAATTTTTAAAGGTTTTTACAGGAACCTTTGATCCTTTTCAGGTATAAAAATGTACATTGTTTTCAACGTCCTACTCCTTTTTATTTTTCATTTGATAGTCCTTTTCGTTGATAAGTGTTAGAATTGTCTTTATACCGTACACTACTTTCTAAATGATACAACCTTATATGCTGTATATACTTTAATTGTTTAAGGAAGCTTCGTTTAGAAGTAATAATACAATGGACTCCACGTGACCCGTGTTTAACACTATGACTGCCGAACTAGCAGCCACAAAAATTCGATAAAATCGATATGAGATATTGAATGAAATAAACATTAAGGAATGAAATGTACGACGAAGAATACTCCTCCTATCTTGTACTTTCAGGAACACCATTAACTTTGGTACAATGAATGTTATTAACGTGAAAATTCATCTAGAAACCGAACAAATAATTCCGTCACCTATATATGAGTGACAGGGCAGTCAAAGTGTTAATGACTATAAATGTGCAAAAGGAAATTGTGACTGTAACTTTATGTGACCGATGCGCGTTCATTGATGTGTGCTGACTGGCGCTGAGACAACGGTCTCCGATTTTACGCCCCCGCTTGGGTTCTTCAGAAAAACCGCCCCTTAAACCTAAGCACTTAAAGCCAGAGACGCTGTCGTTGCATTCCAACACTGAGTAGAAGTTGGAAAAGTTATTATACAACTTTAGCATTAAGCAATTTTAAGTAATAACGAAGTATGAAAATTGAGTTGAAACGTTGCTTAATATTCCCTATAGAAATCTGAATTTTTTAATGATTATACATGAATGAGAAAAAATGTGAAATTATTAGGTTGTCCAGAAAATTCGTGCCGATTTTGACGGAATATTGAAATTCAACACATTTAAGTTTTGGTAAATATTTATTAACATTAGGATTACCAAACCAGTCATTTTGACTGGTGCCTAGTTTTTTCCGCAATTATTGAAATTATAAAAATGTTTACATCAGAAATTTTTGGATGTACTTCTTTAATGACGTTATAATAAGAATTATATGAAGTTTTAATAGATGCAGTCTCATTATTATTACAAAGCAATGTATATCGTTGGATTTATTGTTCAGTAGTTCTAGTGTTAAAAATAAAAATAAATCGGCACGAACTTTCCAGACAATCCGATAGATTGTTCTTTGTAGTTCCGTTTCTTTTAGGTTTTTGAAGTTTCGTGCTCCCTTATGCGATTCCACCAGCGGACAGATTTCCTCCGTCTTCATGGGTTTTCCGCGACATTACCAAAAACCAGAAATAATAGCCGTGTTAGGCTCGTCCCCGGCGTAGCAATGGCGGCAGCACCGAGCCCCGCGCAACGGTTAATTAACTATTGACGAGAAGAGACGTTCGACGAACTTTTCCGAATTAAATTCCTGGCGTCGCTCTTAATCAAGCCCCTCCCGCTCTGTTCCTACCCGCGGCTCGCTAAAATATCGCTTAACGAGCGTAATTTACCTTTTTACGTCCTCCTTCGTTGCTCCTCGTCGAAGCATCGTTGGCAAGGGGAGGCTCGAGCGAGATTTCGAGGGTTGTGGCCTCCAACCTGCCTCTTCTTATTGACTTCGAAGCATGATTAGCTGGAATTCTTGAACAGCGCCGCCCGCGTACCTCGGATCGCAATTATAATTAGACGACGGTGAATGAAGTCGAAGAATTCACCGGAGCCATGAACTTCCGTGAAATCGCGAGGCCCGGAGGTAGTCGACTTCTCGACTCGATCGTGTTTCGAGAACTTCATCGATCGATTAAATCCCTGACATAGTAGTACCAACGAAGATTCTTCTACAACTAACTTGGCCTATTTCCAATGTATTATTGGATCATTATTAATTCACGAAATACGTCGAACGGATGAAAGATGCGTCGTAAAACTGTTCCGACTCCGAAGCTGAGTGAAATACTATTTGAAATTCTACATGGTTCAGTTTATTTTAAATTAAATATACACTTTTGAAAATTAAATATTTTATTCGTTAGGAAAACCTTTCGAAATTATATTCAAAAGATTCCATACCTTCGATCCACTTTCTGTAAATCGCTTCTTCGCTGTTCGCCAATAATTATGTACGAGGCAATGATTCCACGCGACGCAACTCATCGACGCCTTTAAAGCTGTACAATCGACGATGTTTGTGACTATCCACTGTTTTGTCAATTTTGTTTCTAATGTAACAGCTGTTTATTTAATTCATTTAATTAGAACTGCCAAACCAGTAATTTAAACTGGTCCCTGGATATTTTCTTTCGCGATTATTGAAGTTATAAAAATGTTTTCATCAGAAATTTTCGGATGTACTTCGAAGTATTAACCCTTTTCGGGCGTATTAAATTTGGACATGGGTGTCGTACTGAAGGATATCCTACACTATATTGAATTACTTTTCGTTGGTAAAAATTAGTACAAAAACTATCAGTTTTTAAAAGTGTCCGAATATTATTGTAACGTTAAAATCAGATATTGTTTTGTTTAAAATAGAATATTTAATAAACCCTAGTAATTATATAAATAAAATGTATACTTTTATAAACTAGACATTATGTAGGAATGTAATTTAGAATTAATTTTTTTTTCCTTCATCGTGAACAAAATTACAATGCTACAAAGTAAAAATTGTATAGTGTCCGAATGTTAAAGTTACTCACTGTATATCCTTGGATTTATCGTTCGGCAGTTCTAGTGTTAAATGGCGACTTGGATATTGTAGGTCAAAACGAACCACTGTTGGAGGGTTGAAGCTGGAAGCTTCAACGAAGCAAAGAGCAGCGCGATCACGAAACTTTGCAAACGGTTCAACTGGAAGGCGTGCGAAGGTGTTGGCTGAAGCTAGTGCCATTTTCACGGTCGTCCGAGGAGGTCTAGGATGTTTCTTTGCGGGTTCAGACGCAGATGTCGGCGCACTGGGGTGCTGCAAGTGAAAGGTTACGTTCCGAGCAAGGTGCATAGCGGAATGGTTCCATTGTCCCATGATCTTCGGAGGCTGCACGGGCCAGAGGTTCCCTGAGGAACGAGGGCCCAGATAACGAGGAACGGTTAATCGAGAGAAAAAGCCCTTCGACACTCGCCGGCTGGTTTACGTCGACCTCGGCTGCGGAATAACGTGGGCGTAATAATATGCGTTCATTTGAGAGCCGAACCGCGTTTGGCCGCGGATGAAAGGAAGCCGAACACGGCGGAGGCGCAGACGATGGGGTCGGGGATCCCGCGATCATGCCAACGGAATAATTGCGCGGCGGGAATTCGCGTGCACGAAGGACAGGGTGACGGTAATTGTTGCCAGCGACTAATTAATTAATAGCTACCTGCTGGGCTGATTAAACGAACGGAATCGTGGGAACAGAAGTTTCGGAAATGCCGGAGGAGCAGGGCGGCCAGGTTCGAGAACAACTCCGCCACGGAAATGCCACTTTTCCCGTGGAGCTCTGAACTTTAAACTGTACTTTTCTTCCGCTCCCCGTTCCGATCCAGTAATATGAGTTTCATTTTATTACCACTTCGCCGCGACCCAGATTCCTTTCATGGCCGAATCGTCTATCAATCGTCCAGCAATTGGTAGAGTGTAGCGCACAACTCGGCGAAACTATAGGATCCCACGGAAAGAAGTTATTCGAGATCCGAGGATTTTTTACACCCTGGACTTCGGCCGTTCCGAAACGTTCGTCTCGCGTTTCTAAGAGAGGTTAAGACTTTATTCAATAATCCGGGACCGTTGCCGTTCAGCAAGTTCAATTTTTCCTTCCCGAAGTTCGAATGGAATTAAAGTTTTCGACGATGGGAACGCGGTCTCGCAGTTTCCAAATTTCCATTTTATTTAAATAAAAATTTTATTATTCTATTCAATTTTTAAGTTTACCACTTACTCTTTAAGTCTTTACGAATTTTTAGCTGGTGCACGGCAAGGATTGTAATTTTGTTTAAAAATCCACGTTTCATTTTACTAGATTGAATTTCCACGAGTTGAAGACGTCGATCGTGCAGCAGATTGCATCGTAACCTGTTCGATCACGGCTCGAAGATTAAAAATCCCACAAACTCATCAAATCCGCAAGCGTTTTCGTAATTGCTCTCGAGAATCACGGAACATAGTAATGTCCAGCTAGATCGAGTTTCCACGACGCAGAGAAGACGTCGATGGGATCGCGGTAATCTGTTAAATTTCGTTCGCAGGATTCAGGCCGCGTTCGATCGGCGATCTTCCGCCGACATGTTCGTTTTGCTCGTGACGAGGTTTACGAGAGTAGCATGGTCGATTAGCGGAGTTGGACGCGGGCCCGAAGGAAGCGACAGGGATCTCTCGATCGACGCTTGGGTCCGAAATTACCGGCGGCTAAACAGCCTCTCTGTACGAAAGTGTTAACTGGCCCGGGGTATCGGGGCCTGGTCCGCCATTATTTTAACACCGGCGCGACGGGCCCCGGCATGTGTCTCGATCGCAAACTCTCTCGCTCTCTCTCTCTCTCTCTCTCTTCTTTTCCTCTCTCTTGTCCTCCATCTCTGTTCCTTTCTCTCGCGGCAACACGGACGGCTTCTAGCAAATTATTAACAATCAGGCAGGTGTTTGCGCGGTTCGCAAGATTTGCTAACGAGCCGGCATTTTCGAGGTGCCGAGTCGAGGCATATAATTATATGCTCGCCTCCCCTACGCGTATGCATGCTCTGATACAGCCGGTTATCTACAGGGTGTTCCAATTACGCTCAATCCGCAGAAAATTGCCGGACCCTCGCGATCCGAGCCGCCGCATATACGATATTTGTGATTCTAACTATACACTCTTCTAGCCGATCGATCTTCCCGGGATCAACTTAGATCGCGAGATTATAGCCTACTCTTCACACGTTCGCTGCGTCGAACGCCTAAGCGTCCGCTCGTCCAACTTAATGGGCTGTCTTTCATGCTTTAGGTACATAACGCTCATTGGGCCTGCTGCCTTCTTCAAACTTTCCAGATTAGCACCGAACTAAATGTAATTATATGGGGCGACTGGATACATTGTGAACATATTTTATCTTCCATTCTATGCACTCGCTGCGAAGTCTCTTTCTCACAGTGGAGCCTCTCAGATTTTTAAGTTCCTAGTGAATTTCTCTGAATGTAGAACTTTCCTTTAACACTTTGACTGCCATGTCACCGTATTTAAAAATAAATGTGTACATTAGTATGTTCGTTGTATTATGTTCAGTTGAGTTTCGAAGAATAGAAGAAGGTTGAAGGAAAACTTTGTGTTACACATTTTAACCCTTAGCACTCGAACAGCGCCTCTGAGGCACCACTAAAAATTGCTATACTATTATTTAAACAACTTTTGCATCGCCACGATTACAGTTAAGAAATCGATAAAAATTGTAATGTTCTAAGTACGAGTAATAGTAATTAATTTCATATGTACGAAAGGAAATAAATGATGTACAATGGAGCTATTATAGGTGAAAATATTGTTTCGATTTTGGAATGGAATTGCTTCGAGTGCAAAGGGTTAAGTTTTCAATTGTTGCTTCATTAAATAAATTACTTTGATTTTGTGGGATTTTTGAGGTTGTTGATTTAGCAGTCAAAGGGTTAAATTGTGTGTTTTTCAATAAGAAATGTAGTCGCGCAAGAAAATATTAACAAAAATTTTTTGTTTAAACAATAAAGCTATAAGCTCCCATAAGTTTCACCAAAATCGTATTTTCGTACCTGAATATGTTCCTTGTTAGTTAGTTTTAGTGGAAGCTGGCAGGTTTTTGTAAAATGGCATGAGTTACGGCAATCGCACTATGCATTCCCACTTAATAGTCGGAGATTGGGGAAACACCTGTCGATCAACAACGCCGATCCAGAGGAGGGAATCGTTTCAGAGTCGGCAAACACCGGCGCGAAGCGTCCCGGCGAAAGACATTCAAATGATCCGGCGCTTCCTCCATTAGCCTCTAAAACAATTTGCAGTGCCGGGAACTGGCGTGGTGTTCCCCGTTTAAAGCAGCACCGAGGCGGTGTCTATTGCCACGGTAAATTGTTCCTCGTTACGGGTGTCATTACCGCGGAGATCCTACGCCATTGCCAGTCACCGTGAACATTCTTCTTGCTGAAATATCTGCGGTACAACCTATGAACAGGATCTAGTAAAATTCATAAAAATTCATCCGATGCTTAAAACTACATTCCCCGCGGTTCTTAAACGTTCCACTTTACAAAACCTAACCGTGGAACGCCTTAAACATTTCCTCGAACTATAAACAAATTCAAAAATCGACCGACGTCTATCTTCGGCGAGGAATCTTTAATACCGGACGTAATTTCTTGGCAGTATACTTTGCGGTCTTAACCCTTTCCAACTGCCCTGGTGATATCCACGATCGACTACATGAGACCAGTAGCAGCGATAATATTTCTAGCTTTTAACACTTTGACTGTCATATCACCCATATATGGGTGACAGAATTGTTCATCCATGTTTAAAAATAAATTTGTACATTAATATATTCGTTCAACTAAATTTAGCTGAAATCTGGAGAATAGAAGAAGGGTGACGGATAACTTTGTCTCATACATTTTAAGTTTTCAATTATTGCTTCGTTAAATGAATTACTTTGATTTTGTAGGACTTTTGAGGTTGTTGGTTGGGGCAGTTAAAGTGTTAAAGAAGATCAATGAATCAACTGAAAATAAATAAATTGACGAACTTCTCCAATTTTGTTTTAAATAAAATTTTTGACTCACAACTGTCTGCAGCACTGAAGATTGATAAACATAAAACAAACAATCTAGAAACCAGTCGTTTCACCGTCAGCGGTTAGCGGAAAAAGAAGCCAAAGTAAGGCGAACCCTCTCCTCATTGATAGTCCCATCCTTCGAGTAATTAATTAAAAAATTCCATTTCATTTACTCACCGTGTTAGATAAGGTTCAGCGAATTAGCATAATTCCTTGCGGAGACACTTTCCTAGATTCGAGTTGGCAAAAATTAAAAATTGTGATTGTCGGAGCTGGTTCCGCAGAAGGTGGCCAAAATGGTAGTCGACTTTTATCAGTTCTTTAGAGCGGTGGACCAATTAATAAATTGGTGGGAGATAGGTGTAGGTCCTCGGCGATAATGGAACTCTTCGCAGAGGCCATTTTCGGAGCTCGCTAATTTTTGTCCACTGTCTGGTACGGTTTCGAGGGACGTGACAGTAGCAGGGCACGATTACCATCATGACCGCGCACATGTGCACGCGGAAAATGAAAGCAGAACGCAATCAGCCTGTGCACCGTCTAATTTCACCACCCTGTATACCGAGCGGCCGGTCGGCTGCGGCGTGAAACCGGTGGGTATGATTACCCACTTTAGTTAACGATCTTCGCAGCCCCGTGGCGGTTCTGAAAGGTCAGAAAGAAAACCGCAAGAAGGAGCGAGGAACACGGACCGGACCGGACCTCGAGCGCTCGCATCCGGCGTGTGTGCACGAACGCCCCTGAATTCTCGTACGTGTGCACGATGAAACAGATACTGGATGATCATGCGAGAACCTCAGGAAACCCTGCCGAATATATTCGCATACTCGCCGAAATTTTTCCACTCGAAAACAATTCTCCTCGTGCCATTGAACCACTCGCAAAATGTAAGAGACGCTTCCCTGGTGCAACAAACCGATTTCCACGAGATTCTTGCACGGTTTAGTTTGTTGAAAAATATTTTAGACGTATGTTCGTTCGAGGGGTGAACAAATTCTTGAAGTCTGTGACAGTGTCCATTTCGTGTGCCAACCTAGTGAAATCTAAAGGTAAATCTGAAGATTTATAATGCTGAAGGTACTATTATATATCCTTCGTCCTTTTTATATTCTTCAGTTATCAACTAATATATTATTTTTACTGCAGACGGTTTGCACAGCATTTATTTTGTTATTTCAGGTTGATGAGCCTAGCAGCGATCATAAATATTAATATTGGTTGTCTTGGTATCTCATGAAAAAAGCTATAATTATTTGGTAAAATGTCGATAAATTAAAATGTGACTTGAAAGTTATACGGACCCATAAAGAGTTAAATTACGGAACAGATGATGCATCCGACACTGTATTGCTCTAGAATAATAATTTTTTTTGTTGCCGGAGGGGTGGCGCGCGTCCGCAGAGGAATAAAACCGAATATGAGAAGAAACCGCGAAACCGGTGTTTTCGATGGACCTTGGCGGTGCAGAAAATGGCGGTTCGGTCGGCTCGCGCTGGCGAAAATGGCAGCGGCGGGAGCTGGCACGGGCAAATGTTATCGCTGGCGATCCGACAGTGGCTGAACGCGAAACGAAGACAATCTGTTTTTCGACCGGTGCGCCCTGCCGCCTAGTTAAATATTTTCCTTTCGGGCAAACATTTCTCAAAACTTGGCTCGTGTTATCCTGACTCGGGATCGGGCATCGAGGTACCATTTCCCGGGCGCCGTATCACTCTCACTCGGCCGCCGACGGAGAACCCGCAGAGACTCCGGGTAGCAGCAACTCCCGCAAATGAGTATTCGGATAGTTTCTATTCGGAAACGGTGTTCGTGATCTCCGCGGGTTACAAAGACAGTTCCTCTGTCCTCCAGCACGTAGCCCTCGGCAAGCGGAACTTTCGCCCCGGCCCGCTAGTTACGTCAGATGGTGAACGTACTGTGGACAGAAGATGATAAAATATTGGATTGTTTAAACGAACTTCACGGATCGACGGGAATTTCCGACGGTTTCGTTCGACGAAACTCGGCACCTTGCTTCACGGAATACAAACCGGCGGATGACTCTTTGTGCGAGTTACTGCGCGCTCGGTGAACAATTTCTTTGCGCGCTGCTTCAACTCAAACTCGACGAATTTTACTGCACATTCGGGAGTCCGTGAAGTTGATCAATCTTTCAACTATTTTCCTTATCTTATGGTAATGTTTTTCACGTTCGACTCGAGGGTTGCAGGGTTCTGTTGTGCGTAGAGGAGGCATTAAACTTTCGCATTAACTCTCTGTGAAAAGCAACCTTCGTGAGCAATCAGCTGGCACTGTTCAATCGTCCAACGAAAAATACTGCTCTATGATATAGGGTCAATGGAATTGCACAACACTTACTTAGCAATTTTTACGGAAATATTGTGCACTATCAACATTCCTCTTCATTTCACTTCTTCTCATCATTTCTCTCTTATTATCACTGCAAATGGAAGCCCGTTGCTCTGACAAAAATCCCCCATAAATTAACACCACGAATCCTTACGTTTTAACACTCCGAGTGTCGCGTCTTCTGGAAATGAGAAGCGGAATTATTAGTTTAACACGTTGAATGCCACGCGAATTTTGCATGCTTCGAGCAAGATTCATTTGTTTCATTTATAGAAATGACCAGCGTTATTGAACAAAATTGTTAGTTACTAAAAACTAAAGTTTTCACCTCGTACTATAATCTGGTTAATTTTGGCAGTACTGCGTTAATGTTCGATGCTGTTAATTTATTGATAACCGTTCTTAAACGATCTAACGGTGCAACATAATAAACGATGTAACATAATGTAATGCAAATTTAGTTGAGACCCGGTAATTACAGATAGGTTGAAATACAATAGTCGTTTGCGAAATCGCTGTCAAACGTCTTCGGTAAGCGACAGAGTGTGTTGTTCGGTGATGATTGCAGTATTCCACAAAGATTTTTATTTCTAATCTCCCAGAGGGCGGAACGAGCCCCATAAAGGGCTGCCGGAAAGTGTCGAGCGAGTCCTAATCGATGGGAACAGCGAGCCGATTCCGCGGCGATTCGATTTCAACGCGGCGACCGGCAGGAAATCGGGTCGTGAAAAAGCCGGGCGACGGGCATTACAGAATTTCACCGGGTTTCCCGAAGTGTCGGCCGACTTTTTGCTCTCGTTCTCGCGGGAGTGAAACGCGCGCGCAGTTCACTGAACCGAAAGATTTTAATTATTACCGTCGAATCTGTCTCGCGCGTCCGTGCCCGTGCCCACGTCAAGTCGGATGTAATGATAAAATTATAGGAAACGTTGTTCGAGTCCGTGCGCGATTAATTACCGGGCTCGTTGGCCGATGGAAAGCCTGACCTGCTGATAAAACGACGCTTAATTGACGCGCCGCTCGATGTTTCCACCATTTTTTCTTCCCCTTTCGATCGTTCGAGGGACGCACCGAAACGTCAAAATTGATGAAAAGCCCAGGGCTACCATCTTGCATTCGCGCGAAATGCCTAGAGTGGGCGTGGCTTCGTTGCTCTCTGCTCCAGCGGGGCCACGGGGGGAGCCCCTCGGAGCGTTCGGCTTTCCGCGTCTTTCACGAACCGCGAAGAGAACACGGTGTACCCTTATAAAAAAACTAATGCGATTCAAAAAAAAAAAAGAAAAAAGAAAACGGTACCATTCTTTTCTTAAGAGTGCTGTTTGATATTCGAAAAGTCTCGGCGACCCTCGGGAACGCCACCTAACGATTTCTTTCAGGATTATTTTTTCGAAAAACATTTCTAAGCGAAACAATGCGTTAGCTTAAAAAGATACCCGTTAACGCGCCGCGGCACCTGGTACGAACACCATGGGCGGAACATTCCGCGGTAGAATATTATAATTTACGTTGGTCACTGTGGGATTCTGCGGTGTGTTTCTCCTTTTTCTTCGGAGCCTCGCCCCACGGAGAGAAACGCGATAACATTGTTCGGGATTCAGGGGTTCGACGCCGGCGACTATTAAAAATCTAGCCGTCCGAGTTTTTCTCGTTGGGGCCCCGGCACCCTCGGCACCGCGGGCCTCCCTCCCCGATGGTATTCGATGTAAATGCAGAGGCGACAACGCGGGCCCCATAAAATATTAAGAACGTCCGCGGCCGAGGAGCAAAAAGCAAACGCCGATGGCTAAGGCCTTAGTTTCCTCGGCGCGCGAGCCTTCTGAAACGAGCACGGGGAATGCCGTTTCGCGATCGGTTTACCAATTCCCGGGCCTTTAACGGCATAAATCTCGTCTAATAAACGTGCACGGGAATCCGGATACGGTACGGCTGGGCCTACGCGGGCCCGTTTATCATTCAAAGTCTTCGTTTTGCCGTATCGGAGTCATCTGAATCAGCGGAAGAGCGCCGGTGCCGGCCGGCTGCGCGGCCCGAGAGAGATTCGATCGCGCGGATACACACCGCGACCAGGTGTGAATTAGCTGACGAGGATGTTGACGGTGAAAGGTGGTTGAAATCCCCGTGCAAGTGCGCGCCTTACCTGTGCCACGGAACCTCGGAAATAGTTGAAGTCGACGCGGTGGCCCTCGAGGCTGTGTCAGTCGACGGAGTTAGGTCTGGGTTAGGTGACAGTTTAAGACCGAGACAAGGAGAATCAAGCTTGTTAACACTTTCGTTGACACTGGAACAGAGACGAAACGATTCCTCGGGAGTAAACGGGGATTAATACAGACGGATGATGAATGACTTTTCTGGAGGGCGCGTCGGAGGATGTTGTGTCACTTTGATTGCGTGCGACGCCGAGTGCCGTTAGGTTAATGTTCCGCGGAACGAACACCGAGACGCTAAATGGCGGTTTCGTTGATTCAAAAAGATTTATCGTCAGACGCGAAAATTTCTCAACTTTCGAGCGAACGAAAATGTGAACGCGCGTAGTTATCAGAACGACTGCTACTGGCCGTTATACCGATGCAATTTTTCTTTCGCCAGTTTTGAACGTTAACACTAAACCTACCACAGTGGGTCTTTAGATTTTCTGTTTTACTGTTTAATCATACAATTGAGTATGAGAGATGTGGCATCCACGAAAGCCACTATAGTGACGCGTCGTACAAAAAGATGACATCCGCGAAAGCCACTATAATGGCACACAGTGCCTAAGAGGCTAACGGTAAATTACACACAGATATAAAAATAAATTTCAACAAAATATGTAAAACATTCGTACCATCGAGGGGCGATCGGTGTCCCTGTCATCGTAAATGATGCTCGAAATGTAGGATCTCAAGAAAACGGAGGAACCCGCTTCCTCGAGGTTCGCGGGCTGATCAATTTCATCCGTATCCGGTATGGCGGGTGGTTTTGGTCCCGCAATATTCCCCGTTGAATCGTTCTGTGTCTTGCAAAACAAAAAAAGAAAGAATGCGCTACATTTCACGAGCGATTAGAGCTGCAAAGACCGTTGCCAAAACAAAAGCGGAAAAAAGGATAAAGCGTGTTAATGGTGAGGAGGGTGGGTTCGTTCAGAGGGACGTTGTAGCTGGAAGGAACGTTACCAAAAAGGAAAAATAAAAAAATAAAAAAACGATGGGGGGGTAAAGGGAGGGACAAAGCGCGTTAATTTTCTCGCAAACGGTTCCGTAACGAACCGAGGGTTCTCAATTGGCACGCAGTCATCGACTTCTCCGCTCCGGAGGTCCCAGCCGGTTCCCTCCGATGACATATTGCGGGCGGGCGCGTAAACCGTGGAAGTTGGCTCGCGCCTCATACGCGCGGGACATAACTACGCTCGATCTCCGTCGTATTTCAGCGGGCGTGCAGCCGTGCGACAGCCAGTATGCAAAACGCGTGCATGCCCGTAAGCGTGAAATTACACGGCGTACGAGTAAGCCCCGGTTGCAGCGAAAGGAAAATGGGCGGGGAGTGCGTCGAGGGATGGGGGATGTAAAACGCGCGGAGGATCGACGAGGAGGAACCATATACAGGGTTTGTGAGAGAGGGAGAGAAAGGGGTACAGAGGGATGTGCATAGAGGATGAACGGAGGCCCGACACTCCCGCGATCAACCAGCCCGGGCACGAGCCGAAAACCCTTACTTTGGAATTCGGTAAATGGATGCGCCGCGCGCAATTAGCGTAATAAAGTGGCTCGATGCACTGCGGGAATCGCGTATTCACGCGTGCCAACCTTGTTCCGGCGTAGACCGTTCCTCGGATAGGCCAGATGCATCGGATGCAACTGCTGCACCGGAACTGGACACCTTCGCGATCATCCTGTTTTCCGAAATTCTCCGCCAACCGGTTTTTTGCGTTTGTCGTCCCTCGCGGGTTCTGCTGTATGAAAATTTACTCGATCTCGGTTTGTGCATATCGTGGAACGTTTGATATCTTTCTAGTCGTATTCATAAACTGCTTCTTGTTTTATATTAGTTGATTGCGGGTGCAAATTCAACTGCTTCAGGTTTGTCATGCCGTGGAACGTTTGACTTCTTCCTAGTCATGTTCAGAAAATGCTTCTTGTTTTATATTAGTTGATTGTAGATGAAAATTTAACTGCTTTCGGTTTAAACATGCCGTGGAACGTTTGTTTTATTCCTAGTGGTGTTGAGAAAATGCTTCTTGTTTTATATTAGTTGATTGTGCATGAAAATTTAACTGCTTTCGGTTTAAACATGCTGTGGAACGTTTGATTTCTTTCTAGTCGTGTTCATGAAATGCTTCTTGTTTTATATTAGCTGATTGTAGATGAAAATTTAACTGCTTTCGGTTTAAACATGCCGTGGCACGTTCGTTTTATTCCTAGTCGTGTTGAGAAAATGCTTCTTGTTTTATATTAGTTGATTGTGCATGAAAATTTAACTGCTTTCGGTTTAAACATGCTGTGGAACGTTTGATTTCTTTCTAGTCGTGTTCATGAAATGCTTCTTGTTTTTTATTAGTTGATTATGGATGAAAATTTACTCGCTTTCGGTTTATACATGCCGTGGAACGTTTGTTTTATTCCTAGTCGTGTTGAGAAAATGCTTCTTGTTTTACATTAGTTGATTGTGGATGAAAATTTAACTGCTTTCGATTTGTATTGTACATGCCGTGGAACGTTTGACTTCTTCCTAGTCGTGCCCATAAACTGCGTCTTGTTTTATATTAGTTGATTGCGGATGAGAATCTATTCACTTTTTGATTTATACAATAATTTTGCACGAATTTCTGGCAAGTCAAAAAAATAGCAAATAGAAAAAAATAACCCCGGCCGTGATATGTTTCAAGATCATCGAAATCAGCGTGAATTTTCTTACTTCGAATAATTACCATCCTCTAGTGTTGTGCCAAGGATGAAGACGAACCGGCAGGATTTCTTTCGCGTAAATGCAACAGGTACTTTAAAACAATTACCCCGGTTGCTTAATATAAAGAACGACCGAGTGGAGGACAAGAAAAGTGTCGAAAGTGGCCAGGAACGATGCATTTACGTGGAGCCTCGCCGATCGATCTGGCCCCGCCACGTGTCTCCTGCTACACTAGTGTTCAGCTAAATTATTAACGACGTCGCGGAAGCAGTTGCCGAACGAGTGGAGCGCGCACGGGCGTGACAGTTGATTGAAGTTTCCATAACTGGATTTGTATGTTTACAGGAAACTACCGGCGGCAAGTAGCGTGACTATTTCGTAACGCGGTTCCGCGTTGATTGCCGACTGTACCCTAGGCGACGGTCGCCCGTTGCTCCGACGCACTCCGCTCGCATTCTGCGGGATTACTTTCGCCTTAAGATCCCGTGTAACCATAATCGCTACGGGGGAAAATACAACTTTCCACGGTGTCGCAGTGCCGGGCGAGAAAAGCTCGCCGCCTCGGCGAGGATTTAAAAGATTCGTCGATCCGTTGAAAAATTTCTCCCAGCTACTTTTCATTTCCAGCTTCGGACCATCCAACGATTGTAGATTCGCCACACCCTCGCGTCCATCAGGGGTGCGCGCCCCGCGCGAGTGACCCTCAGATTTCGCAAGTCGCGATCGAAAGTGCTGAGCTTTTCTTTATCGTCGAAAGTTTGTCCCTCCGGGGAACGATCGCGTAATAAAAAGTAAGATACTTCCCGGAGTGGAATCTTATGCGACTTTTCAAGTTTCGGTCCCAGGACTGGTAGCCGAGGGTGGCCATTTTTATCCGTTATCCTCCCCTTTATCCATCGGATGGCGTCGCTCCCGAGGTAGCCAGCTCATTTCCTAATTGCGTCAGGCGGCGAGACAAATATACCCGAAGTCCAGCGATCATTTCCAGCCTGGAGAACGGAAAATTGCGTCCAGGATGAGCCGACACTCGGCCGAAGCCCCGCGTTTTCCCGCGCAACAACTGGCTTATGTACTGCCGCGCAAATATTTGCGAGGAGCGCGTCCGGTTTGCTTAAAATTCGATTTGCATGCTCGCTGGCTCGTCGGCACGACTCGGACCGGGTCGGACCGGGTCGGACCGGGTCGGACCAGGTCGGGCCAGGTCGTTTCTCGTCCCGAAATCCCGTTCTCGATCGATTCAAGCTCGGCCCGGTGTACATTGCGAACGATTCCATCGATCGCTACCCGCTTCCTCTTCACCGAGCGGGTACACGCTCGTGGAAACGCCGGTTCCTCGATGACCCGTGTCTCTCGACCGGCTTCTTACCGGACGGACCGGACCGGCATACTCGACGCTCGTGCAACTTTCGTCTGCTAATTTTCACCTCGCAGCGCAAAAAGGAACGAGCGAAGTTTGAATATTTTAACATCGTCACGCGAGACCATCTTCACGGGCCCGGAAACCCTTGAAACTTTGGCCAACTTCCTCGCAGCCTCGGCTCGATTACCATTTTCGGCAACGGACGGCCCTTGACCATTGTTTTTCATCCCTTTTTCACGGTAATCGCGAAACAGACAAACTGGATAATGAGTTGAACGGCTTCCTCGAACGGTATTGTCTGTTTCTTACTTGAAAGATTTTGTGCTTCAGTCGATTTGCATGTCCTCTGACTCTGCGACAGCTTCTACGAAATTTGAATAAATCCTTAGCTGTGTGTATTCGTTTTCAGTGTCATTTTATGGTATAAATTGTATCGATGCACTTCAGATTTCATGTAATTACCAGAAAGATTCAGAATCTGTTGCTATTTCTATACTAGTTGAAAATTAGCTTGCGAACAGACAACAATAACTTTCAATGGCTTTTCATAAAATTAATTACAACCCATAAGAAAGGGTTGACTTTCGCTGGCAGAGTATAACAATCAAATCCGAAAAGAAACCGAGAATGTTTCTCACTGGCTCCTAACGATTTGATTGCGAAATTTTCTCAACGACACACGATCACGCGCGAAACAGCCGAACAAGAAAATTTATTGGGACCTTAGAGTCGCCATTCGAGTGCAAAGGGTTAACACTAGAAGTACCAAACCAATCAAAATGACTTGTCCCTACGTACTTCTTTCGCAATTACTGAAGTTATAAAAATGTTTTCATTAGTAATTTTTTGGTGTACTTCTTTAATGAATTACATGTTACAATAAAAATTGAATGAAGTTTGAATAGATGCAGTCTTGTTATTATCACAAAGCAATGTATATCGTTGGATTTATTGTTTGGTAGTTCTAGTGTTAAAGACTGTATTTATATGAATCGAAGGTGGATCAAGTACTAGCCACATGTCTAATGATAAAACTATTTGAGAAAATTTTCTGTATCAAACAGAGAAAGCAGGAGCTGTACCCAAAATAAATTTCTATCATGCATAATCCTAATTATTTAAAAATTCTATAACATTCTTTAGTCCTTCTGACATATTTCAAGTTTGGCCATCAGTTACGCACGTCCATAAAATCCACAGTCCCCGGGCAGACACTGGCAAGACCTCGAGATTCCCCTCGTTTATCGAACAAACGGTTCGATCGAATTTCTATTGAACGTGCGAATGTTTCTCGAGAAGAGGGTCGTCTTAACGAGCAGACATACATGTCAACGTAGGATAGCGCGCGGCTAATCAGCGCGTGTAATCTTGACAAGCCCAGGTGCATCCGTAGACGTCAAAAGCATTGAAATGCAGGCGGGCGGTGCGTCGCCGTTGAATGCACGGGTGCATCGCTTTGAAGCGTCGCGTCCAGCATCGGGAAATCAATTTCGTGGATTCGGGATAGGATCGATCGGCGTTGTCCGCGATCGAAATGAAAAGCAGTCTCGGGGAAAGTTCGGTTGCAGCTTCCGACCACGAAGCGGACGCGAAGACACCGTGGACGATCAGATACGGCGAACGAAAGCTTCCGTCCAGGAGAAAAATTACAAGCCACCGGTGGTCGGGCGTGAAAAAGATGAATCGCGCGAGAACCGGCCGAGCGGTGTTTTACATGCGATGCGCCGATAGACCGCATCCACGGAGGAAATAACTCCGGTATATGGGCGTCGATAAAAGTTCCGTGGCGAGCATGCTAATGCATTACAAATATGCTCACAATACGAGCCGAGGGCGTTCGGCGCGGCGCGCATAACGAAACCATAAAGACGGATCACCGTGCCGCGATAAAAAAAAAGGAACGCGCTTGAAATTAAGATCCTGACGCCGCTGCGAAATGGCCGACGAATCCAACTTCCGGTGCTCCGTCATGTTTGCGGTTACTCCTTTTTTCTTTTCATTTCTGCTTTCTCTCTTTCCCTTCTTTTTCCCCCGCGCAAAACGATACGCGCGGCACTTTGGAACTCTTCGCGTTTACGGTAAACCTAGCACACAGGGTCGAACAACCCTTTCTAGATTTTACAATTAAACTGTTAGGCACGATTAAATTTTGTGCGGGGCAGTTTCTCTGTACGGCAGAGCACATTGGAATGAAGTTTTTGATAACTAAATTAGAATTCTTCTTAAAGATATGATGCATATACTGTAATATTAATAATTTACTGTAATAATTAATAATAGAATTGAGTGTGCTCAAGCCACTATAACGGAACATCGTAATATACGACGACATCCGCGGAAGTCACTGTAGTGGCGCATCGTGCTTAAGAGGTTAATGAAATTATAGAATTGCCTTCGTAGAAATCGATACGATAGATCTCTTTGGTCAATTATCTTTTCTAATGAAAATCGCAAATAATTGACGTAAATTTGCATCGGCTGGTTTTAATGCTCGGTTAGTTTAGTGTTAACAAAGTGTCACGCCATTTTTTTGCAGCTATTGTTATTAACCCTTTGCACTCGAAGCTGTTTTAACTTCAACCCCAAAGCATTTTTTCTGACCTAGACTATTTTCATTCCACACGATATATTTCATCTTATGCATACCGAATTTGTTTATTATTACTCGTCCTCGCAACGATTCAATTTTTACAAATTCTTTTGACCCAAGCATAGCGATGAAAAGATTGTTTTAAACAGTGCTGCAGCTATTTTCAGTGGTGCCTGAGAGTCACCGTTTTAGTGCAAAGGGTTAACACATTGTTGACCGGCAATTTTTTTCCGAATTCATCTCACGTCGCCGGTTATTATTTCGTAATTGAATGTGGAAGTGAAACAATATAAATTAACTTCAATAAACTCTTCACCGTCGTGTTCTGTCCTGATTGATATTTTCTTTTATAGTAAAACGGACAACGTTTACTCGACACGAGTTAACTCGTGACCGGTCAACAATCTGTTAACAATGTATTCGTCATCGAAAAATTCGATGTTTAGCCGTTACAATAAAATTTGATTTCGTTCAAATTGAAAGATATAATATTTGTATGAAATAAAATCTGCCGTCAATCGAGTTATTTCCATTTCACTGGATTTTTCTTCTGGCCGTTGCGTTGATTTCAGAAACGGTACGCGGAGAATTCATAAATTTAAAAAAACTTTCTTTAAACGTTTCACAGAAAATTATTCGAAAAGTCGAAAAACAACCGAACATTCGCGATAGAACCTATGCAGATGCGTAAAATCCACACAATATTTGCAAGGGAAAATATTCCCCCGTCATTCAGCTAGATTGTGCTCGATGAAACGGCGAATTCCGTAAAAATATACTAAATACAGTTACGGTGAAAATACACATCCCGACAAAAACTCTCGTTCATTTTTAGCACGCTATACAAATTTCCTTAATAAACCAATTCCTTGGCGACTTCGATACAGTCCCGTGCAACGCAATAAAACGTATACATACGTGAATGAAAGTAGGAGTTTCACGCACGGTGAACATTTTATCCGGCGATCGTGGAAGGAGTTACACATCGTCGAACTTTTGGCGGGCACTGTATGAATAAATAAAAAGCATCTCCGATCTTTCGACCGGAAGCTTATGTCCGCGATCGGCGGCGTATCTGGTTCGATCCTCCCGTCTAATCTTCGCTCAGATCGTTGTGTAGCTGCGCGCTCGGTCTGATAAATCCACGGTCTGCCACCGTTTTCTTTTTGCGTCGTTGTTATCGGAACTTCTGGGAGAGAGCCGTTCCTCTTCGGCGAATGGATGGAAAAAAAATATTGTTGTAATCGGGGGACGGGGGTTCTGCGGAAAGTACGCGAGACGCGACGATTTTTCCGGACGGCCAGCTGTCCCCTTGTATTGACTTTCTCTCATCGAGATGCACCGGAATAAAACGGAGGAGAAGCGTTCGATTCCGCTTCGACTCTGCGCTCTGTTCGAGGCGGAGGCGGGGGTGGGGGCGATGGGAGGACGGCTATTATTACAGGCTTTTGGGTCCAATAACTCTTCGGCTCTCACTTGTTGCTGTAGTCGTCGCGCGAAGGGCATCGCCGCGTTTCCCTTTTCAGGATTTTTCGCCACTCGAACGGCGCACCGCATCGCTGGAAATAAAAATATGGAGGAACGTCGGGCCAACGATCGAACCCGACCGGGACCAACGTCGAAAACTATTGAAAACTTTCGAAATGTCTTTAAACTATTTGTTTTTTAAATATTGTGATGCAACTCTGTGTACACGCGTGAAGTTGTTCGATTTTAGCTGCCACTATTTATTTCTTTAAACAAATTGGGTGATGTCGAACAGGATTGAAAACTTTGGAAATGTCTTTAAATCATTTTTGTTTCTTTAAATGTTGTACTGAAACTGCGTGTACAACATCATTGCTCGATTAGATATATTTCTTGCAACTGTGATCGTGTTTCGAAGTTGTTCGATTTTAGCTGGCATCTGTGCCTGTGGACTGACGGTATCAAATTTATAAACTGATGTATTATACACAATTTATATAATTTTAAGAAATATTTACACTATTTTAATAGATTCGATTGGAACAGAAAAGTGTAAATGGGATAAGCGAGTCTTTTGCTCGTGCACAGTTGTATTGGTTCTATTTAAAGTTACATAAAATGTGATGTGAAAGCCAGGCATAATAACTCCGCGTTTTACGTGATAAATAAGTTGGGTGATATCGGACAGGATTGAAAACTTTGGAAATGTCTTTAAATAATTTTTGTTTCTTTAAATGTTGTAATGAAACTGCGTGTACAACATCATTGGGCGATTAGATATATTTCTTGCAACTGTGATGGTGTTTTAAAATTGTTCGATTTTAGCTGCCATTATTTATTTCTTTTAAATAAGTTGGATGATATCGAACAGGATTAAAAACTTAGGACTGTCTGTAGATCATTTATTTTCTTTTTAATCCTTAAGATGATTGAACAAATTTAGATCAGGTTACTTTCATAATAAATATTTGTTGTTTTGTATAAATTGGACGGTGATAAACTTAAATTAATTTCTTTATTTATTATAACCTTTATAATTAAATCTTTGAGATGCGAAATGCACCCTCTATGTCGTTATTCATTTAAGGGACATTGAAATAGTTATTAACTGTTGGTCAAGCTTTAGAAATAATTGTACGATAGACTCAAAGGTAATGGATCTTCGTGACTTCAAGTTTTAAGACTACAAAATATGAAATTGTTGCACCGATAAAAGGATTCGTAGGTAGTTATAGAATTTATAGAAGGTTCGTCATGCGTCTGCATTAATATCGCATAACAATAGAAAATGATAAATGTATGATAAACATGGATGCATACGTAGTCAAACAATGTCTGCCCATAATTAATGTTCGTAATTATTATGTGGATTCTACACAGCACGTCTCTTCGAATACGATTTTCTGCGACGAATTTTTAATTAGAATACAGTGAACATTTTTAAATAAATTTTTCTTCTCATTTCATATTTTCCATTCATTATACATATTAATTTCATTTAATTTCCAAATTACAAGTTTTCCTTCTTCAGCACGAACGAATGAACTCTGCGGCATGTCTACCATTAAGGATACCGAGGGCTCAAACTGTCATTGTTTATTCTGCGTCAGTAAGAAAGGGGTCTCTTACGTTCCGTCGGATCAAAACGACCCTTAATTTGTTGAGCGACCGGTAATTTCGTTGTCCCGTGACTGGGGAAAAGGAAAGTTTCGCCGAGCTCGTTCCGGGGGCTTAAATGAATTTCTATGGGGCCGTCTCTGATCTCATAATCTCGTTTTTTTTTCACTCACTCGACGCGCCGATTCCA
Source organism: Agapostemon virescens (assembly GCA_028453745.1). Taxonomy (NCBI): domain Eukaryota; kingdom Metazoa; phylum Arthropoda; class Insecta; order Hymenoptera; family Halictidae; genus Agapostemon; species Agapostemon virescens. The sequence continues at coordinate 8,516,453 of CM052087.1, forward strand.
TGGATAAATAACTTCGAAAGTTTGCAGAGTTGTTCGGCCGGGTCACTTTGCGAAGCGGAACTGCCGACATTCCATCCGTTGTTCACCCTCCACCAGGGATGAAATCTTTTCGCGCAGCGCAATCATTAAAAATCTTTATCGATCGAGTCTTAAACTATTTTCCAAAGAGTGGATCTTAGGAAAAAAGAGAAAATCGAAATCCAGATATTCTTGGTCATTTTCCTGCTTTTCCTAATTCGAGAGGTTTTCCGCAAATTAATATTTGAAAATTAAATACAGTTCAGTCAGTTACAGTGTTATAATATGATATTCAGATCATTCGAACTTCTTCTCGAATCATTTCGGTGAAAGTTGCACACGAGCAAGTATAACATCGACGTGTGACGTCCCTACCTCCTACGCTCGCTAACAGAGGGATGGATGAACAATAGCACGGCCTTTATCGATGTCTCAGCATTTGAGGTCTTTTTCGAGAACAATTTGGAAACTCTAGAATTGCAACGTAACAATGTTTCATTTTATTTTGACCATATATAATTTATCTTGCAATTGTGCCGGATATTTTCTAGACACTGTGTGCCACAATGACAATGTCACAAAGAAATTCTACCTTTCTATCCCTTATTCTCGAGAACGATTTCAAAACTCTAGAATTGCAACACGATACTGTTTCATTTTATTCTGACCGCCTATAATTTATTTTGCGAGTGTGCTGGATATTTTCTAGACACAGTGTGCCACAATCATGAATCCATTCATGTGACAAAGAAATTCTACCGTTCGATCCCCCTTCTTCAATCAGTTATTTTTCGAGTACAATTTCAAAATTCATTTCATTCTCTTTCGACTTCGTACAATTTATTTCGCCAACAGAGGGACGAATGGACAATAAGACGGCCTTTCTCGCTAGTACTCGATCCGTCATCGATGTCTCAGCATCTGAGGTCGGACATGCGAGGTAGCCTCTCGGACGCATTTCCCTGCCATTTTCTTCACCGCCGACGACGGACATATCTCGATCCTCTTCGAACTTGTAAAGATCGACGTTTGAAAATCGAAATGCTAACGACGTGGTCGAACGTTGAAGCGTTTTTTCCGAAATTCTTTAGTAGAATCTATTTAATTGAGCCGCCGTATCAGTACAGCGGCAATTATCGAGCGAATTCGCAAAATGCCAATTTTAATTTACGACCAGCGATACCGTAGAGCCGATTGGTGTATCAAATCAGAATCGGTCGATCGGCTAACCGATAGATTCGATTATACAATCGAATCGAGTCGCTCGAACGAAGAAACCCTGTCGACAGTCCGAATATAGTGAATCGAAATGAAAGTGGCACTCGTAATGAGATTATCGGTCGATGTTTCGCAAATGTCACCGGTCTGTCACGTTTTCTTGATCGGTGACGTAACGGAGGCATCTCGTTATCGCGAGGAATCCGCTTCGGTCGCGGCGTTTAAATTAATTATGTTACGTCACCCCCGTTCAATCGGAGTGTGAATCACGAACGGATTCGAATATACGGAACACTGTTTATCAGGAACGACAGTCGATGAAGCCGGAATAGCGGGGACGGAGCTGCGGAGAGGATGGGGGAAAAAAATGTTTTCGAAGCGAAGTCGATGGAAGAGGAGAAGATTGTTTAACGCCGATCGGAATAATCTCATTTAAAGGCAATTATTCCGATTAACAAACCCGTTCGATCGTGGACGGTGAGGGGAAGAGGGGGGGAGAGATTGCGGACGGTTTTCCCATTCGTCGAAACGGATATTTTATATTTTCCGGTCAAACGGCTAGGAACGATTACCGGCGGTGATGAGAGACGGGGATTGGGGAGGACGGGAGTTGGATGGCGCCGATCGTTTCCGTTTTCGTTGAAATATTTAACGAAGCCTGGCCGATCAGCGGGACGGGAAGAATTAATTTTTCAAAGAGGCGGACGCGAATGCCACTTGATTCCCCCGTAAATGCCATCAAAATTCCACGGGTGCCGGGTACTCGATATCCAGTCCTCGATATCGCGATCCCGACCATCCATACAAATCGGATTTTACCAAATTGGAGTACAATTTTCACGAGCGCGTGGACGGAGTCGCCGTTGCACCGGCGCGCGCGCGTTCCTCGCCGAAAAAGAATGAAAGGGATAAATGGATACGGTCGCGGAACGCGGAGCAGACAAGAAAAAAGTAGAACCTGAAAATGGTACGGAGAATAAGAAGACGAAGTAGAGAAAGAAGAAGACGAAGACGAAGAAGAAGACGGAGACGAAGACGGTTCTAAGTCGGTTGCGGATGATGAAGCGAATCAAGTAACAGTGGTGGCTTACGTGCGATGCAGCCCTAAGAGCCATCGCCTCTGGGGAGCATTTCGTAGAAACGCGTTAGCTACGAAACGTTTGTGCTTAGAATTTTCAAACGGCGACGACTGAATTACATCCCCCCGTCACGGAATCAATGGCACCTGAAAATACGTAAGCGGTGACAACCGGGAACGATGTTATTCCGCGCGCGCGCCCGCGCACCAGCCACGATCCACGGTTAAACTCCTCGCGGGAATTTTAATTTATTCCAAAGGCGGTTCGGCGACGGAAGAAGCTGCCTCGGCTGGCTAGCTGGCAGATTGTTCGAGATGTTCCGCCTTGTACGGGAACGAACGCAAGATCCTGACGAGAATTTCTAGATCTCCAGGCGGCGGAGAGTTGCTCGGCTTCGCGCCGCGTTCGTTTGCCTTTCGCCTTCCCTTATTTTCATCGAACATTCAGAATCTCGCGTATGGTCCGGTCAGCTGTACGTACGACTTGCATGTTTGGTCGACAAAATTTTACCCGGTCGTACGAGTTGTAATTTAGATATCGTTGAAATTCTTGTTTAACCCCTTGGCCGGGGTTAAATCGGGATATCGAGTGTGCTGGAAGGCGTATTTCGTATTTCCTGCCTACTTTTCATTTATGCGTTACAAATTTCCCAAGACGGGGTTAGGCTCGTACAACCTTCGGTGTTGCCGTCGCAACAGTCCTCGTCTAGGACCTTCCTTATTTTGGCCCGCGTCGATTTTAATTACCTTCAAATTTTCCACTATGTGTTAACCCGTTGGCCTACGATTTATTTTACAATAACAGTGACTAGCCTTTCTTTGTCCCACGTAGAACGACAAAAAGAAACGACAAATTTGTAATTACTGCGTGCCTAGCCTCGTTCAAGAAGCGCGCGTTCTCGGTCATTTGTATCGAACAGCTACTAGTTTATAATAATATTTCATTGTTTATGTTCGCCGTGACGAGGAGGGAATAACGGAAAAACGGTACGATCGATTCATCGAATATTTTATTAAACACCGGTCGTCGAGTGTGATCGAACGAAGGAGTCGTTTATTCTCAATGTTCGATCGAAGAATTATATTTGCGCACCTCTGTCTAGTGCATTAAAGATCCATCGGACGGGCAGCATTCGCTTGAAAAATTTTTCCGTTGCATTAAGTATTCAAAGCATTCGTTATCGAGTCATTCATCGTCATGTAGAAATTTCAGACGAATTAAACTCTGGTAGTTGTTTTCGGTGGAGCAGATGTTTAGAGGAATGGAGTCGTATCATATGGTATACTGGTAGTCGTCGGTTCCGTTGTGGTAGTGGGAATTACCGATGTGGTGATGGGAGTTGCCGTTGTGGTGCTGGGAGTTGCCGTTGTGGTGCTGGTAGTTGTCGGTTTCGTTGTGGTGCTAGAAGTCGTCGTTTCCGTTGTGGTGCTAGGCTTTGTCGTTTCCGTTGTGGTGCTAGGAGTTGTCGTTTCCGTTGTGGTGTTGGGAGTTGTGGTGCTGTGAGTTGTGGTTGTCGGCGGAGTTGTCGTCTTCTTATACACAGCAAGGATAGTGCACCTGATTGAAAATCCCCAGCTCACCCTTCCGATCGCGATTACGGATACCGAGTTTCGTCGTAAACCTCCTTCCACGGGTCTAATAGCCACTACCCATGGGTTCCATGTCACCACACTGACGAACGAGATCTCAGCTCCCTCAGGAGCTTCTGCCTCGCACATCGCGATCTGCGGTCTTCCGATGATTCTTGGCTGTAAGCAAACATTTTTATTTAAAACAACTTTGGCAAGTCCTGAGCGTACGATCGTACTCGATTTTGTTAACATTGGAACTACCAAACCAGTGGAAATGACTTGTCCTTGCTTATTTCTTTCTCAATTACCGAAATTGTAAAAATGTTTTCATTAGTAATTTTCGGATGTACTTCTTTAACCCCTTGCCCTACCATTTTCTTAGCGACAAAAGTTGTTGCAACATATTCATCGTTAAAAATGTTACAGTACAGACAATTTATGTCTGTTATGTTGCTACGTGTGCTTCGATGCTTAAATAATGATTAAAAGAGAATAAAATTGAATTTCGTCGAAGAAGAAAGACACAATATTTAGATTTGTTAGAAATCTTGTTTGAAATCTCGGGGCGATCAATGGCGAAAATGGGAAAAATTGGGGTTGATTAAAGATAGCTTCACGAAGTCCCCTGATATGCTAGCCTAGATTTTGAGGGCTCTTCTTAAAGGGAAAGGTTTGAGGAAGATTTTCGCGTTTGAATCATGTCGATAGCTCTAATAGTTTAGCCGGGACACGACTTCAAAGATTTGCCAAATATTGC